>CM055271.1:32938545-33538021 GCA_029237695.1 Conchocele bisecta
TCAATAAACACCAGGGGGGCGTTTCACTAAACTTCGTACGACTAAAATGTTCGTAAGTGCAAAATTATGATAGTCTGTAAATTTCACTTTAACAATGTGTATTTGTAAACAATTATTGGATTTACATTTATTGAGCATAGGCTGCATATGCAGCCTATGCTCAATAAATGTAAATTCATATGCAGCCTATGCTCAATAAATGTAAATTCATATGCAGCCTATGCTCAATAGATGTAAATCCATATGCAGCCTATGCTCAATAAATGTAAATCCATATGCAGCCTATGCTCAATAAATGTAAATCCATCAATTGAAATTTCCCGACGATTCTAAATTTGCACTTACGAGCATTTTAGTCGTACGATGTTTAGTGAAACGGGCTCCAGAGGGCCGCTGTTTCACTAACTCTGTCTGACTAAGAGGTTTGTAAGTGCAAAACAAAAACTGATCACATAGTTGGCACTAGCAGCCGATGCTGGGAAATCTTTGGTGGACTCTTTCAGATTTAACCCTTAGACCGCTACACACAACAATTGTCGTCTGCTGTTGCTTTTATATCTTGACTTATTTCTCAATAAAAACATGTTTTGATAACACTTCAGAATCATTTCCAATGGAAATGATTCTGAAGTGCTGTCAAAGCATGTTGTAAATTATTCTAAAGTGCTGTCAAAGGATAAAAATGGAAAATAGAAAATAAACAGCAGACGACAAAAAATTAAGATAGCGGTCTAAAGGTTAATGGCTCTTACATGTAGGTGGACAATGGCGGCATTAGTGAACCACATTGATATGTGACGTTAATTCATAGAAATCTTCCAACGACCATTTGTGTCGTACGAAGTTTAGTGAAACATGCCTCAGTACGTTATTATCAATTTCAACTATCCTAGGTCAGCGTTGGGAACAGTTCTAAATGCCAAATCATGAAAACGGCTAAACAAACATATTTTCGCACAGATGCGTAAAAGTGTGCTTCCCATGTTGTAACAGTATTTTTCTGAAATTATCAGGAACCTCAAATCCTGATTTCATGATTTATCCAGAAAATTCCGACTCCTGTACGTGCTACATACCCGCAGTGTTTATTTATGACCGGGTATCAATAGACACCAGGGCCCAGTTGCTCAAAACCTCTGTTAGCTTAACAGACTGTTAAATCCTTAACATTGTTAAGGATTTAACAGTCTGTTAAGCTAACAGAAGCTTTGAACAACCGGGTCCAGCACGTTATTCAATATTCCTCGTGCCCTCGGTACTACATACCCGACCCCCATGAGGTATCTGGGCTTATCGTCCGGCAGGTTGTCCGTGGAGATATCCACCATTCGCCAGAACTCTGACTTCTCCTCGCCCCCACTGAGGCCCCCAATGGCGTAGCCGGCCACGTCACGCTTCACCAGCTCTGTAACAGTGTTAATCAGAGGGTGTACATGGGTAATGAAGATATGCCAAAATGGCTGTGATAATGTAATAAATTCAGTATAATAAAAAGTCAGAGCTCCAGATAAGGTGTGTATTTGCTTAAATACCCAATTAAAATTGCCAAATACTAATTGAAATCAGAAGTAGTGAGTATCAAAAAGCAATGCAAAATTCGTGGTATCTTTATCATACTACAGAAAACAATAAACAGACCACAAATATAGCATATTTTCTTATTATTCCTTGAAAACACACTTGGTATTTCATTAGATGTGTTTTCATTTAGAAGCAAACTACTCAATACGTGCGGTCTGCTGATGTGTAAATTAGTAGTGTGATTCTATTTTACACAGTTAAAATGTTGATACCCAATTTCTTCAGAAATGATGGAGTGACAATACTCAATTACTAATTCCTTATCTGGAGCACTGAAAAAGTAATAAATTTATCCATAGCAAGACAAGTATACTTTGCAATTTTGGTGAAATAGGCTACCGATGTCTGCGGTATTCACTCAGAGTCTGTGCTAAAGACCACATCTGGGGGCTGTTTCACTAAACTTTGTATGACTAAAATGTGTAAGTGCAAAGTTATGAGTGTTGTAAATTTCATATTGACAATTTTTTCTTGTAAACAATTATTGGATTTACATTTACAGGTCGGTGTTCAATAAACGTAAATCCATCAATTGAAATTTCCAGACGATCCTAAATTTGCACTTACAAACATTTCAGTCGTACAAAATTTAGTGAAACGACCCCCTGAATAGCAATTACTTGTCTATAGCAATCTCATTTACGTTTTCCCAATTACTCAATTACCACATAAATGTACCAGCGAACAAGGACCACGAGTGAACAAAGGCCAGATTTTTCTCTTCCAATGGGTGGCCTTTGTTCACAGGTTTGACTGTATAGGCACTTGTCCATTTAGGATATAAAACATGGACTGTTACAGAGAGGGTGTTGTTGTAGAGAGGTGGCCGACACGACAATGCAATAAGTTATAGTGAAACCCATCTAAATTAAAGACAAGAGGGCCATGATGGCCCTAATTCGCTCACCTGACTCCATGAACACCAGACGAGAATGTGACATTGAGTTCATGTTTTAAAAAAATTGTGCTATTTTTAGATGGCGGTCATCTTGGATTAAGCGAGGACTCTCATTTTACCAAATCTGAAAATGCTTTACCCAAGGATCTGAACTTCCTATGAAGTTTGGCCAGCATCGGCCATGTGGTTCCTGAGAAAAAGAGGTTCAAAATCTCGAATAAATTAACCTTTTGGTGGCCATCATGGATGACCTAATCATCCGATTCCGACAAATATTGCACCAGAGCAATCGCCTCATCTATACCTTCAATTTGATATATGACATGAGCATATTCTGTCCAAAAAAGATTTGATCCCAATTTGACCCCACGGGCCTCGCCCATTTTTTGACCCTGGTCACCATTTTCACAACTTTGAAAGAGCATTGAAAATCGATCATTCCTACGAAGTTTAGTCAAAATCCGGCTAGCGGTTCATGAGAAGAAGATTTTTTAAGAATTTATGCTATTTTTAAACGGCGGCCATCTTGTATTAGCGATGACCTCCATTTTAACAAATCTGAAAAGGCTTCACACATGGATCATAACTTTTAAGTTTGGCTACCATGGGCCAAGCAGTTCATGTGAAGAAGAATTTTGTAATCTCTAATAAAAGAACGACCTTTTGACATTTTGGCGGCCATCTTGGATAACATAACAATCCGATTTCGACAAAAAATGTACTAGAGTGATCGCCTCATTGATACCTTCAATTTGATATATAACATGACCATATTCAGTCAAAAATAAAATTTGACCCCACGGGCCACGCCCACTTTTGACCCCGAGGTCACCATTTTAATAACTTTGAAAGAGCATTGTACATTGATCATTCCTACCAAGTTTCGTCGAAATCCGGCCAGCGGTTCATGAGAAGATTTTTTAAGAATTTATGCTATTTTTAGACGGCGGCCATCTTGGATTATCGATGACCTCCATTTTAACAAATCTGAAAAGGCTTCACCCATGGACCATTACTTTTAAATTTGGCTACCATGGGCCAAGCGATTCATGTGAAGAAGAATTTTGAAATCTCTAATAAAAGAACGACCTTTTGACATTTCGACGGCCATCTTGGATGACATAACAATCCGATTTCGACAAAAAATGCACCAGAGTGATCGCCTCATTGATACCTTCAATTTGATATATAACATGACCATATTCGGTCAAAAGTAAAATTTGATCCCAATTTAACCCTACGGGCCACGCCCATTTTTGACCCCGGGATCACCATTTTAACAACATTGAAAGAGCATTGTACATTGATCATTCCTACCAAGTTTCGTCAAAATCCGGCTAGCGGTTCATGAGAAGATTTTTTAAGAATTTATGCTATTTTTAGATGGCGGCCATCTTGGATTAGCGATGACCTCCATTTTAACAAATCTGAAAAGGCTTCACCCATGGACCATAACTTTTAAGTTTGGCTACCATGGGCCAAGCGGTTCATGTGAAGAAGAATTTTGAAATCTCTAATAAAAGAACGACCTTTTGACACATTCGGCGGCCATCTTGGATGACATAACAATCCGATTTTGACAAAAAATGTACCAGAGTGATCGCCTCAATTTGACCCCAATCTGACCCCACGGGCCACGCCCATTTTTGACCCCTGGGTCACCATTTTAACAACTTTCAAAGAGCATTGTACATCGATCATTCCTACCAAGTTTCGTCAAAATCCGGCTAGTGGTTCATGAGAAGATTTTTTAAGAATTTATGCTATTTTTAGATGGCGGCCATCTTGGATTAGCGATGACCTCCATTTTAACAAATCTGAAAAGGCTTCACCCATGGACCATAACTTTTAAGTTTGGCTACCATGGGCCAAGCGATTCATGTGAAGACGAATTTTGAAATCTCTAATAAAAAAACGACCTTTTGACCTTTCGGCGGCCATCTTGGATGACATAACCATCCGATTTCGACAAAAAATGCACCAGGGTGATCGCCTCATTGATATCTTCAATTTGATATATGACATGACCATATTCGGTCAAAAATAAAATTTGACCCCATTTTGACACCACGGGCCACATCCATTTTTGACCCCGGGGTCACCATTTTAACAACTTTGAAAGAGCATTGTACATCGATCATTCCTCCCAAGTTTTGTCGAAATCCGGTTAGCGGTTCTTGAGAAGAAGATTTTTGAACAATTTGTGCTATTTTTAGACGGCGGCCATCTTGGATTACGTAATGACGTCATTTTAACAGTTTTGTAATCCCCCTACCTAAGGACCATGACCATGAAGTTTTGGGACTATAGGCCTAATGGTTACCGAGGAAAAGACGTTTGAAAATGTTCACGGACGAAGGCGGACGACGGACACATAGGCCATGGGCCAAATATGGAAACCCTCCCCCCCCTGTGGTACATAAGCAGACATATTTTTCTGATAACTATAATCAATTACGAGTGTAATGCAACTTGTCTGCGCTCTGTAACCCGCTGGATGAATGTATGGCACCATTTTGAAGTATACCACCCAGCAACTTTTTGCCATATTAAAAAATCACACTTTTTGTAAAAATGTGACAAAATTATATTGTTAAACACGGAAACTGCTGTTGTTTTGCAGGTTTTGAGAGATGTTTATAGCAATACTTTGCATTTAAGTAGAATTTAGGACCGTCCGGTCCTTTTAAGCAAAATATTTTGCATATTTAATTTAATTACCCACCCACTCCATTTCAATGGTAACACATGTATTGCCAACACATCTCTTCCCATACGGTATATAAATTGTAACTATGGAAAATATACATGCATGAGCTCATAGAAACATGTGCAAACTAAAGTACCTGTTTTTCTATGCCTTACCTGCACATGATACTAATTAACCACATCTGAATTTGAAACCGTTACCCCACCCACTAAATCTACAATGTACATTTTACACATATTGAGTTTCATTAGCTGTCTCCACTTACATTTACTTTTGACTGGTACATATGAATAGTCAACTACTTCAACATGACACTGGCGTCATTGCATACACAAACATATGTGAGTTGTCATGATGAAAGTGGGCATGGAGTGAAGTATGTATAGCAGCAAGTGTGAAGAAAAAAGGGAATTTCCCCACATTATCGGGCAAGAAATGATTCGATATTTACAACAAGATCAATGCTATATTGTTAAATAGAACATGTTAAATGTGAGCATCGATATAATGCACAACAACAGTTATAGACATGCGTATACTGATTTGCGTATGCTTATACAACAAGGTAATTAATTTTCAATCAAGGTTTGAAGCATCGCACCTGTGGCGGGGACAATCCCCACAACATCAGGTAAGAAACTATTCATTATTTGCATCATCACATCAAATATGGTTCATGAAATCATTAACATATACATAGCATTACATATATATAGACATACATACATACATACAGTTACATAATGTGTCCAGGGCTTTCATTGTTCTTGATTTGTGCATGATTATATAAGGTAATTAATTTTGAATCAAAGTTTGAAGCATCGCGCCTATGGCGGTGACAATCCCCACAACATCAGGTACGAAACTATTAATTATTTGCATTGTCACATCAAATATGGTTCATGAAATCATTAACATATACATAGCATCAGATACACGCACGCACGCACGCACGCACGCACGCACGCACGCACGCACACACACATACATACAGTTACATAATGTGTCCAGGGCTTTCAGTGTTCTTGATTTGTGCATGATTATACAACAAGGTAATTAATTTTCACTCAGGATTGAAAGCCTCGATACCAGGTAAGACATATTTCGATATTTACAATAACAGATGAAATAAAATATGGTACACAATATCATTCATATCAGCATATTCATATCAGCATATATAGACATACGTACAGTTACATAATGTGTGTCCGGTGCATTCGTTGTTCTTGATTCACGTATGGTTGGTTACAACAAAGTAATTCATTTTCAATCAGGTTCGGAAGCATCGCACCTGTGGCGGAGTCAATACCCATGGCATCAGGTACGAAACTCTTCGATATTTTCTGACATCAACAGCGCTCAGGTATTATCCTATCATGCTGTACAAATTGTAGATACATATCTAGTGAATCCGGCTTAAGAGAAGCAACCTGGTCATATGCTTCATCCGCATCGAACATGCTATCTAGTAAGCTGTCGGGCTCATGAGCATTTGTTTCATCAACATCCACCGTATCCACTTCTTCCTCTTCTTCTACCAGTAGTTCTATCATTTCAGTTGGCAGGTAATCCCCCTCTGTCCATTTGCACTCTAGTGTTCCGTTTATGACCTCCCAACCACGGCCATTTGGTGGCGGTATGCATGCATTCGATTGGTCAGTGCTGCACCAAATGAGGGTTTGGTGATTAGCTCTCATTATATACATTCTCAACGATGACCTGCATGGTGGCAGAATGCTAAGATCAGCGCCATTGTAACTTGACAGCAGCTCTCCTGACTTGGGACTGAACTTTTGCAGGAATAGCTCCATGTGCAGTTTGTTTATGTCTGTAATACTAGTACTAGTACTCCTGTACATCAGACACACAAAGTGTTCAAGGTCTTCGAAGAGTTGTGGTTCTACAGAAGGGGACAAACCCAACTGCATGAATGTATCAGTGAATTCTGGGTGCTTCTGAAGTAGTTTTAGCGGTGTCACCTTTCCACGACGAACGAAAGCACTCGTGCTGTCGCAGCCGATGAATGCATGAAGTGCTGGCAATGCCAAACACAGCTGCGTACCAACCTCAGCAATGATACCGTGTATGTCAAGCAGTCGTCGTTTGTTGCCGACACCGGTGTCAAACAGCACACGCTGTTTCACCTGCTGTGTAAACCTGAGTAACAGTACAAACACGTCGGTATCTGGAGATCTGACAACAATTGTATTGTTCTCCGATAAATGCGATGCATGGTGCAAACAATGCAATACCAGTCGTGTGTCTGCTTCCTCTTGTGACGAATTCAGTTCTTCTATTTCGTCAGTGTGTGTTGATATGCCATACATACTAGTAATTTGACGCATTTGGTTTCACACACAAACACAATTGTTCTTCCCTTCACCTTGTGTGTGTATTTATCTTGCATCCATATTGTGTCTTGTTGACATCGTTCGAGAGGAACTGCTTCCAGTCACGTGGAACATTTGTCAGCGGTCCCTTGATCAAGTAGGTATTTGTGGTACCTCTTCGTTGTCGTTCATTGGTTTTAATTGACAGAGGATGGTACGTGTTTGTTACAAAATCCACGTGTTCTGCTTTCGGCATTTGGTGATATAGACTCTCCACCAGATCTGCAAATGTGTTGGGCAAAGCAGTTTGCATATGTAGAATTGCGTTTCCGTCAATGATGTAGCTCACCTGTTCTAGCGGAGGCCTGTAAACCATATGCGTCTGCCCTTCCAGTTGGTGCATCAATTTCGCTTTGTCAGTCCTTGCCGGTGAACGAGCTGTCCAAATACATTCCGTTCTGCTACTAGTTCCTTTGACATTCGCTGTGGACTCGTAAGTGTCACCGATTTTGCAAGCGTTGCAAATGTTTTGAGTTTTTGTTGCTTTATTGGAGCATGGAAGCTGGCAGATCTTTCTACAAACAGACTTCAGTCTGCACCTGGCAGCTAATTTGTGACGTTGACTGACAAAATGTACCGAAATACATTTGAGACCAGCGTAACGCCAGATGTGACAGTATGATAATGGCACATGCTGTTCGCTATTCAATCTATTTATTATGAAGTGTCATTTCTATGAATATCTTAGATCCAGAACAGACTGCATTTCAATACATGTGTAAGTCAAGACATTCCATAGGTCGCATATGTCGTAAGATTAGGCCATGGGCCAAATATGGAAAACTTACCCCTGCGTAAAACACACATTATATTACGCAATTGTCATGTATATTGATATCCATCACATGGCATTAATTTGCGGTGTAAAAAGTGGTTCAAATGCCACTTATCATCAGTTAACATGGAAAATTGTTAACATAGACAATTGTTTAAAAAACGCCATTTTTGGTGGCCATTTTGAAAATTTCCACCATTTATATCATGCTGTTAAGTCAATATGTATTACATAATTGATATGCATATTGATATGCATTACAAGGTATAAGTTACAATGTTTATAGCGGTTCCAATAACACTTAAAAGCAGTTACAGTGCAAACTTTTCGCAAAAACACACTTTTTAGCGGCCATTTTCAAAATGGCGGCCATTTGGTAAAAAAAATTGATTTTGAATGTATCACACACTGTTTTATATTCAATTAGGGAGTAGATAAGAACGATTTAGAAAATTTAAATCGGTCATAATACCGGTTAACAGGCGATAAAGCTAGTCCTGTAAACCAAAACAATTGTTTTTGACGGCCATCTTGGAAAATGGCCGCCATTTGTTCATCCAGCGGCTTTTTAATGGCAGACCTTCTGGAATGACAGACAATTGACTACTGAATTTGAAAATCATAGTGGCATTATGTACCACAGGGGGGGGGGGGGTGGAGGGGGGTTATTGGTGGCCCAAAGACTAACATTGTGGTAACAATAACTCACATGAGCTTCGCTCAGGTGAGCTAAAAAGACAAAAGGGTTCAGTTTAGAGAGTTCTGCTGTATTGACCCTATTGTCTTTAATTTAGATGGGTTTCACTATAGCTTATTGCATGGTTGCGTCTGTTCCTAGTTCATCATGGATCTGTTCATGGAATGCTTAATTACAGTGAAAACTCTCTAAATCGGACACCTTGGGAGGTCCCCAGGGTGTTCAGTGTAGAGAGGTTCGACTGTATTACCTTCGGCACATTTCTTCCTCAACACAGGATCGAGCCCGCCCTGGACAATGGGGAAAATGTTCTGGTCGTGGGGACGCTGGTGGGCGGCCAGGCACCGGTCCAACCAGCGGATTGTTCTGTAATTTACAAATGGAACATGCTTTGTATTGGACTGATAAATCTTGAAACAAGTGAAAGTGAATGGGTTTAACCCTTTCACCCCTAAGTAACTGGAATGGATTTCTATATGTTAATTCCCGGATGTACCCACTCGTCACAAAATGATCTTCAGACTAGTCCATTTATGAAAAGGGGGTGTTTTTGCTCGTCACAAGTCGGCTCATCTGGATCTACACTATTTGCCAAAACCACTATACAGGCCTGTGGTGTTGAAAGGGTTAACGTCCCAGAAACAGTTAAGTTGATATAGAGACGGGACCACAGTTTAAAGTCTCGTCCGACAGACCAGTGAGATAAAAATACATGTACTATGTAATTATTTTTCACACCTAGGGTGAGGATTGAGCTCACAATCTCTGGTATTGAAGTCCATTGTCATATTCCCCAGGCCACAACTCATCCCTAATACATATTGAATGATAACAATTTCTAAGACAAGTTTATCAAACAAGGTTAGCCGTCTCATCAGGATCTGCACTGTTTGCAAGTAATTTTTGTATTTTTTAGAACAAAAATAAATAAAACTAGTCTATAAATCATTTTGTGACGATTGGATTGGTCGGAAAATTAGTATATCACAGTCAATTCCAGTTACTTACATGAGAAAGGGGTAAAGATCTACTATAGTTTGCTTATTGAAAATTGAAAATTCTACGCCAGTATCTACTACAGATGGGCCTCTACCTACCTGTACATGGCCTCTTCGACACGGGGACCCGTCGTGGAACTGTGCACAACATCATCCAGCTGCATCATGATGTCAGCTCCTGTGACAAAACTCAACTTAATCCGAGACATGTTCTGGCAAAATAAATATTCATTCACCATTAATTTGTGCCTACTGAGTGGGCATGTACCTTTAAAGGTGCATGCCCACTCAGTAGGCACAAACTGTTCTTTATATCAGAGACATCATCTGAGACATTTTCTCGCAAAATAAACATTCATTCACCATCACCCCACGTATTGATTGGCATTATTAAACATTTTATATCAGAAGTAAATTTCCACACTGATATCAGGGGCGATGACGGTGTTTCCTTAAAACGGACATTACTATTTATTGTCTGTATTTATTTTTTGATGTGCAATGGTCATACTTTTTCTCAGATGACGCATTTAATTAATATAAATAGTTAAAAAATATCATGCCTCATTTGCATATGAAAATATCCTGATACCATCGTGCGTTACTATCAGTAAAATAAATATTACTAAATAATTATATCTGTACATTTGGCACATTTTTAGAACTGTTGGAATAGTGACACAATTATACACTTATTTAAATTTAATTGCCATAAAGAACATTTTTAGCCTACTGAGTGGGCATGTACCTTTAACACAAATGGCTACACTATATTTGTGTCGCATGGGTCGGTGAACACATAGATGATGACAAACATGTGCAGTTTTACATCATTGTTACTGATGGTTGCAGAGATAATTATAAGTAACTTAAAAATACTTCAACACACTGTTCTCGGGGCCGTTTCACTAAACTTAGAACATGTACGACTAAAATGTTTGTAAGTGCAAAATTATGATAGTCTGTAAATTTCACATTAACACAGTTTTCTTGTAAATGATTATTGGATTTACATTTATGGAGCATATGCTGCAATATGCAGCCTGTGCTCAATAAATGTAAATCCATCAATTGAAATTTCCAGACGAAACGTTCGTAAGTGCAAAATTATGACAGTCTGTAAATTTCACATTAACACAGTTTTCCTGTAAATGATTATTGGATTTACATTTATTGAGCATAGGCAGCCTATGCTCAATAAATGTAAATCCATCAATTCAAATTTCCATACGATTTTGCAAATTTGCACTTACGAACATTTTAGTCGTACAAAGTTTAGTGAAACGGCCCCCGGATGGATACATGCGAATGTCCATACAAAGACATATGGTTTTCATGGTCAAAAGGATGCACAACTTTCAACAGGCAGGCTCGACATAAATGCATCATTCTTCCTCTCTTTTGATTTAGGAGTACAATTTTATATAGTTTTGCTTGAAAATAGTAGAAATTCCTTAAAAAGCCTCAGAAAACAGTGTTTGCTTTTTGCAGCTCAAATTAGTGAATTTTTAAATTTGTTTTATTACCAAAAGTAAAATATGCATTGAATTTGAAATCGGGGGTATAATATTCTTCAGAAACAAAACTTATCTGAATCTCTGACTAACATTTCTCTGTGTCCGGTTTAGAGAGGTTTGACTGTATTTATATGTGTCTGTGACTGGAGAAATGGGGCTTATGGGTTTTGCGGCCAGTGTAGATCCAGATCAGCCTGCGCATCCGCGCAGTCTGATCAGGATCTGCACTGTTCGCCATTCTGTACATGCACATGGAAATGATACCTATTGCGTTTTGGATCTCAGTGGACTTCTCTGGTGTGAGCATCATTTCGGACCCGTCATGCGGAGACTCAAACTTTACACCTTGCTCCGTGATTTCAGCCAACTTGAGCAGCGACACCATCTGGAATCCTCCACTGTCCTGCACGGGATCCAGGTGTAACAATATTTATTGCATAAAATGGGCATTAACAGTGTAATAACATGATTTATTGCATACAATGGGTGCTCGCAGTGTATTAACACAGTGTAATAAAGATCATAATACACTAGTGTAATAAATATGCAAATTAGCTTGGTTACAGAAAACAGGTTTCCATGTATGATGATGTGCTTATGCAATAAATAGAATTTAACATGTGTGATGATTTAATATGGTATTTATTAAACTTGCTGACTAATTTTATAAGAAACTTGGCATAGCCTCGTTCCTTATGAAATCAGTTTAAACTTGTTTAATAAATATCATTAAATAATCACTTGTGTAAGATCTTCTATGTATACATGTATAAAGTTAATTACCCATAACACACTAGTGTAAGAAATATACTACATAATTCATGTTCGCTGATCAGTACAAACACAATCTCAGTGTTTCAGATAAGGAATTATAGTCTGTTTCACGAAAGCTGCCCAAATTTTACGGCCATATAAACAATTCAAAAACAATATTTTTTTCGATAGTATTAAATTAAAGGAAAATTTAAGAATGAGCCTTCTTTTTATTTCGTGAAATTCGGTCAAATATTGGTTTTATTACGAAAAATTTATTTCTCTACGGGAATTTAACATGGGGGAAAAAGTGGTAAAGGAGTGTGGGAGGAGTCAAAAAAACGAAAAAATTTGGAAATTAACTCCGAAACCTGGCTAGATACCTTGGAAATGATCTAACTAAGAAAACAAAAGTTGAATTTTAAAAATCGGTCCAGTATTTCTGAAATTCTAAAAAAAATTCCCCATGTTAAATCCCCATACTCCGTGAAGATGTCTATGGGGATTTAACATGGGGAAATTTTGTTTTCGCAATAAAATCAATATTTGACCAAATTTCACGAAATAAAAAGAAGGCTCATTCTTAAATTTTCCTTTAATTTAATATTATCGAAAAAAATATGGTTTTTGAATTGTTTATATGGCATAAAATTTGGGCAGCTTTCGTGAAACAGACTATAGTAATTGAGTATTGTTGCTCCTTATTGTATAATTCGCTGACTTTTCTGCGATAGTGACTGGAACGATTTGGGTTATGATGGCTAGGTTATGAATTAGGTTTAATGTCCATTTAACAAAGAACATATAAACTATATACATGCTTGGAAGAAATTGCTAATTTCAAATCCTGGATCAGGGGCCAGTTTCACTAAACTTCGTACGACTAAAATGTTTGTAAGTGCAAAATTATGATAGTCTGTAAATTCCACATTAACAATGTTTTCTTGTAAACAATTATTCGATTTAGATTTATTGAGCATAGGCTGCATGCAGCCTATGCTCAATAAATCTAAATCCATCAAGTTTCCAGACGATCCTGAATTTGCACTTATGAACATTTTGATCGTACAAAGTTTAGTGAAACGGGCCCCAGACACTTTCATAACCTGAACTGTCAGTTTGCCTTTTTAGCTGAAAACCCAAGAAATACTTGCAGTTAGTAAACATCTGCTCCAATTCATGAACTTATGAAGGCCGCCTGCTTTCTCCAGCAATTTCTCTCCCTATAATAGAAGGTCACACAGAGCTCCAGATAAGATGTGTATTTACGTATTTACGCACTTCTTTTAGCAGAATACCCATTGATTATCAAAGGTGGGAGTAAAAAATACTCACAGAAATGTTAAAATACTGTAATAAAGTTGAAAATGTACATAGTTGAGCTGCTTTATGCAGATGAAATAAGTGAATTTTAAATTTTGTTTTAAATTTGTTCCCTATTTAATAAGGAAGAAAATCAATAATACATTTGTAAAAGTAAAATACGCATTGAATTTTAAATCAGGATGTAAAAAACACTCTTTAGATACAAAGCTTATCTCGAGCTCTGTAGCCGATTTCACCAACATTGCAAAGTATACTTATCTAGCAAAGTAAACTTTGAGGGAGAAATTTTCAATTTAAGGATAAATTTAATAATTTTATTATACTGAATTCATTACATTAATTATCACAGCCATTATATTAAATTGAGTATGATAATTCTGCATACTTTTAATCATCAACTATATGTAGTCGTTAGTTCTATAATATGACATAATGCATTTCGGAAAAAATAAATGATTACTCCCTCAAAGGATTACTCCCTCAAAGTACACTTTGTTAGAAAAGTATATTTTGCAATGTTGATGAAATTGGCTACTGGTCAACACATATTGCAATACATCCAGTGACAGTGACATTATTACATAGGAAACATCAGTTAAACTTGTTTACACCACTCACATCACATAAACTATTAACCCAATTTTTCTAGTCGCCCTGCGTGACAGCCAGACAATTCAAGTTACACACAAACAGTCATTGTGTAATGGGCGACAATCTGACGAAACCAGGATTGTTTCATGCCTACCAGTGTATATCCTGATCAGTCTGTAGACTCATGCTACCGGACAGTATTAGACACTTAAACACTCAAGTCAGGTCGACCGAGACAACCAAATTGTTTGATTTTCCAACTTATGCAAGCCACCCTAAACATTTAGGAAAAACCTGTTGCATGTGTCGATCATGTGTATTGCAAAAGTTATTGCCAATACCTGTTGATCTTATAATTTCACTGGATGCAAGATCATGATGATTGATGTTTATATAGTCGGCTGACTGATAAACATTACCAGCTGGTATGCGACTTCACTGGCCGCAATGGTGATAATTTAAGCTTGATTTTGTGGCAAACATTGCAGGCGCTAATTATGAAGTGAGAATGTTACTTTACCATTTGTTATTGTAAGTGTTACCAGCATCGCAAAGATTACAGATGACTAGAGGACATACAATTATGCCATTTATAAGTGGTTTAAATAACTGATTGTACATTCAAAATAATAATCAAAATGTGTGTTTTTTTCACATTAAATCAATATTTGACAAAATTTCAGAAATAAAAACATTTGCTTAATGTGCATGCATGTAGGGCCGCACGATTCACCCAAATCCTCATTTTTCCCCCAAATCCTCATGTAATGAATAAGTTATCCAATTAATATGTCTCAAAACCTTTTAATATCGTTCTTAAGAAGTTATTGAACTCGATTTGAATACGTTTTTATGGTAAAAAGAGTCTTATTTCAATGTTTTAATTTAACTTAGGCATTCTAGCAGCCAAGGGAGATCATCCAAAATAAATTATGAGATAAATGCAAGGGAGATAAATGTTGTTCGACCCATTTTGGTCAATTGAAACATGCAAGTTATTTACCATTCCAAATGTGTATAATACTATTCATCTGTTTTGTATATCAATCAATCAATCAATCAACACATATATAGCTTTACAATATGAACACGTCCGTAAATGTGAAGTGTCTATGCAGTACCTGTGGGGCCCGATATGCAGCAAGTTCTAGCCCATTTGTTTGGGTGGTGGTTGGGAGCCAGCGAAGGGTAATTTAACGATCGGCGTTCATCCTTACCGGAATGCCGACCTACATGGTTTGGCCCTCATGTACCGTTTTGGCTCTCTGGTAGTTGAGAGCTAAATCCTATTATGCTCCATTAAAAAAGAATAAGATCTGTACAGATCATATTGCTTTAGGGGCTTGAGCTAAGTGACTCTGGTGCGGTATGGACCTGGCACCAGGTTAGGATATTCTAATTTCAGGACTGAATATATATAGTTTTGTAAATATTGAGTTCTGATTTTGGTAATTTCACTCATTGTGGACAGGTTGAATACGGGATAACAATTTAAGCTGGTATTTACATCACAAAGTGAGTAATTAAGAGGATTTGGGGAAGATTTGGGGATGATGTGCTGCATATCGGGCCCGTACTGCATAGACACTTGACATTTACGGACGTGGTCATATTTTGAAGCTATATGTGCTGAATTTGATTGATTGAGATAAAAAAAACAGATGAATAAACATTTGGAATGGTAAATAACTTGTATGTTTCAATTGACCAAAATGGGTCAAACAACATTTATCTCCCTTGCATTTATCTCATAATTTATTTTGGATGATCTCCCTTGGCTGCTAGACTAAGAATGCCTAAGTTAAATTAAAACATCGAAATAAGACTCTTTTTACCATAAAAACGTATTCAAATCAGGTTCAATAACTTCTTAAGAACGATATTAAAAGGTTTTGAGACATATTAATTGGATAACTTATTCATTACATGAGGATTTGGGGGAAAATGAGGATTTGGGGAGGATTTGGGCCCGTGCATGTACACTTTTTTTATTATTTAGAAAAGTGTACTTAAAAGATAAAACGTTTCAAATTCAGGGTAAAAATGCATTGGTATATTTTATGCTGAAGTATGCAGATTAGCAGATTAGTGTGTTTATGATAATATATGTTGGTCTCGTATCCAGTTGTAGAAAATTCTCTCAATAAAAATATAGCGAAGAATGAACATCAATGCCCTGCAGATTATTTATGAAATTTTCATGCGCGAAATGAAATATGTTAATTATTACGCAAATTTATAGTAACATGCCGAATGCCTGTGGCTATATGTAGATTTATGATTTTACAATGAATTCAGTTACTTTTGTCATACAATTATCGCCCAACCCTAAACAATATTGTATGGGGTTTCATGTGGTTATTAAATAAAGAAAATATGCCATATTTCATGGAGCTACTGATAATGCGAAATATTGAGAACCAGTCACCATTTGTTACAACAAGCAAGTAATTTATGAAGGCTGGCCTTACAGGTCTATTGCCCAGGTGGTAAGTGTTGCCCAGCATGATTTTACAGTCCAGATCCTCCAACTGTTCGGGCACAAGGCCTTTCAGGGTGCCCTGTGTCCCCACAGGCATAAACACGGGGGTGTCCACCGTATAGTGGGGCAACTTCATCTTTGCAACTCTTGCTTTTGTCGTGGAACATTTTGCAATTATGTTAAAACTCAGGGCATGTGTTCCCTTAGTCGCCATGTTGGAAATTCCATGTACGTCAAAGGGTTTCCCCAAAATCAACCAATGAATATAATTGTTCTTTAAGGATCTAGCCAATCAAATTGCTCATAACAAACGAAACACTGCAGTGGCTAATTGCGCATGCGCGGGCACATTAATCAAGATGGCGGCCACCGGTGGTGAATCAACAGATGGAATGACGTTTACGGAGAATTTTGTCCCCAAATTCACAGCAATCTCCCTCACACATGTCCAGTACCAAAAGGGTAACACTGTATAACATATGCAATTAAATTTTCGCTCTCATATTAATTCATCACTGTATGTTGAGCAGTTTTTCAGGCGTGTTTCTTCTTTTTTTTTATGGTTTTGCATTATTCTTTTTTTAAATAAATATGACCTTCCATGGTTTTATGACCTCAGTCAGTAGTGTATCAGTCCGGGTGTGTATTTTAACATCTGGCCATCCGCTAGTTGCGAACGGTAACTTGCAATTACTCCCGTACCGTCCGTAGCTAGAGTTACGTTTCCACTCGTAGGATTAATTAGGATCTGATTCGCACTTGAGCAATTAATAATTTGTGACATTTTTTAGATATTTTCCATCTGAAAAATATTAGTATTGTAAAATTAATACAAATAATAATAAAAATTCTGAAACAATTTTTACCATTGTAGAAGGTTTAGAAAATTATTGTTTGCTTTTACAGAAAATGGACCCCATCATAACTTTTACATGTTGAGTTTGGCTTCCACTGACTGGGTCACTTGTTGATTCTAGCTTAAATTTACTTTATCATGTCATCTACATTTGTAAATTTATGTCATAATTACTTGAATATGTTTAATTCACACTCCTTTCAGTTAAAAATTATAGAATATCTTTCTCAATTAACTGCTAAAGTGCGAATCAGATCTGATTCGCTATTCTGCAGATCGAGGAATCCTATTAGTGGAATCATAACTCTAGCTACTGACGGTACGCAATTAGATTGCAAGAGTTACCTTCGCAACTAAAATCGTCATAGACATCTTCACAGTGCGTGTGAAGATGACTATGGGGATTTAACATGGGGGAAATCTTTCTAATTTCAGAAGTAATGGACCGATTTTCAAAATGTAACTTGTTTTCTTAGTTAGATCATTTCCAAGCTATATATAGCTAGGTTTCAGAATCAATTTCCATTTATTTATTTTTCTACTCGTCCAGGTTCTCCCCCTCTTTTTTTCCCCATGTTAAATTCCCATAGAGAACTAATTTTTAGCTTGACTATTCGAAGAATAAGTAGAGCTTATGTTTTCAACCCGGCGTCACCGTCACGCCTTGGTTAAGGTTTTTAGTCAACCTTGTATATGGAATACTACTGGCCCTACACCCACCATACTTGCACAACTTCATCTCTTAGTGATGTACATCAATAACCCCTGATCTATATTTGACCTTGACCTACATTTCCTCTTGAATTACTTAGTTAATTCCCCTTGGTTAAGGTTTTTAGTCAAGCTTGTACATGGAATACTATTGTGCATACAGACACCATACTTGGACAACCTTTTCTCATAGGGATGTACATCAATAACCCCTGATCTATATTTGACCTTGACCTACATTTCCTCTTGAATTACTTAGTTAATTCCCCTTGGTTAAGGTTTTTAGTGAAGCTTGTATATGGAATACTCCTGGCCCTACACCCACCATACTTGGACAACTTCATCTCCTAGTGATGTACTTCAACAACCCCTGACCTATATTTCACCTTGACCTACATTTAACCTTGAATTACTTAGTTAATTCCCCTTGGTTAAGGTTTTTAGTCAACCTTGGTTAAGGTTTTTAGTCAAGCTTGGAATACTATTGTGCATACTGACACCATACTTGGACAACCTTTTCTCATAGGGATGTACATCAATAATCCCTGATCTATATTTGACCTTGACCTACATTTCCTCTTGAATTAATTACTTAATTCTCCTTGGTTAAGGTTTTTAGTCAAGCTTGTAGATGGAATACTCCTGGCCCTACACCAACCATACTTGGACGACTTCATCTCCTAGTGATGTACATCAATAATCACTGACCTATATTTTACCTTGACCTACTTTTATCCTTGGGTTACTTACTTATTTCCCCTTGGTTAAGGTTTTGAGTCAAGCTTGTATATGGAATACTCCTGGGCCTACAGCAACCATACTTGGAAAACTTCATCTCCTAGTGATGTACATCAATAACCCCTGACCTATATCTGACATTGACCTACATTTAACCTTGAATTACTTACTTAATTTCCCTTGGTTAAGGTTTTTAGTCAACCTTGGTTAAGGTTTTTATGCAGGCCGCGGCCACCTTGTTTGTCAAGCTATGTGTACATCGACAACCCTCGTAGTCGAGCTATGCTGTTCTCCTACAGCTCTTGTTAGTAATAAAATCAATATTTGACCAAATTTCACAAAATAAAAAGAAGGCTCGTTCATAAATTTTAATATTATCGAGAGAAAAAATAATGTTTGCATTGTTTATATGGCCGTAAAAATTGGGCAGGTTTCGTGAAACGACTATAACTTAGATAATCTCAGCAATACTGATGATTTTTACTGTTCTATCTTTCTTGTATATTATATGTATCCTTTTAGTTGAGAGCCACCATGTGTAAAATTGAGTCACAATAACAGCCCAGTCTGTCCTAGCATTTTGTGATCAGCGAGCGGTTTAACTAGGATGGCGCTAGGGAGAAAAAAGTAGTCGCCAAATGTTGGCGCGCGAAACATTTTATTTTCCCACCTGCTGTATTATACTATTGTGTCCTCTTTAACCGCGTACATGTAATTAAACTGCATTTATGTCAATATTTTAGATTAATAACAAAATAATCTGTTTAATTTCATTTAAAATACCATTTATGATATTGGATGTGAATAAATTATGCATAATTAGTTAATACCCAAGTGAAATATCACAAAAATCGGGTTCCAGTGACATCGATTGGATCCGCAATTCACACTTTTGGGCAAAAAAGAAAGTGGAAATCATTGGCCTTTCGCACTCTCTATGCAGGTCATGAATCTGTTCATTAGGTGGCACTCGATACCCACAATCGTAGGTAACGATTGGGTACTATTGTTATTGATTTATTTCGGAAATGGAATACCACATAGCGTCAAAATAGCTGTGATAATGTAATAAATTCAGTATAATAAAAATTTATCCTTAACCCTTTGAACCCGAAAGGCCGCTATATCGGTTTATGCAAACAGTGCAGATCCAGATGAGCCGGCTCGTAACGAGCTGTCTCATCAGGATCTGCACTGTTTGAAAGTAATTTTCATATTTTTGAGAACAACAAATGCCCCCTATTTATAAATGGAATAGTCTGAAAATCATTTTGCGATGATTGGATTGGTTGTAAAATTAACATATCGCAGCCCATTCCAGTTACTTAGGGGTGAAAGGGTTAAATTGAAAATTTGTCCCTCAATGTGTACTTGGCCAGATAAGTATACTTTACAATTTTGATGAAATAGGCTACAAGAGTCACAGAGCTGCGTATTTGCGTAAATACCCAATTAAAATTGCCAAAAACCCATAATATTGATTGGCATTATTATACATGTTATATTATACGTAAATTTGCACACTGATATCAGGGGCGATAACCGTGGTTCCTTAAAATGTTAACGGACATTATTATTTATTCTCTCTATTAATTGTTTGACGTGCAATGATCGTACTTTATAATCTGTTGAAAATATTATTTTTTTCAGGTGACGCGTTTAATTAGTATAAATAATTAAAAAATATCATGCCTCATTTGCATATAAAAATAGCCTGATACCACCGCACATCACTATCAGTAAAATAAATATTACTAAATTATTATATCTGTTTAGCAGGCACTCCTAATGTTTAGTACTGATGGAATAGTGACACAATTATACACTTATTTAATTCCTATAAAGAACACTGTGTGCCTATTGAGTGGGCATGTACCTTTAATCTAAGGTGCTTAACTCTTTGGATGCTGGGAAATTTGTGGGCTATAAATAGTTCAAAAATAGCAGACGAGAATTCATTGTATTTTCTTTTCTTTCTCCCTATAAATATCATGAATATGTCTTGGAATTTCATTAGAATTGCGTCTAGAGGACGCAATTCTAATGAAATTCCAAGACATATTTACAGAGAGAAATAAAACATACAGTATAGTCCTAATTTGTTTGGCGGATATTTCCGCCGCTAGCATGCAAAGAGTTAATATTTCGCACATGCATTCCTGTAAGGCTCTACTACCATGCTTTACAAAACTTAAGATCAGAAAAATAAGTTATAAAACTTCTATTTCCTTCATTGAAAATTCTTAATATTTCACTCGTGCATTCCTCTAAGGTTGTACTATCATGCTGTGACAAATCTACAACCGTCCAACCCCGCTGATCCCAAGGTGAAGGTCACATACTTAGTCTCTTTACAAAACTTAACATCAGAGAAATATGTTATTACTTCTATTTCTTTCATCAAAATTTTTTAATATTTCATGCATGCATTCAGTTACGGCTCTACTATCATACTGTGACAAATACCCGCTGATCTCGAGGTCAAGGTCACATACTCTTTGCAAAACTTAACATCAAAGAAATCGGTGATAACTTCTATTTCCTTGCTCGGATCTGCTTCACATTTCACACACGCATTGCTCCAATGGACCTCTACCACCCTGTGACAAATTCACGTTCGTGCCGCCCCCGCTAAGCCCAGAGTCAAGGTCACAAGCCCACACACTTGGATTTTTTTTTTACATATTTCGGGGTACCTGGGCTCACGCGGGGTGGGGGGGGGGTGGGGTGTAAGGCTTACGGACCAATCTAGTTTTCCATGAAAACACATCTTGGTATTTTATTAGAATTAGATGATTCTAATGAAATGCCAAGAAAGACATGTTTTCATTTCAAAGCAAATTATTCAATAATTGCTGTCTGTTGATGTATAAACAGTAGTGTGATTATATTTTAACCAATTAAAATATTGAAATACCCAATTGCTTCAGATATGATGGAGTGAAAATACTCAATTACTAATTCCTTATCTGGATCCCTGTAATTACAATAGGTTTGTTGTCAGGGTTGGCCGGGAAATACCGGGGGCGGGAATTCCCGGCGGGAAATACCGGTATTTCCCGTCCCGGGAAATACTCCCCAAAGTGGGAAATACCGGGAAATATGAATTTTGATGTTATTATTTGATAATTAAAGTTATTTAAATTAAGTTTTAAGCTCAGTAATAGTTAATTAAACAATCAACAACTTAATAATTAGATATAGGGGTTAATTACAATGTATAGATTTGTTTCATTCCCAACTAGGGGTACTCATCAGGTGGAATATTTGGCAACCATGACATTTATATTTTGGTTGTATTATTTTTTTGTAAATTACTTCTTCATTTTTTAGGAAGCATCTGAGTGTCTGCTAGATACAATTCACAAGGATAACGTCATCATGATCAGACTATGTTTAGACAACAGGCTGTTAATTATCAACCTTCTCCCACACTAATATTCGGTATCTAGAAATGAGAATAAATGATCTTAGCATGCATGATGTGCATACACATAGTCTCTTACAAGTCTTATATGACTGACAATGTACTGTTGTTTTATGCTTTGCATTTGTATTACTTATTTGCATTATTATTATGACATTAATTTAACGTGAAGACTATGGGCCACGATGGTACGTATGAGATACAGTACTTAAAATCGTTAAAATTAGCCAAAAGCCTACTAATGTCTACTTATTTGCATGTACATTGATGAGACTTTAATATACTTTAATAAACCATATCAGACTATGACAACAGGCTGTTAATTGTCAGCCTTCTCTCATACCTTTAGTGTCATACTGTATAATAAGAACCCAGGTGGTCTGTATATGGTCATGTCAAGTTGTAAAACAATTACACTTACACTGTACATGGATTATCCCTACATGTAGGTTATTTTCTCAAAATTCTAAAAGCAGCTTTTATTAGTGGCAGGTTACTATAGTAATGAGGGGTGTTCTCATATACAATAAAATAGACAGTTGGCAAATGCTACATAGACTTGTATATAGGGAAGAAAATTGTCTCGAAAATAATTGTTTTTTTTCTCTAAATAAACTTATTATTTCTTTTTATATTGCAGAATGTTTTACCTTTAGGCTTATCGGTCTACACAGATATAAACCATAGTAGATATAGGAGAATATAGAGACTCGTCTTGACATTTTGGAATGAAAAAGACCACCAAGATTCATATTTCCCGGTATTTCCCGCCGTCCTGGGAAATACTCTTATTTCCCGGGAAATTGCCAACCCTGTTTGTTGTTGTAGGTGATTTCCTCGGCTACCTACTGGCCTGGATGAGCCTGGTTCCATTCTGTATCCTTGTCGGCTTCATCACGCTGATTTTGTTCCGCCGCGACTTGCACACGGTAAGTCACTTGTGTTACTAGTGCTCCAGATAAGTTTTGTGTCTAAAGATTATTATGCCCCCAGATTTCAAATTTAAGGTGTTGTGATTGAAGACACATCTGTTTATGTGGCTGTGACTGGAGAAATGGGACTTATGGGTTTTATAACCAGCATATATCAACTGATCAAATAGCACACTCCTGTAGCCATATAGCAAGCTCCAGATAAGCTGCGTATTTGCGTAAATACCCAATTAAAATTGCCAAAAGACCCAATTGAAATCAGATGTAGCGAGTATCAACAAACTAATTGCTGTCTGTTGATGTGTACACAGTAGTGTGATTTTATTTTACCCAATTAACATTTTGAAATACCCAATTGCTTCAGAAATGATGGAGTGAAGATACCAAGTTGCTAATTCCTTATCTGGAGCCCTGATATAGTGATCTATAGTCTTGTTTCACGAAAGCTGCCCAAATTTTACGACTATATAAACAATTCAAAAACAAGATTTCTTTTGGTAATATTAAATTAAAGGAAAAATTAAGAATGAGCCTTTTTATTTCGTGAAATTTGGTCAAATATTGATTTTATTGCGAAAAAAATTTTTCCCCATATTAAATCCCCATAGACATCTTCACGGCACATGGGCAAATCTTTTTGAATTTTAGAAATACTGGACCGATTTTTAAAATTTAACTTTTGTTTTCTTAGTTGGATCTAGTCCGGTTTCGGAGTCAATTTCCAATTTTTTTCGTTTTTTTACTCCTCCCACACTTCCTTACCACTTTTTCCACCATGTTAAATTCCCATACACAAATCAATTTTTCGTAATAAAATCAATATTTGACCGAATTTCACGAAATAAAAAGAAGGCTCTTTCTTAAATTTTCCTTTAATTTAATATTATCGAAAATAATATTGTTTTTTGAATTGTCTTAGTATATGGCCGTAAAATTAAATTTGGGCAGCTTTCGTGAAACAGACAGTATATTGCTTGTTAGAAGCATGACAGATGTTTCATGGATGTAGTGGCGAACACTGCATGTCCTGATCAGACTGTGCGGATGCACAGCTGATCTGGATATACACTGATCGCAAAAAACACACCCTTATTTCACATTTGTATGCTGTTATCACCTGTACATGTAGTTGGCACATACTTTCTGTTAACTATAAACAGATGGCAGTTTACCTGCTTGTATTAAGAGGGCACACAATGGTGATTGGGCTACACATGTATCACAACAAATTCATTACCAGTATTTTGTTAATGCTAACACAGGTCTTTCAGATATATCGGTAGAGTTTATTCCACTGCCATTTTGAAATACCGGATTTATTTCCCTTGACATTTGTAAATCTGACAGAAACACTCGCGTTCCGCACTCATTTCTTTGTCGGATTTTCAGATATCTCGGGGAAATAAATCTGTAGCCTATATCATCAACATTGCAAAGTATACTTTACTAGCAAAGTATACTTTGAGGGAGTAATCATTTATTTTTCCTGAAATGCATTATTTCATATAATACTAACAACTGCATATATTTCATGATTAAAAGTATGCAGAATTATTATACTGAATTTATTACATTATCACAGCCAAATTGGCTGTGATAATGTAATAAATTCAGTATAATAAAAATTAATAAATTTATCCAAAAATTGAAAATTTCTCCCTCAAAGTATACTTTGCTAGTAAAGTATACTTTGCAATGTTGATGAAATAGGCTACAGATTTATTTCCCCCGAGATATCTGAAAATCCGACAAAGAAATGAGTGCGGAACGCGAGTGTTTCTGTCAGATTTACAAATGTCAAGGGAAATAAATCCGGTATTTCAAAATGGCAGTGGAATAAATTGTATATAACAAAATGGGCAATTGTGATGTTAGCATATGAATTGTTTCTTCGCCGGAAATGACGTCAAAGCTGTCCATTACGTCTCTCGAACATCTAGGAGGAAATATTTCCTTCAAGGAAATAAATCCCTCCAGAATCAGGGTAAATCACCGGGTAGCATGTCATATACTAGTACATGCTTTTTGATATAGTTTACCCATTTATTTTTGCTGAGTGCACTTTGATTGTGAAAAGTGCAAGTACAAAATATGCACAACAATTTAAAAATACTGACAAGGGGATAGATTGTTGCCTAGAGGTTAGAGCACTGGGGCCCGTTTCACTAAACTTCGTACGACTAAAAAGTTCGTAAGTGCGAATTTAGGATCGTCGGGAAATTTCAATTGATGGATGAACATTTATTGAGCATAGGCTGCTATGCTTAATAAATGTAAATCCAATTGTTTACAAGAAAACAGTGTTAATGTGAAATTTACAGACTGTCATAATTTTGCAGTCGTACAAAGTTTAGTGAAACGGCCCCCTGGACTTTAGTATCGGAGGTTGAGAGTTCAATCCCCACACTAGGCATGAAAAATACTCTCCTAGTTTGCATTGTATTTCCATCCCACTAGTCTTTCAGATGAGACTTGAAACCGAGGTCCCGTCTCTATATGACCTTAGCTGTTGCTGGGACGTTAAACCCATTCACTTTTCTTTCAAACTGACAAGTAAAAATGCTGTAATAAAGTTGAACATTCACTTTTATTACAATCTTGCGACTTATTTGTACGGTTTTCGTTGTGAGAGAAATCCAGTAATCAACTATTTACAAATAATTCACAGTGAAGAAAACACCCGTAATTGCGCACCAAATATAATTACTTTTATTTTTTATTACAGTCAAAATAAAGTTATTTGAACTCTTTGCGTGCTAGCGGCGAAAATATCCGCCAAACAAATTAAAAGTGTATGTTTTATTTCTCTCTGTAAATATGTCTTGAAATTTCATTAGAATCGAGTCCTCAGGACTCAATTCTAATGAAATTCCAAGACATATTCATGATATTTACGGGGAGAAATACAAGAAAATATGATGAATTTTTGTCCGCTAGTTTTGAACTATTTATAGCCCACAAGTTTCCCAGCATGCAAAGAGTTAAAAACTTGGGAGCATCTCTATGACGCCACGTTTGACGTCAGACAGCGTGACATCAGAATGCGGGAAACACGTTGTATAACTATTCATCCGCACAGCACAATTCATTGATTATAATCACAAAAAAGACTAAATGTGAATAAATATCCGCCGTGGAAGTGTAATAAATAGGATATTCCATCGTACATGTTTGAATAGCGGAAATAATACACTCGTGTCCGTTGGCGTCGGCGCAATCAAATCGTTCGCTACACTCACTCGTGCTTGCGCAGAAGCCGATGCACACTCGTGTATTATTTCCAGCTAATTCAAAATGTATGATGGAATATCCGCTATGTAATCCTCTGTAGACACTAAACGTTTCTGTAGCCTATTTCACCAACATTGCAAAGTATACTTTAGTAGCAAAGTATACTTTGAGGGAGAAATTTTCAATTTTTGGATAAATTTATTAATTTTTATTATACTGAATTTATTACATTATCACAGCCAATTTGGCTGTGATAATGTAATAAATTCAGTATAATAATTCTGCATACTTTTAATCATCAAATATATGCATTTGGGAAAAATAAATGATTACTCCCTCAAAGTATGCTTTGCTACTAAAGTATACTTTGCAATGTTGATGAAATAGGCTACTGGAGCGCTGCTACAACATCTTTGGTGAGAATTTCAAATGTGCATTTGAGAATTATATTTAATTTACTTAAGTGTTTTCTTGTGTTACTACTGCACAGAGCTCCAGATAAGTTTTGTATCTAAAGAGTATTATACCCGTCTATTTCACAAATGTATTATTTATTTTCTTCCTTATTAAATAGGGAACAAATGATAAAAAATAAAACAAATTTAAAAATTCACTTATTTGAGCTGAAAAAAGCAAACACTGTTTGCCTTTTACAGCTCAACTAAGTAAATATTCAACTTTATTGCAGTATTTTCACTACTCCATTTGAAAATCAATGCGTATTTTCACATTGCTGTGCATATTTTGTACCCCCACTGTTGCTATGCTAATCAATGCATATTCAGCTAAAATAAGTGCGTAAAATACGCCAATACGCACCTTATCTGGAGCGCTGTATATTTAATTTACTTTAAAACTGCTTCATTGTGTTACTACTGTTACTGTTAATTGTTTCAGGTGTCGTATTTCCTTGGCTTACTGCTGAATGAAGTGTTCAACTGGATCCTGAAACACACAATCCGTGAGAGGCGGCCCCAGAGAGGCGAGTATCCATGGATACAGTGATAACCATACATATTCCACTGCTCCAGATAAGCTGCGTATTTGCGTAAATACCCGATTAAAATTGCCAAAAACCCAATTGAAATCAGAAGTAGCGAGTATCAAACAGCAATAGCAAATTTGTGGTACCTTATCATGCTACAGAAAACAATAACCAGACCACAAATATAGCATAGTTTTCTTATTTTCCATGACACGCATCTTGGTATTTCATTAGAATTGTCTCCAAGGAGACAATTCTAATGAAATGCCAAGACATGTTTTCATTTCGAAGCATACTATTCAATAATTGCTGTCTGTTGATCCGTAAGCATTAGTGTGATTTTATTTTACCTAATTAAAATATTGAAATACCCAATTGTTTCAAATATGATGGAGTGCAAATACTCAATTACTAATTCCTTATCTGGAGCACTGCATATTCAGACACAATTTATTACGGGAAACACATGTAGTCCACAGGTGGAAGACTCGGACATGTGACACAAAAGAAATGCCCATTAAAACAAGTCTGTTACCCCACCCTCTTGGTGTCATACATTACTATGTTCTATATTACTGTATTCCTAACTATTGGCAGTATTGCTGAGAGGTGACCGTTGTAGGATACATTGTACAGTCGAACCTCCCCAAACGGCCACCTCTCTACAACAGCCGCTATTTTATTGTCTCGTCCGCGAAAGTGGAAAGCGAGACTAAGGTTTTGCTTTTCCGGAGTCGGCGGCAGCGGCGTTGTCATCATTCAATGTTAAGTTTTCGTGTTACGGTCAATACTTCAACACCTTATCAGCTACAGTCATCAAACTTTATACATACCTTTACTATGATATGTACATGAATATAGGACTATTCTCGGGGTGAAGGCCCCATGGTCAAGGTCGAGGCGGAACAAGGCGAGACATTTGATTCCGCGGAAATCTTGTATCCCAAATGGATGATTTCCTCTGTATGTAACCTGAGCTGAGCACGAAAATTGTCGTCTGCCTTTGCTGTCGTTCTCGATAAAAACATGTTTTGACAGCATTTTAGAATCATTTCCATTGGAAATGATTCTAAAATGTTGCCAAAGCATGTTTTTGATTAGAATTATCGAAGACATTTAATTCAGCATTAACCTCTCTACAACAGCCAGTTTTGCGTCTTCCCATGGGTGGCTTGTTGTAGAGAGGTTGCACTGTATATCTGGTTTCTCATAACAAACAGGGTCCCAACGTTTATGATTAGTGTGGCTGTTCTGGCTTATCACAATGAACTTGTATTTAGACACAATTTGTATTTGTAAACAAATCGTTTCTGAATATTTGGGATTATTACGGTAGACTTGTCCACGATTTGTGGATCGAAATATAAAGTTTGACCATGTCCAGCTGTGGGTAAACGTTTGCCGTGGCACTAGGGAACTGTTTGAACCCCAAGGCTGGGAATGGTCGAACGTTAATGCAGGGATTCCACTGGCGATCGCCACTTTCGCAATTGGTGATAAAAATAAACAATTTTCGAAAAAAAATAAAACATTTTTTTTTTTTTCGAAAATTGTAATTTTTTATCCCCAATTGTTTAATTTTTTTTTGAAGTGGTGATTTTTTTATTTTCCCCAGCGGAATTACTGTTAATGTGACATTTCCGTCGGAGATATTGTATAATTTGATCATATATACAGTACTTTCGGTACTCTGATAACCCACTCCGTTCTCAAACAAATGATTTACACATACGTATTACGGGGCTGCAGTACACGTCGATCCTCCTCATCAATTTCAAAATTTCAGTGCGACCATTGTGAACTGGTCTGGTGACGTAATGGCGCATTCTAGTAACGTCATGAGACACGTGCATTACGTAGGTGCTGGCTTGGCCCAGCAATGAGTATTGTCATGGTCAAACAGCATGTGCTGTACGTTTGAACATGGCTGTGAGCGGTGTCGAACAACGGCAGTCATGTAACAATATAATTTCCATGTGCCTGTTCCACCCGTAACATGTAAAGCTGTTGCTCTGCACTATAAGTAGAGGCTTCACCCTTATGGTGTGTATACATATATTTCAGTTTTTGATTCAACGGTGAACAAGTTAAAATGAACATTGCAAAGTTTAAGTCCAAAAGTGGTGGTTCAACCACTGTGTGTCATCGACTATCTCCAATTTTAGACTTGGAATTCTGCAACTTCGCATTATAACTCGTAAAATGTTTCAATTGTAATGTTCGCATATATAAAAAATTGTGGGTATATTACTTCCTTATGATGTCATTTACTGAAAATATTTTGATTGAGATGCCATCACACACCTTAGGTTCAAAATCATATGGTTTGTGTCAATTGTTCTCTTCTTTCCCGTTCAGAATGTTTCCTCCTACATTAAAATCACCCTTTCACCCCTAAGTAACTGACATGGACTACTTCATGTTATGTTTGAGGCTGTTCCTTTACGCAGAAAAGGCGATCATTTTGTAAAAAAAATAAAATATCCCCAAATGGTGTAGATCTTGATGAGACGGCTCGTTATGAGCCAGATCATCATGATCTACACTGTTTGCAAATATTAGGAATGAAGTGTCTGTCCACTGTCTGGTGTTGAAAGGGTTATAATTCCAGCACAAAAATATTTACACAATTCCCTAACATTTGATCGGTCCGTAGCAAGTCTGTGTCCAAGATTTATATACCAGTAAACTCCCATGCCGAACTACTTTCCGTAACCGTGAGGTGCAGTTAAAATAATTCTTAAGAAAACGGAAAATAAACACATTTTCTTGATGAATTTATTTAAAATGCTGGAATTATAAGGAATGAATGGCCTTTTTGTGGGGATATAAACTTGGAAAAGTCGCGGGAATACTGGACGAGGCCTTCTGGCCTTCGTCCAGTATTCCCGCGACTTTTCCAAGTTTATACCCCGATACATTCCACAAAAAGGCCATTCATTCCTATAATGGATCACCCTTTAATATGCTCCCATCTGTGCCAACGAAAGCATTTGTACATGTAATAAGTGTCCTCTCACTAGTTTGTAATCATAAAATATGCAACCAGAGCTCCAGATAAGTTTAGTATCTAAAGAGTATTATACCCCCATATTTCAAATTCAATGCGTGCATGTGTATTTTACTTTTACAAATGTATTTCTGATTGTATTCCTTATTATATAGGGAACAAATGATAAAATATTTAAAATTTATTTATTTGAGTTGCAAAAAAACAAACACAGTTTGCTTTTTGCAGCTCAACTATGTAACTTTTCAACTTTATTACAGTATTTTCTCTGCTCAATTTGAAAATCAATGCGTTCTTTCACATTGATGTGAGTATGTTTTACTCCCACTTATGATAATCAATGCGTATTCTGCTAAAATAAGTGCGTAAAATATTCCCAATACACACCTTATCTGGAGCATATTTCATCAACATTGCAAAGTATACTTTAGTAGCAAAGTATACTTTGAGGGAGAAATTTTCAATTTTATGATAAATTTATTAATTTTTATTATACTGAATTTATTACATTATCACAGCCAATTTGGCTGTGATAATGTAATAAATTCAGTATAATAATTCTGCATACTTTTAATCATGACATATATGCATTTGTTAGTTCTATATGAAATAATGCATGTCAGGAAAAATAAATGATTACTCCCTCAAAGTATGCTTTGCTAGTAAAGTATACTTTGCAATGTTGATGAAATAGGCTACTGGAGCTCTGTATAACAATTGCACATTTTTTTCTTTTCAGAGTTTGAAGTTCTATTCACAGAATATGGCATGCCATCCAGTCATTCTCAGTTCATGTTTTTCCTCTTCTCCTATATGCTTTTATTTCTATTTATACGGTAAGTGTCTCTTTGTGTGCTATAATTTTACCCACTTTTTTATGCCACCGGGTTTCGAACAAACGGGTGGCATATAGTGTTTGGACCGTCGGTCCGTCCCATCCGTCCGTCACACTTTTCGGTTAACCAATTTGTCACAGTTTCTCAAATATGCTGCAGGTGGCATCCGCGTTCGACAAACGCATTTGTTGTTGTTGTTTTTAAATGGGAATATATTTTTTGGTTTTTGTCACGGTTGTCTGTCCATCCATATGTCTGTACATCTCGGTTTCAGGGATTCCGCTGGGGAAAATAAAAAGATCGCTACTTCAAAAAAAATAAAAATTATCGCCATTTGCGAAAGTGGCGAAAGTGGCGATCGCCAGCGGAATCCCTGGGTTTTTGTACGAAATAAACCATTTAGAATGTAATACCTGGAGACTTGATGTGACTTGGTGTGTAGCTTATGGTGTGCTGACGTACAATGGGAATTTCAATTTATTATTTCACTCGTGGATTATTTCCGCCTTTTGGACGTAGAATTTTGTCTTTTAAGAAGTAAAACATTTAAATCATTTAAACCGTAATAGCTGGAGAGTTGATATTTGGTATGTAGTTTGTAGATGTACAAATCGACTTTCAATTTTTGTTTCGGCTCATGGATAATCTACCCGTTTTGGACTTTGAAATGTGGAAAAGTGTATATATTTCGTTCGCGCGACATCGCCGTTTCTCATGTCCACATTTGCACTGCAACCTCTCTTAACAATTGTATCTGTTGAATTGTGTTTTATAATAATTTTGTACGGACATTAGCTTAACAGTCCTGTCCCATGCTCTTGTACTATATGGTTGGAAATTATAATAATTTTTTTTCTGAAAAATCATCTGATGTTGTCACCCCATTATCCGCAGTTTATGCTAGATACACAAGATATTGCATTTGTAAATTGTGCATTGTTTATTCTATCTGTTCTTCTATGCATGTAAACAGAGGCCCGTTTCACTAAACTTCTTACGACTAAAATGTTCGTAAGTTCAAATTTAAGATCGTCTGTAACTTTCAATTTATGGATTTACATTTATTGAGCATAGGCTGCATATGCAGCCTATGCTCAATAAATGTAAATCCAATAATTGTTTTCAAGAAAACATTATCAATGCGAAATTTACAGACTATCATAATTTTGCACTTACGAACATTTTAGTCGTAAGAAGTTTAGTGAAACGGGCCCCTGAATTCCAGCTACTGTTTGTTGACTGGTGGTTGGTTGGTTGGGAGCATGCAAAGGGTAATTTAACGATCGGGATTCATCATTACCGGAATCCTGACCAGAGACCTGGCTTGGCCCTCAAATATGTCTTTGGCTTTCTTGTATTTGAGAGTTGAATCTTGTTATATGCTTTATAAGAGTAATCATACCGGTATTACCTTCAGGGGAAGGGGCCAAGTGACTTTGGTGTGGTATGGTCCTGGCACCATGTCATGGATGTCGTTGAGATGGTTCAAACGAGTGGTAACAACATATACTTTTGAGATGAAATGAAAAAAATGGGGATTTTTTTCTCATCAAAATTTCAAACTACTGTAATTGTATCTCGTCTTTAATGGGTTAAGATGCCGGCCTAATATTGTTCATTTAGACTAATATTTTGTTCACCTGCTTAAAGCCCCTATACGGCTCAAGTTGACGAATTTGGCCTCCTATTGGGTTTTCCCACACATACATCCAACAGATTTCTATTTACACACACTTTGAAACTGTTTGCATTCATTTTGGTACAAAAATGAGTTTGTAGTCGATGAAAATATCAATATTTGTTGATAAACAAACAGCAGGTGCGTGTTTCAAAGCCCGATCAATTTTCCGATAGACGCTCTGGTCAACTCCTCAACTCCCCGATTTGCGGCCGATGAATTCCGATAGCCGGAGTTTATCGACTCGCTTCCGAGCCGAAGCCGTTGGGTTACGGAAATGAAATTGTCAATATTTACATTTTTCATCGAGTGGTACACAAAACAAGTTTTTGTTGTCTTCGCATTGCGATTAAGATGTAAATCTCAAGACTTGAGATGTATCTATTAGGCAGTATATGTTAGTTTTGTGTACTAAATCAGTTGCCAAACATGTTTTGTGTTTGAAAAAATCGGAAAATTGTAATACTGAGCCGTTCAGGGCCTTTAAGGAAAGAGACCTTATGAAATATCTGACCAGCATAGACCCGGATCCATGCAGTCTGACCATTTATTGGTGGGTGGTTGGTCGGGTGAACGTGACGGCGTAAATTAACGGTAGGGGTTCCTCCTTATAGGAATTACTAATAGGTTACTGATCCAACTGCTTTTGGGAGGGGCCAAGTGATTCTGGTGTGGTGAGGACCTGGCATCAGATAAGGATTATTCTGATTTCAGGGCTGAATGTATAGTTTTGTTATTGTAAATATTCAGTTCTGATTTTGGGATTTTCTCCCCATTTGTACATGTACTTGAACATGTACATGTACCTGTACAGGTAATATACTAAACCCATTGACCCGGCCTTAAATGGCCTAAGCTGTTGATAGTCCATTAAACCCAACAAACAAACAAACTGACCATTTATTCAGCTGAATCGTGTATTTGCAGGATTTACCACAATTATAACTGGATAGACGATATATGGAAATACGTTATCGGCGCCGGAACATTCGTCTGTGCTCTTTTAGTATCATATAGCAGGTACGTTCATGTTAAAATTGCGTATTGCAAGCAACCCAACGTTTGCCAGCTACGTGTAGCTGGTGGCAGTTGGGTTGCATCATTTGTTTTATACATACCATAACCTGTTCACTGTAAATATGTTTTTGTGTTTGAGAGGGCCCTAGGGAAGATTGGTGCACGCCAACTTGGTTACCCTCTTTAAATAAAGAATTTACTTACTTATTTACTTACTTACGTTGGTATCGTGTCGGTGATCAGATTGTTTGATTATATCCCCAAGTGTTCTCCACGTTTGTGGCCGTGACTGGAGAAATTCAGCTAATGGGATTTGTGTCCAGTGTAGCTCCAGATCAAATATCACACGCCTGTAGTCCGATATCGATCGATACTGCTTGTTAGGAGCATTGATGGAATGGCGAACAGTGCAGATCCTGATCAGACTGTGCGGATGCACATGCTGATCAGGATCTACACTGGTCGCAAAACCCATTTGACGACACCTTCGCTTAAGCACTTATTTATTCCAAGTTGCACACACGTATGTATGTATCATATTTCATGTGGTTGTACATGCTAACTACAAAATATAATCAGGGATTCCGCTGGCGATCGCCACTTTCGCAATTGGCAATAAAAATAAACAATGGGCGATAAAAAATTACAATTCATGAAATTGAACAATTTAAAAAAAAAAATTAATATATTTTTTCGAAAATTGTAATTTTTTATCGCCAATTTTTTGAAGTGGCAATTTTTTTATTTTCCCAGCGGAATCCCTGTATAATGTCTTATTATATTGTATTAGATGCTTCCCATACTGTCTGAAAGTCCCGTAACTGTATTCCATTTAGAACAAAAGTTATCGCAGTATGTAATTTGGAACCAAGTGCAAAAAACTCATAATATTTGTGAGTTTGAGGACCATTTGTCATCTGGATCCTTCCTGTACAAAGCATTCATGAGACTGATGTAAATAATATGCAAGAAGGTACTTTGTGGCACTTGGTACCTTATTGCATGCATTACATATTCACAGAGCAGAATAATACAACCTAGTAACAATGAAAATATGCCAATACGTCGCATGGTCATTTTCTGCACTAACGGGACGAAATATGGTATTTACAGAAACTATGTGTGATTTACACAACCAATATCGTGATACAACAAGGAAAGCAATACAAATAACGGCGATTTGTGATAATACAGTAATGGAGGTAGTCTGATGGTCAGGCTCATATCAATTGTACATATTCTCCGGTTGGATGGTGTATCTGATGTCAGAAATTGGCACCAAACTCAGAGCTTATGTGGAATTCAGTTTGGAAATTACCTCCCCTGTTGCATTGCCAATATTTCTTTTGAAAAGTAGACATGTTTTGCTAAATGACATAAAAATTTACAAAATAATCAGAGCTCATGCGGAATTGAATTGCAATATAGTCTGCACATTGACGTACATATGTATGTATGTCCGTCCGTTAAGTTTTTGGTTAATTTTTTTTGGTATGCTATCAAAGCCTCAGCGGGTGCAACTTGCGGGCCGCAGCCATCTAGATTTTATGGTATTTACAGAAAACTGTTTGATTTTCGAAACCAATATCAGTCTTCCGCTCTCTGAATTTTGTGTGATTTTCCTACATGATTGTCTCTGGTTTCAGGGTATACCTGGGTTACCACTCGTTCAGCCAGGTGGCGTGGGGTTTCGTCGTCGGCACGATCCTCGGCTGTGTGTGGTTCGCAGTCGTACATATAGTCCTCACGCCCTTCTACCCTTATATAGCCTCAAGGTAACGTCACATTCCCAGTCATTAAATGTTGATACTCGGCTGTGGTTGGTTCACAGTCTATATAGCATCGAGGTTGTACTCAAGCTAAAAATGAAAGATTGTTTGCAGTATCTGATTGGCCCACTAGATTTGTGCTGGCCTGGAATGTTTTTTATGCCCCACCACAAATTTAGTGTTACCCTTGTCCATCTGTCCGTTCGTCCGACACATGGTTAAAGTTTTTGTAAGAGCTTATATTTTCAATAGTATTAGGTCTACAGCCACCATACTTGCACACTATCATCAGCCAGTGCTGTGCACCATAATCCACTGTGAAGCACATGACATTTGTGTGACCTTGACCTACAATTGCAATATTTTCCTCATTTAAAGTTTTTGTTTGAATTCTTATCTTCAATAGTATTAGAGAATATGCATTGAAAATACTGTAATAAAGTTGAAAATTTACTTAGTGATTTTTTTAATTTATTTTTTATCCTTTGTTTCCAGTTTAAGAAAATCAATAATACATTTGTAAAAGTAAAGTACGCATTGAATTCTGGTAGTATAGGTACTCTTTAGAAACAAAACTTATCTGGAGCTGTGACTAACATTTCTTTGTGTCCGGTTTAGAGGTTCGACTGTATTTATATGTATCTGTGAGAAATGGGACTTATGGGTTTGCGGCCAGTGTAGATCCAGATCAGCCTGCGCATCCACGCAGTCTGATCAGGATCTGCACTGTTCGTCATTCTGTCAATGAAACACCTGGCACGCTTCTAACAAGCAATATAGATCGTTATCAGGCTACAGGAGTGTGATATTTGATTAGAACCTACACTAGTCTTTCCGCTGAGACTTGAAACCAAATCATGTGGGTTCAATCCTCGCTAGTATTTCCATCCGACTGGTCTTTCGGACGAGACTTGAACCCGAGTTATATACTCCTGTATGACCTTAGCTGTTGCTGGGACATTAAACATGTACACGTTTTTTTCACCTTCCAGCCCTCTAGGAGAATTGATAATGGTGCGGGACTCTACGTTAATTCCACACGTCCTCTGGTTTGAATACACATCCTCACGATCAGAAGCAAGGTATGTATTGTAATATAGGTGACATTAAACTTGGGTCTAAGTTATTAGGGTCCCGCCGATTCTCGCGGGGCCCTAATAACTTAGTCCCAAGCTTAATTATGTTTCGCCCTGTCCGTTTATTTTTTGGAAGTTTCTGTAAGATTTTCTCAAATCACCTATAGGGGCCCTAAGTGTGTCGACAGACAACATTTTCTAGTTTTCATTTATAATACAGCTATATTCACATATATATTGAACATACATCCGCAAGCCAAAGGGACATAAGCAATGGGTAAATTAGTGACCTGCACAGAAAATCACTAGAAGACATTTGGGGAAAAAATGGAATATTTATTTTCTAGCTAGAAGTGATTAATAATAAAAATAACTTATCGGCCATGTTTATGATTTTATCATACTATATCATGCTCCAGATAAGGAATTAGTGTACAATACTCAATTACTAATTCCTTATCTGGAACCCTGAATAATATAATATTCCCCTCAACAAAGGTAGTATTTATATAAAATCATTTATTGCACATATTTTCAGAAGTAGACAAAGAAAGGTGACGTCGCGGAAATCACAATGACTTTAGGTTTAATCATCTCGTGGACATATTAACGTTATCGACGGAGGGAGCGTGATTCAAACTGACCGTCGAGCCATCGGACCGAAGCTGGACACGAGTTATATGCTATTGCAATGCACAGAATGTTGACGCGCGAATCGTCGGCGGATGACCGAGTGGTCATTTTTATATACGTACATGTGTTGTACATGGCATGATGTTAATATAGGAATAAAACGGGGTTTCCACTGCATGTCGCCAAATTATTCAATTACATTTTCTTATGCCCCGAGTCTCAGTCTAAACAAGAGGCATTGTGTGTTTGGACTGTTTGTCGTCCGTATATGTGTCTATGGCACTGGTTAAGTATGCTGGAGTGTCTCCAATTTTCCACTGGGGGCATTTGTGTCACATTATCTTGTGAATGTCGTCGAAAAAAAATCTGTAATGGCAAATTGGTGTTTTTTTATTCATCAAAATTTAGATAAAAATGCTTTATTCTTCCACAAGAAGACCGCTACACACAACAATTGTCGTCTGCTGTTGCTTTTATATTTTGCCTTTTTTTCTAAATAAAAACATGGTTTAACAGCACTTCAGAATCATTTCCAATGGAAATGATTCTGAAGTGCTGTCAAAGCATGTTGTAAATGATTCTAAAGTGCTGTCGAAGCATGTTTTCGGTGATAAAAATGGAAAATAGAAAATAAACAGCAGACGACGAAAATAGGTGTCAGGTTTAACATTAAAAGCGGTGTAAGGGTTAACATTTGACAATAATTCTAATTATAATACTTGCATTTTGATTTCAATACACCAAACCCAATAATTACAAGGTGCATGATCACGTGGTTACAACAACAACAACAATTACTGAAACTTCCAGAAGCGCCTCCGATTCAATGTACGTATTATTTTATATTGTCATTATTATGTACGTATTCTTTTATATTGTCCTTATTATGCAACAGATTTTGATGAAATATGGCGCATCAAACGCGTCTTGTTAAGCTACATTTGCTGGTCTCGGTACTTTGGCCCAAACTTCTGTTTGTTTTTACGAATAATCGATTACCGTGTTTACTGTCGATACTGAAAAATCGATTCTTCGCAAAAATGACATACGTATGCGCTGAATTCCCGGGACCACCAAATGCAGCTCATGAAGACATTGTATTTCATCAAAATCCGTTGCCTATTAAGGAAAATATAAAATAATACTTACTTTGGAGTGGGCGCACCTTCAACATTTTCAGCCATTGTTGTTGTAACCACGTGATCATGCACCTTGAATTATCCTCAGGGAATGTTTTTCCATGACTTCTCGCTGTAATTTCCAGTACGGCGTGCTATTTAAATAAAAAAGTATTGAAAGTTTTTATATTCTCCACAAGGAACCTTGTACATGTACTCTGCTAGGAGAAAATATTGCTCGTTAGAACCACGATGGGCGTTTCATTGTTGGAATCGCAAGCAGTGCAGATCCTGATTAGACTGCAAATGCACAGTCTGATCAGGATCTACACTGTTTGCAAATCCCATAAGCCCCATTTCTCCAGGCACAGCCACACTTATACTGATACATGTGTCTGTAGCCGATTTCATCAACATTGCAAAGTATACTTTACTAGCAAAGTATACTTTGAGGGAGTAATCATTTATTTTTCCTGAAATGCATTATTTCATATAGAACTAACAAATGCATATATTTCATGATTAAAAGTATGCAGAATTATTATACTGAATTTATTACATTATCACAGCCAAATTGGCTGTGATAATGTAATAAATTCAGTATAATAAAAATTAATAAATTTATCATAAAATTCAAAATTTCTCCCTCAAAGTATACTTTGCTACTAAAGTATACTTTGCAATGTTGATGAAATAGGCTACAGAAAACAAGACCAAACTTGAAGGGGTCAGTGGATGAAAGGGGGCTAAGTCCTTTATGGACTTAGCCCCCTTTATTCCACTGACCCCTCTAAGTCATGTACTGGTTTGTCTATTTGTTTGTCTATATGGCGCTCAATATGGTGTGGATGGCAGCACAGGCATTCTGCGTGTTTCAGCTTTTATCGGTGTAATTCTATATAAATATATGAACAATGCTTCTAACTTTGGTCGGACACGACCTCGTATCATAAAAAAATAACATGTTTAAAATTGAAATTTTAATTCTCAGATAAACGTGCGCTTTCCGCCAAAATATTCGCATTAGCGTTAATAAAATCGCGGAATGTGTTGTGATACGAGGTGTCTGACCAAATTTAGAAGCCTTGTTCATATATATATATATATATAGAGTTATACCGATGAAAGCCGAAACACGCCGAATGCCTGTGGATGGAAGCGGATGAGCAGCTATATGGTGGTAGTGATCTATGAATTGGTAGCGCAACCGTAGTCGTGAAAAGAAGATGAAACCTACTTTTAACTACATGTTTGGTTGTTAATTCATTTAAGAATAAGAAAAATCAGTCGACAGACGATATTCGGTTAACACGTTTTTCAAGGATCTGGCGGTACGAAAATGCAATGTAAATATAAGATGTTCATGACAAGGCTCCAGATAAGGAATTAGTAATCTAAAATCACACTACTGTTTACACATCAGCAGAGTCCTTGGTGACAATTCTAATGAAGTACCAAGATGTGTTTTCAATTGGGTAAAATAAAATCACACTGCTGTTTACACATCAACAGAGAGCAATTATTGCTTCAAAATGAAAACATGTCTTGGCATTTCATTAGAATTGTCTCCTTGGAGACAATTCTAATGAAATACCAAAATGTGTTTTCATAGAAAATAAGACAAATATGCTATATGTGTGGTCTGTTTATTGTTTTCTGCAGCATGATAAAGGTACCACACAATTTGTATTGCTTTTTGATACTCGCTACTTCTGATTTCAATTGGGTTTTTGGCAATTTTAATTGGGTATTTAAGCAAATACGCAGCTTATCTGGAGCTCTGTTAGAAGCAGATTTATTTAGCCCCACTTTGTAAAGAGGCAACACAAGCTGGTGAAAGGAATCTCGATATCCCAGTAGCCGATTTCACCAACATTGCAAAGTATACTTTTCTAGCAAAGTATACATTGAGGGAGTAATCTTTTATTTTTCCCGAAATGCATTATTTCATATAGAACTAACGTCTGCATATATTTGATGATTAAAAAGTATGCAGAATTCTTATACTGAATGTATTACATTATCACAGCCAAAATGGCTGTGATAATGTAATAAATTCAGTATAATAAAAATTTGAAAATTTCTCCCTCCCTCAAAGTATACTTTTCTAGATAAGTATACTTTGCAATTTTGGTGACAATAGGCTACTGGTTCGGCCCTCAGGTACATGTTTGGCCTTCTTGTTACTTGAGAATTGAATCCGCTTATACCCAATATAAAAGTAGTAAGATCAGTGCTAATCATATTTCTTTTAGGGGTGGTGCTAAGTGACTGGTGTGGCGAGTACCTGGCATCAGAACTGGTTATTCTAAATTCACGGCTGATTGATTATATTTGTTATATGTCTGTTTGAAAAAACGGCACATATTATGTATTCATCTTGTACGGGCGGGAGGACGCCCAACGGGCTGGCACAGAGTTCTACTTGACGTATCATAACCAAATTTGGTATACATGTTTATCACGGCCAGAGGAAGAAGCCTATTCATTTTCAATATGTTCCAATGATTTATCTCGCCTTGGCGGCCATTTTTAATTTTAGCACTATCCTTGTCCATGCAATAACTCTAATTCTACTTGATGGATCATAACGAATTTTGGCATACATGATTATCACAAGACGAAGAACCCTATTCATTTTCAACAATTTCAGTTGACTTATCTCCCTTAGGCGGTCATTTTTAATTTTCACACTCCGTATCCTTCTCCACGCAATAACTTCTACTTGACTGATCTTAACCAAATTCGGTATACATGTTGTTTACCAAGGCAAGATGAAGAACCCTATTCAGTGACTTATCTCCCCATGTTGACTGGCAAATGTAAATATTGGGATTTTGGGATTTTGCTCCCATCCGTTCAGGTGAAATACATATAATTTGACTCAGCCTCATATAACCATAGCCGTTTATAATAACATGCCTGTAAACACCACTGAAACATTGTAAACAGAAGTGACGTATCACTTTGTAGACTGCGTAAATTAATGGTAGGGGTTCCTCCTTATAGGAATCATGATTTGCCTGGTTTGGCCCTCCGGTACGCTTTTATCTTTGGCTCTTTTGTTACCTGGGAGTTGAATTGGGTTATTGCCCATTATAAAAGCAGTAAGATTATGACTGATCACACTGCTTTTGGGAGGTGGCCCGAGTGATTCTGGTGTGGCCAGGACCTGTCATCAGATCAGGATTATTCTGATTTCAGGGCTGAATATATAGTTTTTTTTATTGTAAATATTCAGTTCTGAGTTTGGGATTTCCCCCCCCCCCCCCCCATGTGTACATGTACTTGAACATGTACATGTACTTGTACAGGTAATATATGGGATTTAGTACTAAACCCATTGACCCGGCCTTAAATGACCTTAGTTGTTGATAGGCCGTTAAACCCCAACAAACAAACAAACAAACTTTGTAGACACTTTTGTCACACCATTTTTGTTTTGAGGTCTATCAATGCAACTTGTAATTGTTTCTCTGTATGGTTCGTTCCAGTGTCACCTGGATTTCATTTAACCCTTTGAACCCGAAAGCCCGCTATAGCACAGTGTCCGTGGAAGTCGTCAGACTTGTCCGTTAAAATTGCCGCCGATCCGACGGTAAACCGCAAGTCGCCGGATTGAATGTCCGACTATTTTTATTATTTTTTTACTTTTCTATTCTAAGCTTCAATCAAATCAACTTCCTTCGGTATGCGTTTCTGGTGCTAGCTAGCTTTACTTATATGACTGATATACTTAAAAACGCTCTTAAATATCACACAAAATCAATTTTATTTTTATAAATGTTTTTTTTTTCGGTCTGGTAAATGTTTGTCCGGTCTGGTAAAAATTTTAAGTTTACCTGACCGAATGTCCTGTAAAATTTTGGCAGTTTTTCGGAGACTGATAGTGGTTTATGCAAACAGTGCAGATCCAGATGAGCCGGCTCGTAACGAGCTGTCTCATCAGAATATTTTTGAGGACACACATCCCCTTTTCATAAGTGGACTAGTCTGAAAATCATTTTGTAATGATTGGATGGGTCCGGAAATTAACATATAAAAATCCATTCCAGTGACTTGGGGTGAAAGGGTTAATGAAAGCACTGAATATCTTTTCTCAGCCTGGAGCCCAATGGGGGGATTATAGCTAGTTATCTCCCTTTGCAAATCTATAGAAATCCAGTCCTATGCTGTATTTCAGCGTTTAATTCTTATTGAATAGTACAAAACTTGAGTTTTGCGAACAGAGTAGACCCAGATCAGACTGCACAGTCTGATCTGAGTCTAAACTGTTTGCAATAAACTTAATAAGTGTGAAAATATGAACCTGGCAAACACTGCAGCCTCAGATCAGATTGCAAAGATATGTAGGATGATCTGGATTAACGCTAGACGAAATCACTACAATCGCTCAGTTTCATAGCAACTCTTGATACAATCGCTCATTTTCCAACGCCCTAAACTACATAATGTGGACCGTATTTCTATATTAAATTCAACAGGAGATAACTAGCTAAGATGCCTCATTATATTGTCAGTTTTTACCCCCTCACCGATAGGTGGGGATATAGCATGAGTTCATGTACGTGCGTACGTACGTACGTGTGGGTGGAAGGTGGGTGCAAGCGACGGGTAATTTAACGATCGGGGTTCATCCTTACCAGAATTCCGAATGGAGACCTGGTTTGGCCCTCACATACGTCTTTGGCATTTTGTATGTGACAGTTGAATCTGGTTATACCCCTTATGTGAGTATTACGATTATTCGTAATCCTATTTTAGGGGAAGGGGCCAAGTGACTTTGGTGTGGTATGGACCTGACACCAGGTCGGGTTATTCTAATTTCAGGGCTGAATATATTGTTTCTCGATGTAAATATTCAGTTCTGATTTTGGAATTTTCCCCATAATGCAGCAGGTTAAAACTAGATCGAACCCGTTTGCCCGGCCTTACATGACCTTAGCTGTTGATAGGCCGTTAAACAACAATAAACAAACGTACGTACGTACGTACGTACGTACGTACATTCGTAACACCTTTTATTTTTCAATAACTTTTTTGATAATATTGGCCACATTATGTGTCTAGGGATGGTGCTTTGTTTTGCATACGACCAACGTCCGACCACCCAAGCCTTAAATTACCTTAGCTGTTGATACGTCGTTAAACATCAATAATTCCAGCACAAAAATATTTACACAATTCCCTAACATTTGATTGGTCCGTAGCAAGTCTCTGTCCAGAATTTATATCCCAGTAAACTCCATGCCGAACTACTTTCCGTAACCGTGAGGCGCAGTTAAAATAATTCTTAAGAAAATGGAAAATAAACACATTTTCTTGATGAATTTATTTCAAATGCTGGAATTACAGGCCACACTCACTTACTCGAATTCGAAGGGAGATAAAAAAATACTTTGAGTTAACCGTAGTTTGACGTATCCGTAGTACGCAACCTGTCGGACAACAAACTATTTTATTGACAGTTAGAACCAAATGATTACTTGCTGATGTAGCCTTGAGTAGTAAATATGATTTATTTTAGCAATTAAATGTACATGGATACATGTTAAATGCTGTTTCTAAGACAAATCATATTTAAACACTTTTGGTTTGTTTACAAATACACATATGCATGTCTGTGTGTAATTAATAGATAACCCGGATGTGGCACACGTGACATGCGCATGTAGCGATATGTACATATTCAGTTCACCAATGAAATAAATAATAACAAGAACATAATATTTTATGAAATATTTTAATAAATTATACACGGAAACAACACAAAACAACACGAAATACTGATTTGTAACACTATTATAAATGATTATTTCTGACCAGACTTGATTGTACAAACTAATAATGTTTAGAACATAAAACTCGCCCATTCAATGTTTCGTCCCTATACTGTATAATCTGAATCCACACCAGTTTCAATTGTTGCACTGTATGTAATTACAGTTTTAAATTAAACACAAAAGCATCTAATGCCAGTCCAATTAAAATAGTTGCCATTTATTGCTCACCACTTAATGATCACCGACGGTCATTTCGGGAGTCCTGTTTAATCAGTGTCAACGCAAACACCTTTAGCTACGGTCTGAATACCCGACTTTGATCAGGTAAACTGCAGGTGACAAACTTCTACTTACCTCCGCAAATTGACATTTCGACTTAACGAGTGAAATACAGTAGATTTACGTTTTCGGGACCTAAATATACCTTCGAATAAACGGAAAATTTGAGTTATCGAAATTTGACTTAACCGAACTTAGTTATATGGAAAATAGTAGGATTTTAAACGGGACCGTGCTAGTAATTCGACGTAACCGGTGATTTCGACGTAAGCGACTTTGAGTAAACGAGCGTAGCCTGTATAAGGAATGAATGGCCTTTTTGTGGAATTTATCGGGGATATAAACTTCCGGCCTTCGTCCAGTATTCCCGCGACTTTTCCAAGTTTATACCCCGATAAATTCAACAAAAAGGCCATTCATTCCTATAATAAACAAAACAAACCGACCGCCCAAAACTGACCGCCCAAAACCGACCGCCCAAAACCGACCGCCCAAGGTCACTGAAGACTTACGTTCACCTTGTTTGTAAAAAACTGTTTTTTTTTCTTTGTTATTATTATCAAGGCTCAAGCGAGGGGATTTGCTTTATAGTGATAACGATGCCCTTGTTTTTATTTTTATCAAGTTGTATTCAGGTTTCAACTGTGAAACTTTTATTGATAAATAGTTTAACATTTTATATTCTACTAAATATAATAGTACATGTCATTTAATGTTGTTGTTTGTTTACTAAGATATGCATGCTGTTTCAATGATAGTGTACCACGTTATTATGCACCTGCTAATGATTCCCGAGCCCTTGGGGCCGTTTCACTAAACTTCGTACGACTATAATGTTCGTAAGTGCAAATTTAGGATCGTCTGGAAATTTCAATTATTGTATTTACATTTATTGAGCATAGGCTGCATATGCAGCCTATGCTCAATAAATGTAAATCCAATAATTGCTTACAAGAAAACATTGATAATGTGAAATTTACAGACTCATAATTTTGCAGTTGCAAACATTTTAGTCGTACAAAGTTTAGTGAAACGGCCCCCTTATCTATAAGAAATTATTTATAGCACAACAAAGAATCGTAATGGCCATTTAATGTAAGTATTGAAGCGCCTTTCGTAAGTGCAAATTTAGGATCGTCTGGAAATTTCAATTGATGGATTTACATTAACAATAAATGTAAATCCAATAATTGCTTACTGTCTGTTTCACGAAAGCTGCCCAAATTTCACGGCCATATGAACAATTCAAAAACAATATTTTTTTCGATAATATTAAATTAAAGGAAAATTTAAGAATGAGCCTTCTTTTTATTTCGTGAAATTTGGTCAAATATTGATTTTATTAATATTTGACGTTTTAACAGTGCAACCCTGCATTCAATTCTTGATTTATGGCTATTACTTCATTATAGGACCGAAATTCCAAAAAAATAAAAAGATGGCTCATTGCTAAATTTTGCTGAAAAATGATTTTATGCCAAAAAATAAGAGTTTTAGGGTGTTTAAATAGGTATATATAAAAGTTGGGCAGGTTAACGTGAAACAGGCAGTAGTGTGTGCGCGATTACGTATGATCCTATGGAGCCCGCTCAGGGGACTTATAATTCTTTTTTTTATTTGGTTCCCTCGAAATAACAATTCGTCCCATTGTTATATCGTGGTAACGAATTGTCATTTTGTGCCAATGAATTGTTAATGTGAGGGAACAAATTGTTAATTCGGGGGAACGAATTAATAAAATAAAATCCACGCCCCCTGCGGGGCTCCATAGTATCCTACCATTGTATGTCACAGAATGACATTTTCATATAGAGACTTGACAATTCGTGATACAGTGGAACCTCTCCAAGTCGGACACCCTGGGGGGTACCCAGGGTGTCCGACTTAGAGGTGTTCCACTGTAATTTGGGCAGATGAGCACTCTTTAAGTCATACATGTGTACTGTACAATCATGAACATGCATTATATTCGGGGAAAGTGACAATTAAATCACAATTAACATGATTAAGCATATTTGCTGGGTGTCCGATTTAGAGAGGTGCTACTGTAAACTGAATCGATCAATCAGATCTCAGTGTTGAATCCATCCTCATTGGGATACGCAGCTAAATAGTGAATCCCCAAATGTTAACATTATAGGAATTCACTTTTCTCTGGTGAGTGGGTGGCAGGTGGGAGCATGCGACGGGTAATTTAACGATCTGTAGCCTATTTCATCAACATTGCAAAGTATACTTTACTAGCAAAGTATACTTTGAGGGAGTAATCATTTATTTTTCCTGAAATACATTATTTCATATAGAACTAACAAATGCATATATTTCATGATTAAAAGTATGCAGAATTATTATACTGAATGTATTACATTATCACAGCCAAATTGGCTGTGATAATGTAATAAATTCAGTATAATAAAAATTAATAAATTTATCATAAAATTGAAAATTTCTCCCTCAAAGTATACTTTGCTACTAAAGTATACTTTGCAATGTTGATGAAATAGGCTACAGGATTCATCCGTACCAGAATCCCGACCATGTTTGGCCCTCTTTGGCATTTTGTATGTGACAGTTGAATCTGGTTATACCCCTTATGTGAGTATTACAATTATTCGTAATCCTATTACTTTTAGGGGAATGGGCCAAGTGACTTTGGGAGTCCCCCAGGATGTCCGGTTTAAAGTGGTTCCACTGTAGGATAATTCATAATCCTATTACTTCTTATTTACATCATTTCCAAGCTATCTCGCCAGGTTTCGGAGTCGATTTCTAAAACATTTTGTTTTTCTACGATCCTTCTTTTTGCCCAATGTTAAATTATGTTTTTTCATAATAAAATCAATATTTGACGGAATTTCATGAAATAAACGACATTGGGGAGGGTGACTTATTTGTTATTAATGAAAAAATAATTACATGTAAATATTTTATTATCCAAAATTTCGTCGGCAGCAAAACGTGGGCAGAAATGGGGCTTATGGGTTTTGCGACCAGTGTACAAATCCAGAAATTTGAAATGTGCATCTGGCTTTCAAGTGGAAAAGACAGTAAGCTGGTCACAGAAGGTGTAAGGTCGCATTTTTTTATGCATGCTGGTCTCGAGGTGCATGATCACGTGGTTTCAACAACCACAACGTCGCCCACTCCAAAGTAAGTATTATTTGATATTTTCCTTAATATGCAACGGATTTTGATGAAATATGACGCAGCAAACGCGTCTTAAGAGCTGCATTTGGTGGTCCAGGGAGTTCGTCACAGACTTCTGTCATTTTTGCGAAGAATTGATTTCCGTGTTGGTAGACACGGAAATCGATTCTTCGCAAAAACGACAGAAGTTTGGGCGAAAATACAGAGACCACCAAATGCAGCTTAACAAGACGCGTTTGATGCGCCATATTTCATCAAAATCCGTTAGTAATAAGTACAATATAAAAGAATACGTACTTTGAATCGGATGGATTCTGGAAGTTTCAGTACTTGTTGTTGTTGTTGTTAGTACCACGTGATCATACACCTTGGGTCTATATGCTGAGCAATGCCCACTATATGCTTATTATTACCGTAATGACCCTAATATTCGGACACAATTTATTCTAGGAGACACCTGTAAATATTTGGTCTCCCACAGCAAATAATGTCATTGTACAATGAAACCTCTCTAAACCGGACACCCTGGGAGGTCCCCAGGGTGTCCGGCTTAGAGATGTTTCAACGTAAATCAGGCATTTGATTATTCCGAGCCGTAGTTGTGTGCTTTGCGATCACGAACAGACAATATCACCCAAGAGAAATGACCCAAGAAACTCATAAAAAACAAGATCACTTGTGTTTTCTTGGTGTCCAGTTTAGAGAGGTTCCACTGGACTGGTTTATCGCAATAACAATGTATTTGGATACCCCAAACAAATGGTGTCCAAATATTTAGGGTTATTACACACGGGTAGGCACGTGTATGTTTTAGCACAGCAGGATTGGGCTTATTGAGTTTGTGGACCAGTGTAGCCCCAGATCAGGCTGTATACCATTTTGATGGTCTAGTAACATAAGGTCGTAACTGCTATGCTTTAGCATAGCAGTTATGATCTTATGTTACTAGACCATTGATTTTTTATCGAGTTACTGCCTGCAAAAAAGACATTTTAATTCATATCGGTTGGTTTCGGACATGTAACAACCCTGCAATGATTTCTTACAGACGATAAAGCAGTTTTTGCAAGTCTACACTCGTTTACTCCAAGTCCAATGGACGGTGGAAAATACTTTCAGTTAACAAGAGTTATTATATAGAAAAACATGTACTTGGGGCCGTGAATTTAACTTTTGAGTTATCGGGTTGTTTTTTTTGTTTATAGTTTTTTTTATTTCCACACAAAAACATGTACAAACAAGACGTATTACTCGTAACATGCATGTGCATAATTGCATTCCATTCCATATTTCTACATTACTGAGTAAATATATAGTACACGTGTAATTACCTGTTTGTATATGTATATGTTTGAAAGTTTTTATAAAGAAAAAAAAAAAATACAAGAAAAAAAATAGTTATCAATTAATAATAGAGAGAAAAAACAAATAGAGGAAGTAAAAAAAAAAAATAGACCCATAGAAAAAAAAGGGTTTAATTAGATAAGTTATCAGTAGTTGGACTTACTGTCTGAAAGCTGCCCAAATTTTACGGCTATACAGTGTATAGACAATTCAAAAACAATATTTTTTTGATAATATTAAATTAAAGGAAAATTTAAGAATGAGCCTTTTTATTTCGTGAAATTTGGTCAAATATTGATTTTATTACGAAAAAATTATTTCTCTATGGGAATTTAACATGGGGGACATTTTTTTCGCAATAAAATCAATATTTGACCAAATTTCACGAAATAAAAAGAAGGCTCATTCTTAATTTTTGATAACATTTAATATTATCGAAAAAAATAAATGTTTTTGAATTGTTTGTATGGGCGTAAAATTTGGGCAGCTTTCGTGAAACAGACAGTAGAGAGAGTTTGAGGTAACAAGTGTAGACTGTATATATCAGTGTACAAGCTGATGAGAGGTTCCCTGGTGAAAAACCTGTTAAACCCCCTTTTATTATGACCTGACATGTTCACAGCTACCTGGTTAACCCTTAGACCGCTACACACAACAATTGTCGTCTGCTGTTGCTTTCATATATTGCCTTATTTCTCAATAAAAACATGGTTTGACAGCACTTCAGAATCATTTCCAATGGAAATGATTCTAAAGTGCTGTCAAACCATGTTGTAAATTATTATAAAGTACTGTCAAAGCATGTTTTTGACGATAAAAATGGAAAATAGAAAATAAACAGCAGACGACAACAAATTAAGATAGCGGTTTTAGAGGGTTAAACTCCATTATTGGCATTAACTCACTTAATATTGCTAGTTTCACACATTGTCAAATTTTCAACAATTTTAATATTGTCCAAGTATTTCTTACATGTAATATGATTCTGCTGTTTTTATATAAAATGCAATACTGTCGATCTGGGTTCTCTTGATTTGTTGCCACGGTGGTCATTATGCCACACGGCAATAGCTGTGTTGTATAATTATGGTGTTCTGTTAAGGCCATCGTAATATCACTATCGGATTGATACATGTACTATGAAAGCACCACATTGGCATTTTGTATGTGACATTTAAATCTGGTTATGCCCCTTATGTGAGTATTATGATTATTCGTAATCCTATTTTAGGGGAAGGGGCCAAGTGGTTTCGGTGTGGTATGGGCCCCATACAGGCACCGGGGCGGGGTCAACTGATCCTGAGAATAGTGCTGCAGTAGCCATTGCTTGTCGTAAAAGGCGACTAAACTGGCTTAACGATTGGGTTCATACTTTCCGGAACCCACTATACCGGATTTGGCCCTCATGTACATTTTTGGCTTTCTTGTATGTGAGAGTTGAGTCAGGCTATGCCCCATATATAAAAGTAAGATTAGCGCTAATCCTATTACTTTTAGGGGATGGGATAAATGATGCTGGTGTGGCGAGGGCCTGGCACCAGATCAGGTTCTAATTTCAGGACTGAATATATATTTTGATTGTAAATATTGAGTTCTGAAGTTGGGATTTACCCCCCTCGGACAGGTGGATACGGGACACGACCCCGTTGACCCGTCTGCGTGTAGACTCCCTGAGGCTTGTACTTCTATGTCAGAAAAGCGGACGTTAAACCCTATTCACTCACTCACTCGCTCAGTGTGGTATGGACCTGTCACCAGGTCGGGTTATTCTAATTTCAGGGCTGAGTATATGTTTATGTTTTCTCGATGTAAATATTTTGTTCCCCCCCCCCTACCCCCCCCCCCCTCCCCCCCCCCCCCATTGCAGCAGGTAAAATACGGGATTGAACCCGTTCAGTACTAAATATCATATAGTGCCTGTACAAGTACATGTACAAATGGGGGAAAATCCCCAATTCAGAACTGAATATTTACAATAAACCAGATGGCCGAGGCCCGCATGTCGAGCCCGCGGAGGCATTTGGTTATCTCGGAGTGTATTTATTTGAAGTTTGATGCCCAATAAGCATTAAAAGTTTCAAGCAAATCTGACTTACGGTTACAGAGATAGTAGGTATGTGAAAACTTTAACGCAAATTTTGACAAACTTTAACGCAAACTTCTAAGTCATTTGGCCTTGACATAGGGGCACAGGGGCCGCATGAGTGGGATTTAGGACTGCAGAGATATAAGGTATTTAAAAACTTTAACGCAGATTTCGGAACTCAAACTTCTAAGTCATTTGACCTTGACCTTAGGCACAGGGGCCGCATGAGTGGGATACAGCATGAATATATGGATGATTACTAATAAGTATATGATGTTTCAAGTCAATGTGACTTAGGACTGCAGAGATATAAGGTACATTATTTAAAAACTTTAACGCAGATTTCAGAACACAAACTTCTAAGTCATTTGACCTTGGGCACAGGGGCCACATGAGTGGGATACAGCATGGATATATGGATCATGACTAATAAGCATATGAAGTTTCAAGTCAATGTGACTTAGGACTGCAGAGATATAAGGTATTTAAAAACGTTAACGCATATTTCGGACGCACGCACGCACAGACACCCGGACGTCATTGTGATCACTGTCTCGCTTTCCGCAAGCGGGCTCGACAAAAACTATTTATTCAGCCCTGAAATCAGAATAATCCTGATCTGATGCCAGGTCCTCGCCACACCAGAATCACTTGGCCCCCTCCAAAAAGCAGTAGGATCAGTAATAATCTTACTACTTTTATAATGGGCAATAACCCAACTCGACTCCCAGGTAACAAAAAGAGCCAAAGGTGAAAATGTACCCGAGGGCCAAACCAGGCAAATCGTGATTCCTACAAGGAGGAACCCCACCGTTAATTTACACCATCGCGTTCACCCGACCAACCACCCACAGGCAAGAGGAATAAAAATATGAATACAATTACCAGTGATCAGTGTAATGGATTTATTTGTTGTTGCACACACATACACACACACAGGTATACATGGTTGTCGACAATTTGAACAAGAAATGGCATAATTAAACGAAGCTAATCCCCTCGCTGTCAGCCTTGGTAATTATTTGTTTTAGCATGTTTGCCTTACAAACAAGGTGAACGTAAGTCCTCCGTGACCTTGGGCGGTCGGACGTGGGTCGTATGCAAAACAAAACACCACATACGTACATGGACTAACGCTATAACCCCTCTTGCCTATCGGCGCGGGGATAACAAACTCGGATTGATGTTGCCACACCAAACTCGGATTGACTGCCGCACCAAACTCGGATTGACTTTGCCACAACAAACTCGGATTGACTTTGCCACACCAAACTCGGATTGACTTTGCCACACCAAACTCGAATTTCCCATCTCTCGCTACATCTCACACCATCATATGCATATTGTAATATAATCTCACGCACACATTGACTAGAATAGATTGATCCCTTCAATAAATATAACACACAAGCTATGACATGTTACCCAATTTGCATACACAGTACATACAATAATTTGTTTTACATTATCTGACATAGTTTCAAATTGTTTTCACTATAGGGTAAGCAGTGATCTGTATGAAGCATAGTATTAATATTTATTCAGTATTTCAATTGATATCGAACTAGAGAAAATGAGCAGTGACTCGCGTATACCCCCGGCCGCCGCCTGGACCGACACATAAAAAGGCGCAAATGTATAAGTAATCGAACCGTGGACATGAAGGCTGCATGGGTGTGGTATGGAATAAAAATATGGATGATTATAAGGAAGTATTTGAAGTTTGAATTCAATCCCACTTACCGTTGCAGAGATAATGGGTACCCGAAAACATTAGCACAAATTTTACGGACGTAAATTTCCAAGTAAAGATGAAGGCCGCATGAGTAGTACGGAATGAAAATATGGATGATGATAAGAAAGTTTGTGAAGTTTGAGGTCACTCCGACTTACCGTTACAGAGATAATGGTTACCCAAAAACTTTAACGTGAACGGACAAACGGACGGACGGAAGGACAGACGGAATTACGGAAACTATCTACTCCTCGACATACTTTATATGCTGGCGGTATAATAATCAATTATTGATATCCACAAACACTGAATAAATCGTAAAACTGCGTCTCATAGATCTGACCGCAAACATTCATGTGCATGACCAGCAGTGGCATGTGCTTAGACGACACTGAGTTTCAACTTTCCATCTTCAACTCCAGCACGCATGTTGCAACATCTCACTCCGAATACAATACGAATACCAGACTACGGTGGCCAAATGTAACGGCTTACATATATTTGCTGTTTTTATTGTTATTTTCATTTTGCTATCTCGGCTGGTCTCCCTAACAGTTGTAACACTTCATATCTCAGCTAACTATCTCTTTAACAATGCCAACGTTAAACCAGAAGCACAGTGACAGACATAGACACGCCCTCACACACTATAAGTTGTGTTTCACCCCTCAGTAACCTCTAAATAACTGGAATGGATTTTTGATATGTTAATTTTGCAACCAATTTTGCATCACAAAACGACTAGTCCATTTATGAAAAAGGGGTGTTTTTGTTTCTAAACAATAAAGCCAATGTCTCGGATATAAAGAACAGTTTGTGCCTACTGAGTGGGCATGTACCTTTAAAGGTACATGCCCACTCAGTAGGCACAAACTGTTCAATACGTGGGTAATGGTGAATTAATGTTTATTTTGCCAGAAAATGTCTCAGCCGATGTCTCTGATATAAAGAACATTTTGTCAGTGAAATAAGGGTAGCTAACTCCTTCACGGAGTTAGCCCTTTTTTCCATGGACCCATTCACATTATACCGTACCGTACATTTTCATTGACAAAAAATGGCTGTATACTTTCATTGCTAATTGTGTATCAATTGAAAACCAATGGTTATTTGGTAATTATATACACATCAGTTTCGTGCACACTGTGAAGGACGAATTCCTTTGTATTATAGTGAATCATTAATGCATTTATATTACTTTGTTATTTCACTCTCTGGCCACTGTTGGCATTTTCAATGGTGTGTTGCCTTATTGAAGCAGAATGGCGATTTATGCCACAAGAGGTACATATGAATAAGCACTTGACATACTAATCTTATAGCACATGTTCTGTAGCCTAATTCACCAACATGGCAATGTATACTTATCTAGCAAACTATACTTTGAGGGAGAAATTTTCAATTTAAGGATAAAGTTATTAATGTTTAGTATACTGAAAAATGTAATCAATTCAGTATACTAATTATGCATGCTTTTAATCTGACATCAAATATACGCAGTCATTAGTTCTATATGAAATAATGTATTTCGGGAAAAATAAATGGTTACTCCCTCAAAGTATACTTTGGTGGATAAGTATATTTTGCAATTTTTATGAAATCGGCTACTGATCGGTTTGAGCCCGTCATATGAACGTGATTATAAAACAAACTTTGCGGACATGTTCATGAAATTCGAACTTTGAGCCGGAGAAACGTCGACAAATTAAATTGAATTTCAGTAATATATTCATGAACATGTTTATCAGAAGTTGCATAATCACGTCAATTATTGGCAAGCACCGTGAACATTCTCCAACTAGATATACAGGGACACCAACCAGGGATTCCAATAGGTGGAAGTTCCACTGCGTCGTCCCTGTGTCTGGCTGGAATGGGGTCTGTGATTGTAACATATTCTGAGCACTTTCTCAGAGCATATACTCAAAAATCAGGCCTTAATACCAGTACACAGGCTTATTGCATAAAGTGGGCGCTCGCATTGTATTAACACAGTGTAATAAAAATCATAGTACACTTGTGTAATAAATATGCAAATTAGCTTGGTACAGAAAACGGGTTTGTTGACACGGTACAGCTTCAATGTGTGATCATGTGCTAATGCAATAAATAGAATCTAACAATTGTGATGATTTAATATGCTATTTATTAAACTCGTTGACTAATTTCATAAGAAACTCGGCATAGCCTCGTTTCTTATGAAATCAGTAAACTCGTTTAATAAATATCATATTAAATCGTCACTCATGTAAGATCCTCTATTTATGTTCCTTTCTAAGCACATTCTCCAAATTCGTAATCTCGTTTGATTGGCCGAGACTGAGTTGCGTTGTACTCAAACAATTAGACTTCCTGGGGCGCGTTTCATTAAATTTTGTACGACTAAAATGTTCGTAAGTGCCAATTTAGGATCGTCTTGAAATTTCAATTCATGGATTTACATTTATTGAACATAGGCTGCATATGCAGCCTGTGTTCAATACATGTACATCCATGAATTGTTTACAAGAAAGTTGGTTAATGGGAAATTTACATAATTTTGCTCTAACGAACATTTTAGTCGTACGAAGTGAAACGGCCTCCAGATCTTGAGCATGAGACTGGAGTAACTACTCAAGACAGTTTTACAATCACAGACCATGTTATGATCCACGCTCGATAGTTAGCTAGATTTGAACATGTCACACAGGAGCCGCTCGATTGGGATGGCGCCGATCGTGCGGCGGAAGAATATTTCCTCGATGGCGCGCGGGCTCACGGTGCGCAGGCTCGGGAGGAGAAGCAGCAGCTTGCCGAAGCGGACCTTGCTGGAGGGGTGGGTCGAGTAGATGTAGTCAGTCAACATCACCTGTGCCTGGTCCTGTAGCATGTCTACTTGGATGTAGTCGCGCAGTCCCTTCACTTCTACAATGTGGAATGAAAATGGGAAAGGGTTTAACGACTTCTCAGCAATAGACAATACAATGATGACATTTTGACCGTTCGGCGACCATCTTGGATGACCTAATGACTCAATTTTGTATAAATAGGCATCCTCGATTAGTGTCTGGCACATAAAGGCAAATGTATATAAGAGAAGATGTTGATGAAATTGTATATAAAACTTAACGCCGCAATTGTGACCACGAATGGTGTCAGATCGATCGCTCATCAATACCTTTGATTTGATATAATAAACACGACTACATTCGGGGAAAAATTAAATTTACCCCCTATCCCCCAAGCCATGCACATGTTGACAACAGCGTCACAAATAAGAAAGAGCGTCTCTGCTCTATCATTCCTATAAAGTATCGCCAACATTTGTTCATCAGCTCGTGAGAAGATTTTTTAAGAAGGTGCGCTCTTTGTTAGATAACGGCCATCTTGGATTATCTGACGACTCTATTTTCTCAAATCTGAATACACTTTACCCAAGGATCATCACTGCGAAGTTTGGCCAATATCGATCGGTCAAACGGACCTTTCGGTTACCATTTTGAATGACCTAATACTCTGATTTAGACAGAACTTTCACCAAGGCCGTCGTCCTGTCGATACCATCGACATTATATGACCATATTCGGTCATAACTGCAACTTGACCCCGCCGGGCCACACCCATTTGTGACCCCAGGTTAACCATGTAATAACAATGTATGCAACGCCAAATCTACATAAACTCAAATAATTAATGCTAGCTCTAAATAGAGATAGAATTAAATATTTAGAGCTACATGTAGTTCCAAATCATTTGGAGAACTCTCTAAATCATTTGGAGCTAGTTGTAAATATTTAATGCCAGCTTTTAGAGATAGCAATAATTATTTGACTTTCCATACACTTGAGTGTTGGGCTCAGGGGCCCGTTTCACTAAACTTCGTACAACTAAAATGTTCGTAAGTGCAAATTTAGGATCGTCTGTAAATTCAATTGATGTATATGCAGCCTATGCTCAATAAATGTAAATTCAATAATTGTTTACAACAAAGCATTACTAATGTGAACTTTACATACTATCATAATTTTGCAATTACGAACATTTTAGTCGTATGAAGTTTAGTGAAACGGGCGCTTGTGGTGAAGGGGTAAACACCAGCGCTTTCAATGAGGGAACGTGACAATAGTTGTAAATTAATGAAGCTCTCACCCGATTTAAACAACACGAGTGCCTTCAGACAGGCGAACTCGGTGGAGTCGACTCGCATAGACACGAATCTCGCAATCACGTCCTGCAGCGTCTTCAGGTGCATGGCGAACAGCATGCTGCGATCTGATTGGTCGGTCATCGAGTACCCGCATGCCAATAGCAACGAGCCTGCAGACAATAAAATAGTACACAATGGGGGAACGCTTTAGCTGATTCATACGGAACGAATTAATAAAAAAAATCCATTTTTTTTATTAATTCGTTCCCACGAAACAACAATTCGTTCCCTCAATTTAACAAAACGTTCCCTCGAATTAACAATTCGTTCCCACGATATAACAATTCGTTCCCTCGAATTAACAAATCGTTCCCACGAAATGACAATTCGTTCCTTCAATTCAACAATTCGTTCCCTCGAATTAACAATTCGTTGCCACGATATAAAAATTCTTTCGCACGAATTACCAATTCGTTCCCACGGAGAACGAATTGTTAATTCGTGGGAAGGAATTGTTAATTCGTGGGAAGGAATTGTTAATTGAGGGAAGGAATTGTTAATTGAGGGAAGGAATTGTTAATTGAGGGGAATTGTTAATTGAGGGAAGGAATTGTTAATTGAGGGAAGGAATTGTTATTTCGTGGGAACGAATTAATAAAAAAAAGAATTCTACGTCCCCTGTGGGGAATCTGACAAGCTTTATAGATACAATACATTTCGTCCATCGTCTGAGAAAAGGTACCTTATGGTGTGAGCCCCACCCTCACCACCCCACCCCACCCCACCCCGAACAGTATGTGCACCTACATAGTTTGATCAGGGGCTATGACAGACACTAACTTGACTTCCTGCCGTCGGAAAATGTATTAATTAACCACCATGTGTTATAAAGCCAACGGCCACCCCCCTCCCCTCCACACACCCCCCCCCCCCCCGCTCCCTCCCTCACACACACCCACCCACAAACCCAGTACTGCATTGAGGTCCACTTACTCATGAACTATATGCGCTCAGTCTTTTTCTGAGAATGCAGGAAATGACGTTTCAGACCACCTGGATTTTCTGGGGTAGCACTATTATCTGACTTTGGGGCATCGAAAACTCACACCCCTTCAAACATATCTACTTACTAACGTCTATCGGCAGCGACCATTGTGCAGCACTGAGTATGAACAGCTCGCTCCACGATTCCTCCAATAGGATCGCCTGGTCACGGAACGGAAGTGTGAGGAATGACGGGATATTTCGCGCCCATTTTATTGTCATAAACAGAAGTTTCGCCGCGGTTTCGTACGTCGTATCGAGGCGACTGCTTGTGTATGGCGTGTTGTCAAGTCGCTCGCCAGCCGGCGGATAGAGCGTGCTCATGTTGAATAGGCTGTTGCTGGGGATGTAGCCCGACCGGTAGCTGGCGTAATCATCGGCGGAGGAAGTAACGGTTGACGTCACCACGGGGCTGCTGCTTCTTGGTGGGTCGTGGCGCACTGAAACACAGGTATAGTCGGCATATAGATATGAGACAAGAAATGTGAGTTTCTATTAGATGAGGGGAAAATAAATTGCTGCCGACGAACATTTGGCCATTAAACACATTAAATCTAAAAAATATTTAAAAGTAAGTACTTTTTCATCAATAACAAAAAATTCACCCTCCACAAAAAAATAAATATTGATTTTATTGCGAAAAAAAGATCTTCCTATGGGGATTTAACATGGGTAGTCAATTTTTTCGTTTTTCCAAAAATTGGAAATTGACTCCGAAACCTGGTGAGATAGCTTGAAAATGATTTTGAAAATCGGTCCACAAATAAAAAAAATATTAAAAAAAAATCTATGTTTAGCCCCCATGTTAAATTCCCATAGGAAAATCGTTTTTTCACAATAAAATCAATATTTGATGGAATGTCATAAAATAATTTTTTTTGGAGAGGGTGACTTTTTTGTTATTTATGAAAAAGTACCTACAATTAAATATTTTTTACATTTAATGTGTTTAATAGCCAAAAGTTTGTCGGCAACGAAACGTGGAACAGACAGTAGTATCTTCTGTAAATGACGTCGAATAGCAAATGCGGAATTCTATTCTCGTATTTCCGCATTCAATTCATTTGACTGGAATATAGATTTAAAATGTATGACCGAAGATAGTTGTTTTGAATATTTAGTACGGGTGCTTAATTGCCATAGACTATGGAGAAATAACCGTTCATTTGTTTCGATGCAAGATTCGTGTTTCGCAGCTTACTGGCATGAATGACCTATTCCTATGGAACGCCAAATCTACATAAACTCAAATGATTAGTGCTAGCTGTAAATAATTAGCATTAAATATTTAGAGCTAGCTCTCTAAATCAGTTGAAGCTAGCTCTCAATAATTTGAGATGATTACATGATTGTAGCAATAATTATTTGAGTGTGTAGATTCGGCGTCCCAGGAACGCCAACTCTACATAAACTCAAATTATTAATGCTTGCTCTAAATATTTAATGCTGGCTCCAATTATTTACAGCTAGCATAAATTGTGCGTGACTTGTTTCATAAATAAACATTATATCAAATGGAAACTCGTTTGAGATCCTCTATAAATGGACACAATCACTGATCAGACTACACTGGTGCAATCCTGTCATGTGACTTACGTTTCTTCTCTCTGGGCGGCGTGGTCGGCGACCGGTCCGGCGACGATTTCCCAGTCGACGACGATTGGCCCGAGTCAGACTGTACCGAAGGTGGCGAAAGCGACATCGACTTCCGGCCCCTCATATCGTCGTCGTCATCGGACTTGTCCGGCCCGTTGTCGCCGTCGACCGTCGGTTTAGTCTGCTTCCCCGTCGGCGTGAAAAGGCCGCCGGGAGACCCGGGTTTATGGCCGTGGAATATCCCGGGTAACGTCGTCGGCGCCGCCGTCAGTAGATTAATGTTGGAATGGTTCACGCCAGTCATCTCGGCCTTCACGCCATTTGCATATGCAAATGATGAGCCGTTGCCGCCATTGGCCATCCCAGTCATGTGTTGCGTAGCGCCATTGGTGAATCCATTCAAATGGTAATTGTGCGGCGCGCCATTGGTCAGTGCACCGAAGCGTGGCGGCGCACCATTGGTTATGTGATGGAACCCGTTGCGCCGGGTGTCGAAGAGATTGTAGGAAGGGTGGGGTAGCGGGTAGCCGTAATCAGGCGGGAGGGCGGTGGGCGTATGGTGGTACTGGTGGTATTGTCGGTGCTCGTACCTGCAAGGCGAGGAGACATGGTTAGGCCATGCCATTTTATTTTTTATGTTAAGCGTACACATAGATGTTCAAAACCTACTACGTATCCGCTGGGTCGAATAGTTGATAGTCCCAGCTGGTATTCGGTAGAAACAATCAAAGCCTTGAAAAACTAGGAAATGTGTTCATAGAACACGGAGGCCCCACATATCGCTTTGATAACAAACGAGGCAAAATTTCAAGTCCAAAAGGGGAGATAATCTATGACTTGGGTGTCGATTCAACAATCGAAATAAACTTTGCGTATCTATTCATCATAAGGAAGCTACATACCAAGGTTCAAACCTGTAGCTGTTTCGGGTTACAAGTTTTACGAGTTACAAGGCAAAATTGCCATATTCTAAGTAGAAAAGGGGGAGATAATCAATGACCCCAAGGTCGACTAAAAAATCGAAATAAGCTTTGCGCATCTACTCGTCATAAGCAACATACATACCAAAGTTCAGGTATGTAGCTAGTACGGCTTAAAAGTTTTACGAGTTACAAGGCAAAATTTCCAAATTCCAAGTCGAAAAGGGGCAGATAATCCATGATCGAGATAAATTTTGCGCATCTACTCATCATAATGAAGCTACATGTACATACCGAGTTTCAGGTCTGTAGCTATTACGGTTTAAAAGTTTTACTAATCACAAGGCCAAATTGCCAAATTCTAAGTAGAAAAATGGGAGATAATCCATGACCGGGGATCGAATCAAAAATTAAAATAAACATTGCGCATCTACTCCTCATCAGGAGGCTACATACCGAGTTTCAGTAGCCCATTTCATCAACATTGCAAAGTATACTTTAGTAGCAAAGTATACTTTGAGGGAGAAATTTTCAATTTTATGATAAATTTATTAATTTTTATTATACTGAATTTATTACATTATCACAGCCAATTTGGCTGTGATAATGTAATACATTCAGTATAATAATTCTGCATACTTTTAATCATCAAATATATGCATTTGTTAGTTCTATATGAAATAATGCATTTCAGGAAAAATAAATGATTACTCCCTCAAAGTATACTTTGCTAGTAAAGTATACTTTGCAATGTTGATGAAATAGGTTTCAGGTCTGTACCTATTACGGTTTAAATGTTTTACGAATCACGAGGCAATATTGTCAAATTTTAAGTCGAAAAACGGGAGATAATCCATGACCGGAGGTCGAATCAAAAATCGAAATAAACTATGCGCATCTATGTTGATGAAATAGGTTTCAGGTCTGTACCTATTACGGTTTAAATGTTTTACGAATCACGAGGCAATATTGTCAAATTTTAAGTCGAAAAACGGGAGATAATCCATGACCGGAGGTCGAATCAAAAATCGAAATAAACTATGCGCATCTACTCATCGTAAGGAAGCTACATACCGAGTTTCAGGTCTGTAGCTATTACGGTTTAAAAAGCACAAGGCAAAATTGCCAAATTCGATTGCAAGTCGAAAATGGGGAGATAATCCATGACCAAGGGTCGAATAAAAAATTGAAATAAACTTTTCTCATCTACTCCTCATCAGGAGGCTGCCTCCTCCAGTTTAGTTTAAACATAGTTTATTGCATATAAATACAATAGGCTCGGGCTACAAGTTCTCTCAACATTAATTACAGCCCTCACCTAACAGCCCTCAACATTAATTACAGCTGCCTCCTCCACTATAGTGGTGGGACATAACAAGCACAGGTACATTTATGTTAAAAACATCCTCAACCTTCTGCAGTGTGTTTTACAGTGGAACCTCTCTAAACCGGGCACCCTGGGGACCCTTATTCCGAGCCATAGTTGTGTGCTATGCGATCATGGACAGGCATTATCGCCTTGAGATATATGACCAAGAAACCCATCAACATTATGATCACATGTTTCTTGTTGTCCGGTTTAGAGAGGTTCCACTGTATAACCAGTTTTGTTACTTTTTGACCAGTCCATGTACCTGGCCAGGTCGAGGTTTCCGATTTAAGCCTTCACATATGCCAACCAAAGCCATTAACCCTTACAATGGTGCATTAAATAGTGCCGTTTGGTTTTTATTTTTTTATTTTTATTTTTTCTCATAACAAAACGTGGTTTGACAGCACTTGAGAATCATTTCCATTGGAAATGATTCTCAAGTGCTGTCAAACCATGTTTTTATTGACAAGGAAGACACAATACAAAGTAACCGCGGAGGACAATTTACGTTTCCCGCGTTAGCCTTTCAAATAAAGCGTTATATACTTGGCGCGGATCTATTGTTTACACCGGATTTACGGCGGCGCTCATGATGTCTCTTCTTTTAATGATGACCATGTTCCATGGTGGATACCTCATGGGCGTACCCTGTTACCTATAAATGATATCTACGATTAGATTTTGACCACAGTCTCATTACTTTTTGACCATCCCACATACCTGGCGCGGTCGAGGTATTCGCCGACGGGGTAGGGCGAGTGGCGGCCGTGACCGTCGGGCGGGCGGCCGCTGTCCGGGCAATCGTGTCGGTACTGGTAACATCGGGGCGCCCGCTCGTGCTGCACCGCTGGGCAAATAGAAGAGAACGATGTATGGTCACGTGGTCACAATGTCAATGGTACACCACCGTCTACGCTATTCTTGCCAATGTTCAAGGTGTATGATCACGTGGTACTAACAACAACAACGAGTACTGAAACTTCCAGAATCCATCTGATTCAAAGTACGTATTATTTTATAGTGTCCTTATTACGTAACGGATTTTGATGAAATTTTGATGAAATATGGCGCATCAAACGCGTCTTGTTAAGCTGCATTTGGTGGTCTCTGTATTTACGGCCAAACTTCTGTCGATTTTGCGAATAATCGATTTCCGTGTCTACCGACACGGTAATCGATTCTTCGCAAAAACGACATAAGTCTGTGCCGAACTCCCTGGACCACCAAATGCAGCTCATGAAGAGCCACGTGATCATGCACCTTGATGTTTGTCAATTGTTTTATTTCAAATTGCTTCAACCGTTAGACCGCTACTCACAACAATTGTCGTCTGCTGTTGCTTTTATATCTTGCCTTATTTCTCAATAAAAACATGGTTTGACAGCACTTTAGAATCATTTCCTGGAAATGATTCTGAAGTGCTGTCAAAGCATGTTGTAAATTATTCTAAAGTGCTGTCAAAGCATGTTTTGGTGATAATAATGGAAAATAGAAAATAAACAGCAGACGACGAACAAATTAAGATAGCGGTGTAAGGGTTAATATTGTGCTTCTAAATCAAGCAGATTGATTGGCTGAGCCTGGGCTGTGTACAGCCGGCTGGACTCATATTATCACATCGACAAGATATGTGCCGGTGACTAGGGAAATGGTTATAGTCGGCTACAGGGGGCCGTTTCACTAAACGTCGTACGACTAAAATGTTCGTAAGTGCAAATTTAGAATCGTCTGGATATTCCAATTGATGGAATTACATTTAATGATATGCAGCCTATGCTCAATAAATGTAAATCCAATAATTGTTTACAAGAAAACATTGTTAATGTGAAATTTGCAGACTAAATGTAAATCCAATAATTGTTTACAAGAAAACATTGTTAATGTGAAATTTACAGACTATCATAATTTTGCACTTACGAACATTTTAGTCGTACGAAGCTTAGTGAAACGGCCCCCAGGAGTGCACTATGTGACCAAGATCTATATTGGTGACAAATTACATAAGCCCCATTTCTCCAGGCACGGCCACATATCAATTACAGTCACCGAACACCAAGTTTGGTTTGTTTGTTTGTTGGGGTTTAACGGCATATCAACAGCTAAGGTCATTTAAGGCCGGGTGAATGGGTTTAGTACTAAATCCCATATATTACCTGTACAAGTACATGTTCAAGTACATATACAAATGGGAGGTGGGGGATCACGAAATCATAACTGAATATTTGCAATAAAAAAACTATATATTCAGCCCTGAAAGCAGAATTACCCTGGTCTGATGCCAGGTTCTCGCCACACCAAAATCACTTGGCCCTCTCCCAAAAGCAGTAGAATCAGTAATAATCTTACTAATTGGTCGATAACCCAATTCAACTCATAGGTAACAAAAGAGCCAAAGATAAAAAACGTACCTGAGGGCCAAACCAGGCAAATCGTGATTCCTATAAGGAGGAACTCCTACCATTAATTTACGCCGTCGCATTCGCCCGACCAACCACCCACCCAATATTCGACTGAGTTGTCGGTGCGGTTAACACCGGGAACCACATACGAGAGACGCCATGTGACTTTATACCTATGAACATGTGCGATTTTTCAGGAAATATATTTACAAAATTCGTGATATTTTCTGCAAATGATCTCGAAAGATGACGAAATTTTCATAGCAAATGCGGAATTATATTCCGCATTTGCAAAGAAAATGTCGTCATCTTTCGACGTCATTGAAAATGTAAATTTTGTAAATATGTTTCATGAACAATCGCACATGCTCTTAGGTGCACAATCACATGGATTTGTGTACCTTCGGACATCTGCGTAATTTCATTAAATACGTTTACAGTATTTACAATATGTTTCATAAATTCAGTCAAAAGTCAGAAAATATAATTGTAAATTTTGTAAACGTATTTCATGAAATTACGCAGATGTCCGAAGGTACAAAATCACATGGCGTGCGTCATCTGAGACCAGACATGTTATTTTGTACCTTCGGATATGTACGTAATTTCATTAAATACGTTTACAAAATTTACAATATGTTTCATAAATACAGTCAAAAGTTTACAAATCTTTCAGAGTACATGCGTAATTATATTCCGCATGTACTCTGAAAAATTCGTCAACTTTTGATGCCATTCACGGAAAATATGGTAAATTTTATAAACGTATTTCATGAAATTACGCAGATGTCCGAAGGTACAAAATCACATGGCGTGCGTCATCTGAGACCAGACATGTTATTTTGTACCTAAGAAGATGTGCTTTTCAGGAACAATATTTACGGAAACTGTGATGTTTTCTGTTTAATGACGCCGAAATTTGACGAACTGCGTACAGCGATTGCGGAATCAATCATCTACGTTCGACGTCAGTTGCGAACAATAATATATATTTTGTAATTATTACACAACTGCCATCATAATTGATCAGTTCCGGAAATACGCTTCAAATCGAAAACAATTTCTTTCTAAATCACCACTAATTTGTTTATTTTAATTATCATTGTATACTTTGTGAAGCGCATATAAATTTAGAATGATGTACGTATATAATAACAACAGTGCCAAAGGTCACAATATACACCCGTCGAGGCAAGGCCAGTCAACAAGGGGAGATAAGTAATTGAAAGCCAATAGGGTTCTTCATCTTGCCTTGATAAACATGTATACTGAATTTGGTTATGATCAGTCAAGTAAAACTTGAGTTATTGCGTGGACAAGGATACAGACTGCAAAAAATAAAACTGGCCGCCAAGGGGAAATAAGTCAACGGAAATTATGAACACTGCGTCAATTTGCAACATCATTTACCAAAATATGGTAAATTTTGTAAATTTAGTTCAAGAGATATCGCATATCTTCTTTGGTACGCAATCACATGGCTCGTCTCATATTGAATATCTGAGAAATTATCTGAGACATTATGTGAGACACGGTGCCTAATATCATACTTGTGTAACCTCGAACGCTGGTTGTCTTACAATGTATCACGTTTGGCTCAATACGTAAACACGATCCGCAACTACCGATATAAAGGTTTCTATTAAAATGAGCCGAATTTTACTTTAATGATCTCTTATCCCGCGCTTGCCGCTACTTCCCGCTACTTGTGGTTAAGTGATTGAGAAGAAACCGCGACAGAAGCACCCTCCAGCGGCGATGGGAATTGATCTCTATGCCTCTCCAGGGCCCATACACCGGTCTGGAGTGGCCCAGGAACGTGCATTAACGCATCTCGAGATTCCCCTCGTGGACAAGGGCGACGTTTGGGCGAATTATCCAAATAAACGTCCATCAACTCGCGGAGTGTAAGTTGTTATCAATCAAAGGCGATTGGTGAGAGTTATAATGAGTGGTTTGGTTTCATTGATTGGGTCACGAATACTCGCGCGCCGACATCGCCCATCTACGGTGCCCCGCAGGGGACGTAGAATTCTTTCCTGCTTTATTAATTCGTTCCTACAAAATAACAATTCGTTCCTTCAATTTAACAATTCGTTCCCACGAATTAACAATTAGTTCCCACGAATTAACAATTAGTTCCCATGAATTAACAATTCGTTCCCTCAATTTAACAGTTCGTTCCCACGAAATAACAATTCGTTCCCACGGGAATAAATTGCTAATTCTAGGGAACGAATTGTTATATCGTGGGAACGAATTGTTAATTCGAGCGAACGAATTGTTAAATTGAGAGAGCGAATTGCTATTTCGTGGGAACGAATTAATAAAAAAAAATCTATGTCCCCTGCCGGGCTCCGTACCAATCGGATCTCCGACTATAGACGCGATACTCGAGTTGTATATTATCTTAATTTATACTAAGAGTACGGTGATCAGTTTAGGCCATATACTATTGCTATTGGGTCGATACAACGTAGCACGATAGCACGATAACGATAGTACGATATCACGATACTACGATGGCGATAATACGAAGCCACGATGATAGTACGATAGCACAAGTCAATGAATGCATACAAATTCATACGCAGATGCAAACGCCCCCAAACATTATAAAATGCATTTCTGTTCGAAAATGTGGTTCAAAATGTAATAAATAGGATACTCCGTCGTCTCTGTTTGAATAGCTTGAAATAATACACTCGTACTCGACGTACACTCGTGTATATTATTTCATGCTATTCAAACATATACGATGGAATATCTTCTATATATCTGGATGTAAAATGTCCTGTTCCGTACACCACCGCGATCTTTATAGATCTTACTAATACACGATAACGACGTACAAATCACCGCGTGTATTAGTCAAAGTATATGATCACGTGGTTACAACAACAACAACAAGTACTGAAACTTCCAGAAGCCCTCCGACTCAAAGTACGTATTCTTTAATTGTATCCTTATCATGTAACGGATTTTTATGAAATATGGCGCATCAAACGCGTCTTGTTAAGCTGCATTTGGTGGTCTCGGTACTTTGGCCCAAACGTCTGTCGTTTGTTTGCGAAGAATCGATTTCCGTATCTACTGACATTGAAATCGATTATTTGCAAAAACTACATAAGTATGTGCCGAACTCCCGGGACCACCAAATGCAGCTCATGAAGACGCGTTTGCTGCGCCATATGTCATCAAAATCCGTTTCCTATTAAAGAAAATATCAAATAATACTTACTTGGGAGTGGGCGCGCTTTCAACACTTTCAGCCATTGTTTTTGTTGTTGTAACCAGGTAACCACGTGATCATGCACCTTGCTAGTTATGCTCCGTGAAGTACCTACCATCTTTATTCATGCTCACGTCCAGACATTTCTTGAACCTGCAGGCCTGGCACTGGTTTCGTCGGGCGAGGTCGACGGTACAGTTGCCGCTCTCCTTGCACACGTAGTCGAGGTTCCGGCGGATGCTGCGCTTGAAGAAGCCCCGACAGCCGTCACAACTCTGTACGCCATAGTGCTTGCCGGACGCCTTGTCGCCGCACACTAGACACAGCGAGTCGCACTTCCGGCCCGGGCTCGTCTCGCCTGCAGTGGACAATTGGTTGTTTGATTGGTTATGATTGAGTTGCTGTGTCAGGTGTTAGGACCCACTTTTTACCGTTGTATCGCAATGTAAATATAATATTAAATTGTTTTCGATAACATTAAATTTTAGCATACTTTAAGGACTGACTTATTAGATTGATTGATTGGTGTTAAACGGCATATCAACAGATAAGGTCATTGAAGGCCGGGCCAACGGGTTCGACCACGTATTTAACCTGCTGCATTTGTGGGCGGGTATTCCAAAATCAGAACGGAATATTTACATCGAAAAACAATATAACCAGACCTGGTGCCGGGTCTATACACCACCAATGTCACTTGTCCCATTCCATTAAAGGTAATAGGATTACGAATAATCGTAATACTCACACAAGAATTCCGCCACGGAAACGGTGTCGCGCCTGCCGAGGCATTTGACCGTGAACATTACAAGTAAGTAAATGACCTTGACCTTCAGAATTTGGATGTGTGGGTGTGCATAATGAAGCATCATCCGTAGACAAACATTGATGTGAAATATTATCAAAGTCTGGCACGCAGTTAAAGAGATATTGTGAAAAAACAACTAGAAAAAGTCGATGGCGCGCCATCGCAATATACCCACTTTCCCCAAATGCTAAGTCCGAAAGGGGGAGGTAATCCATGATGGAGGGTCGGATAAAAAATCCGAATTCACTTTGCGCATGTGCACATGATAACGAAGCTACATAGCAAATATGAGGCGCGTATGTATGAAGGTGAAAAAGTTTTTCGAGTTACAAGGAAAAAATGGGAAATTCTGAGTGGGAAAGGGGGAGGTAATCGATGATGGAGGGTCGGATCAAAAATGGGAATTCACTTTGCGCATCTGCACATGATAACGAAGGTACATACTAAATATCAGGCGCATAGGTATGAAGGTGAAAAAGTTTTTCGAGTTACAAGGAAAAAATTGGAAATTCGGAGTCCGAAAGGGGGAGATAATCCATGATGGAGGGTCGGATGAAAAATCCGAATTCACTTTGCGCATCTGCACATGATAACGAAGCTACATAGCAAATATGAGGTGCGTAGGTATGAAGGTGAAAAAGTTTTTTCGAGTTACAAGGAAAAAATGGGAAATTCTGAGTCCGAAAGGGGGAGATAATCCATAATGGAGGGTCGGATCAAAAATCCGAATTCACTTTGCGCATCTGCACATGATAACGAAGCTACATAGCAAATATGAGGCGCGTAGGTATGAAGGTGAAAAAGTTTTTCGAGTTACAAGGAAAAAATGGGAAATTCTGAGTCCGAAAGGGGGAGATAATCCATGATGGAGGGTCGGATGAAAAATCCGAATTCACTTTGCGCATCTGCACATGATAACGAAGCTAAATAGCAAATATGAGGCGCGTAGGTATGAAGGTGAAAAAGTTTTTCGAGTTACAAGGAAAAAATGGGAAATTCTGAGTCCGAAAGGGGGAGATAATCCATGATGGAGGGTCGGATGAAAAAATCCGAATTCACTTTGCGCATCTGCACATGATAACGAAGCTACATAGCAAATATGAGGCGCGTAGGTATGAAGGTGAAAATGTTTTTCGAGTTACAAGGAAAAAATGGGAAATTCTGAGTCCGAAAGGGGGAGATAATCCATGATGGAGGGTCGGATCAAAAATCCGAATTCACTTTGCGCATCTGCACATGATAACGAAGCTACATAGCAAATATGAGGCGCGTAGGTATGAAGGTGAAAAAGTTTTTCGAGTTACAAGGAAAAAATGGGAAATTCTGAGTCCGAAAGGGGGAGATAATCCATGATGGAGGGTCGGATGAAAAATCCGAATTCACTTTGCGCATCTGCACATGATAACGAAGCTACATAGCAAATATGAGGCGCGTAGGTATGAAGGTGAAAAAGATTTTTCGAGTTACAAGGAAAAAATGGGAAATTCTGAGTCCGAAAGGGGGAGATAATCCATAATGGAGGGTCGGATCAAAAATCCGAATTCACTTTGCGCATCTGCACATGATAACGAAGCTACATAGCAAATATGAGGCGCGTAGGTATGAAGGTGAAAAAGTTTTTCGAGTTACAAGGAAAAAATGGGAAATTCTTAGTCCGAAAGGGGGAGAATAATCCATGATGGAGGGTCGGATCAAAAATCCGAATTCACTTTGCGCATCTGCACATGATAACGAAGCTACATACCAAATATCAGGCGCGTAGGTATGAAGGTGAAAAAGTTTTCGAGTTACAAGAAACGTGACGGACGGACGGACGGACGTACGGACGTACGGACGGACGGACGTACGGACGGACGGACGGACGGACACCCGTGACGAAAACAATATACCCATTTTTTTTTTACAAAAAAGTGGGTATAATAACTTTAACGTATTTCTGTTACAAAACCGGTGAACATTACAAGTAAATAAATGAACTTGACCTTCAGAATTTGGATGTGGGGGTGTGCGTAATGAAGCATCATCCATAGACAAACATTGATGTGAAATATTATGAAAGTGTGGCAAGGGGTTAAAGAGATATTGTGAAAAAACAATAACTTTAACGCATTTCTGTTACAAAACCGGTGAACATTACAAGTAAATAAATGACCTTGAAGTTCAGAATTTGGATGTGCGGGTGTGCGTAATGAAGCATCATCCATAGACAAACATTGATGTGAAATATTATCAAAGTCTGGCAAGCGGTTAAAGAGATATTGTGAAAAAACAATAACTTTAATGCATACCTGTTACAAAACCGTTGAGCATTACAAGTAAATAAATGACCTTGACCTTCACAATTTGGATGTGGGGGTGTGCGTAATGAAGCATCATCCATAGACAAACATTGATGTGAAATATTATCAAAGTCTGGCAAGGGGTTAAAGAGATATTGTGAAAAACCAATAACTTTAAAGCATTCCTGTTACAAAACCGTTGAACATTACAAGTAAATAAATGACCTTGACCTTCACAATTTGGATGTGGGGGTGTGCGTAATGAAGCATCATCCCTAGACAAACATTGATGTGAAATATTATCAAAGTCTGGCAAGGGGTTAAAGAGATATTGTGAAAAAACAATAACTTTAAAGCATTCCTGTTACAAAACCGGTGAACATTACAAGTAAATAAATGACCTTGATCTTCAGAATTTGGATGTGGGGGTGTTCGTAATGAAACATCATCCCTAGACAAACATTGATGTGAAATATTATCAAAGTCTGGCAACGACGACGGAAAAAGCGACGACGACGACGGAAAAAGCGCCGACTATAGTCGCACCTCTGCTAAAGCAGGCGCGACAAAAATGGGTATAACCAGATTTAACTGTCACATACAATAATGCCAACGACGTACGTGAGGGCCAAACCAGAGGGCAGTCACTAAGCTTCGTACGACTAAAATGTTCGTAAGCACAACATTATGATAGTCTGTAAATTGCTCATTAGCAGTGTTTTCTTGTAAACAATTATTGCATTTACATGTATTGAGCATAGGCTGCATATGCAGCCTATGTTCAATAAATGTAAATACATCAATTGAAATTTACAGACGATCCTGAATTTGCACTTACGAACATTTTAGTCTTAACAAGTTTAGTGAAACGGGCCCCAGGTCTCCTGTCGGTATTCCGGTAATAATGAACCCCGATCGTTAAATTACCTATCGCATGCTCCCACCTGCCACCCACCTGACTTTATAGAATATGACCTTTAGTTTCAAATGTAGTAGCATCATACATGTGACTGCATATCAATATAAAGTATATCCGCCATTTTAGTTTGTACATGCTATCAGACAGTTTGCATCACTTGTAGCGTTTGACACATACAACAAATAATATGGCAGAAAATCGAATGCAATTTGGTGCAATACGTCCCAGATATATATGACGATAAAGTCCTATAAATACACAAAATACAGACTACACAAAAAAAAAGATAGTTGAGCTTTTCTATCATCACTCACAAAATATACAATGGACCCTTTTCAATGGGTAAAATGTCAAACTGATGCACTGTATATTACTAGAAGTACATCTGCCACAAGCAAATACTTATTTACTCGCATAGTAGGCAAGTAAACGATGGCCGACATGGCAACTGCATACACCGTGTAGGCTATAGTGAGAACAGAATATTCACATTTATTATATACCTACCCATGAAATACATAGTTATACGATGTAAATACAAGTCGTATGTTCTCATCGATGAAATAAACAACTTCCGGTGAAAATACGACTACTTCCGCTATCTATATTCATAACGCGCACCTGCAGTGCCGGACTGCAAATAGGCTGCAAACACACATTCTACCGTATACAGTCTAAAAAAAACAGCTAATTTCCGTGGAGCGGTATATAATAAATAGAATATTCATATTTTTGCAACGAATATGACATATATGTTCATCTCGTGGTGTGACATGTCCATAGTTCACTCGTGCCTAACGGCACTTGTGAAATATGGACATTCCACACCACTCGATGAACATATATGTCATATTCGTTGCAAAAATATGAATATCCTCTATGTAATATATGTTATGTATATATTCCAACACATTTACGAAGCAATTATGCATGAATCATAGGATGATCCGGGGTTTTCTAATGTTGTCTCTAGAATAGGGAATACGAGGCTCGTTTATTATAGGAATGAATGGCCTTTTTGTGGAATTTATCGGGGTATACACTTGGAAAAGTCGCGGGAATACTGGACGAAGGCCGGAAGGCCTCGTCCAGTATTCCCGCGACTTTTCCAAGTTTATATCCCCGATAAATTCCACAAAAAGGCCATTCATTCCTTATAATTCCAGCATTTGAAATAAATTCATCAAGAAAATGTGTTTATTTTCCGTTTTCTTAAGAATTATTTTAACTGCGCCTCACGGTTACGGAAAGTAGTTCGGCATGGGAGTTTACTGGGATATAAATTTTGGACAGAGACTTGCTACGGGCCAATCAAATGTTGGGGAATTTTGTAAATATTTTTGTGCTGGAATTATCAGGCAATGCATACGTAGAAAAGGTGAAAGTGGAAATGGGTTTTACGTACCAGCAACAGTTAATATCATATAGAGACGGGACCATCGTTAACAGTCTCATCCGACAGACCAGCGGGATGGAAATACAATGTTAGAATGTTTCACAACTACGATGAGGATTGAACTCACAGCTTTCAATAATGAAGTCCAATACAATATCCCCTAGGCCACGGCCCATCCCTGAAATACGTAGGAATTCATACCGTTTCAGGGACGAGTCTGGGGGCCGTTTCACTAAACTTCGTAAGACCAAAATGTTCGTAAGTGAAAATTTAGAATCGTCTGGAAATGTCAATTGATGGATTTACATTTATTGAGCATAGGCTGCATATGCAGCCTATGCTCAATAAATGTAAATCCAATAATTTGTTTCAAGAAAACATTGTTAATGTGGAATTTACAGACTATCATAATTTTGCACTTACGAACATTTTAGTCGTACGAAGTTTAGTGAAATGGCCCCCCAGGTGTACTAGAGTGTCCTTTCATAAAGAATACCAGACTACTGTCTGTTTCACGAAAGCTGCCCAAATGTTACGGCTATATAAACAATTCAAAAACAAGATTTCTTTTGATAATATTAAATTAAAGGAAAAATTAAGAATGAGCCTTCTTTTTATTTCGTGAAATTTGGTCAAATATTGATTTTATTTCGAAAACAAAATTTCCCCATGTTAAATCCCCATAGACATCTTCACGGAGTGTCTCTATGGGGATTTAACATGGGGAAATATTTTTGAATTTTAGAAATACTGGACCGATTTTTAAAATTTAACTTTTGTTTTATTAGTTAGATCATATCCAAGCTATCTAGTCAGGTTTCGGAGTCAATTTCCAAATTTTTTCGTTTTTTTACTAATCCCACACTCCTTTACCTCTTTTTCCCCCATGTTAAATTCCCATAGACAAATCAATTTTTCGTAATAAAACCAATATTTGACCGAATTTCACGAAATAAAAAGAAGGCTCATTCTTAAATTTTCCTTTAATTTAATATTATCGAAAATAATATTGTTTTTGAATTGTCTATATAGCCGTAAAATTTGGACAGCTTTCGTGAAACAGACAGTAGTGTCTTTAGTTACCATGCCTTAGATGTACATGCCCGCTCATTAGGCGCAAACTGCTCTTTATAGGAATTAAATCAGGTAGTTTTGTATATTAAGTAGATATGAAATTTTCTGGCAAAATAAACATTTATTCACCATTACCCCACGTATTGATTGGCATTATTATACATTTAAATCAGATGTAAATGTCCACACAGATATCAGGGGCGATAACCGTGTTTCCTTAAAATGTTAACGGACATTACTATTTATTCTCTGTAAATATGTTTTTATCTGCAATGATCATACTTTATAATCTGCCGAAAATATTATTTTTTCAGGTGTCGCATTTAATTAGTATAAATAATTAAAAATAGCGTGCCTCATTTGCATATGAAAATAGCCTGATACCACCGCGAGTCACTATCAGTAAAATAAATAGCGACACAATTATACACTTATGTAATTCCCATAAAGAACAGTTTGTACCTACTGCATGTATCTTTAATATCAGGCAAACTTGGAAATGCGTACGAGTTCCACAGCTCGTTGAGGGACCGAGCCTGTAAAAGTTATGTCAAGACACTAGCATGGTATTTTGGGGGGGTCAAAAAATCAGAACGGAATATTTACATAGAGAAAAAATGTATTCAGCTCTGAAATTTGAATAAACTGACCTGGTGCCAGGTCCATACCACCCCAAAGTCACTTTTCCCCTTCCCCTAAAATAGGATTACGAATAATCGTAATACTTACATAAGGGATATAACACATTCAACTGTCACATACTAAATGTCAAAGACGTATGTGAGGGCCAAACCAGGGGCCCGTTTCACTAAACTTCGTACGACTAAAATGTTCGTAAGTGCAAATTTAGGATCCTCTGTAAATTTCAATTGATGGATTTACATTTATTGAGCATAGGCTGCATATGCAGCCTATGCTCAATAAATGTAAATCCAATAATTGTTTACAAGAAAGCATAATTAATGTGAACTTTACAGACAATCACAATGTTGCACTTACGAACATTTTAGTCGTACGAAGTTTAGTGAAAAGGGCGCCAGGTCTCCAGTCATGATTCCGGTAAGGATGAACTCCGATTGTTAAATTACCCATCGCTTGCTCCCACCTGCCACCCACCTCTAAACCGGACAGAACGATATGTTAGTTGTACTTAATTTTGCCATTTACATCCAATGATAATGTATGTTCATGATCGCAAAGCATCCACGCGTTTCTTGAAATAGTCATCTGTCTGTTTTACAGTGGAAAATCTCTAAACCCGACACACTGGGGACCTCCCAGTGTGTCTGGTTTAGAGATGTTCCACTGTAACAGGGTTCCTTGAAAAGAACGCAGACTTGTTCACGCTGTGTCACTACACCGATACTATTCGGTAGTGGCATGTGACGTCGGTCAACCAATGAAACGCCAGGGATAGTAGTTTTGAATCGCTGTGACCCGGATGTGGGTATAATCTAGTGAATGCGGGATACGATCATTATATGTAGTTATCATTCAGTGTGTAGCAGGTCAATGCAAAGCTTGCTACCTGATAAAATGCATTTATGCGCGCAAAAACATGTGGGTTGTGGTTTATGAATGTGTGATGTTTCATGAAACTACATGGATTTCAAAGGGTGTTCAAGTTCGGGGGGCCGTTTCACTAAACTTCGTACAATTAAAATGTTCGTAAGTGCAAATTTAGGATCGTCTGGAAATTCCAATTGATGGATTTGCATTTATTGAGCATATGCAGCCTCTGTTCAATAAATGTAAACCCATTAAATACTTACAAGAAAACATTGTTAATGTGAAATTTACAGACTACCAAAGTTGTCACTTACGAACATTTTAGTCGTACGAACTTTAATGAAACGTCCCCCGGGTACGAACAAGACTGTTACAGCGGCGGATGAGGCGGCACCGGAACGACGTCAAATCCGTACTAGCGCCCGACTTACACTATCTTATATACATTACAAACAAACAAGAAAACTGAATAATACATGTACTAATTAATAATTATACAAACCTAAAACACGAGGCAAACAATTTCACAAGCTCGCACATGACCAGTCACGACAAAAATGGCTTATTAACCTGTGTTTCATTATCATACAATTGAATTTCTTATATTTAAGGGTGGGAAATGGCTCGAAGACCTTCCATACCCGGGCATGTGCCCGTAAATGATCAGGCCAATGGCCGTTGTCCCATTTGTTTCCGAATTTACTAATATATGCGATACAGTCGAAATATGTGCATTAAATGAAGGAGACGATGAGGCGGTGAGTTTAACCTAATTAGTTCATTCTCCTATTGCACAATGCCGATATGTCAGACCGTGAAGAAGGCCGAGTGTGCGTGCACATGATATATGGATACTCAGCCGTTGCATTGTTATATTACCTGCTAATGCTATTAGAGGGTTGGACGAGGCAAGACAGACCAAGCAGAGACGGATCCACGTGATATGGACAAATCCAACGCCCACAGACGAGCAACAGCGCAGGCTCATTATCATAACACATCATTGAAGCTTTATACCGATTTACCTACCCTAGTTTCTCGACCAATGAAAGAACGGCACTTTGTCTCAATTAATCGCATATTGCGACGCTTTCGCAAATATGTATTAAATTAATGATTAAATGTTCAGCGCTATATTTAGAACTGATTGTATGCATTGTTGTCATCAGTTCACGAGACTCAAAGCATATTACCGCCCACACACGCTCTCACTTCGTTTCACACAGCCAATCACATACTAGTATAGCGATTCGAAATCACTGTTAGGGGCGGAGCTTCGCGATTTGGCTGGGTAAACGATAAGTACGTTATAGTTCACATATTGAATGTTTAATAAATTAATTTCGTAGCGAGCTACGAAATTAAATTTATTAAACATTCAATATATGAAATATAACTATTAAGTATAGCTACACGTTTCCTGCGTTATAGGAAATATGTTGCAATATATCGCTACACCACAGTCAACGGTAAACATAATGCGGAATAACATTTCAATTTCGCGCACTAATATATAGAATTAAGCTGCAGAGTGTTGACATTCATACTTCGCTATATTGTTAGTTAGAGAACATTCTACAATACGAGACAAACATATGATAAACTCACCTAATAAAGTGTGTAATAGCAAACAGTTTAGGTCACTCTCCACGATGTAGAAAGTAAACAAAGAACGCTTAACACGCAAATTTGGAAATACTACTCCGTGACAACACTTACGTAACGCATTGTAATGTAATGTAATGTAATGTAATGTAATGTAATGTAATGTAATGTAATGTAATGTAATGTAATGAGAGTTATGTACTCCGAACTAACCGATGTATAGTGTTCGTTGGAGATGTATTCCATTACAACACGGCGAATTATCGTTTTCCTTGATCTGTAGCCGATTTCACCAACATTGCAAAGGATACTTATCTAGCAAAGTATACTTTAAGGGAGTAATCATTAATTTTTCCCGAAATGCATTATTTCATATAGAACTAACGACTGCATATATTTGATGATTAAAAGTATTGAGAATTATTATACTGAATTTATTACATTATCACAGCCAAAATGGCTGTGATAATGTAATAAATTCAGTATAATAAAAATTTATAAATTTATCTTTAAATTGAAAATTTCTCCCTCAAAGTATACTTTGCTAGATAAGTATACTTTGCAATGTTGGTGAAATAGGCTACTGGATCAACAGCGGCTATCATGACAAACACTGCCCACATATTCACGTGTGAACTCGACAATATGCCACAATTGGACAATATACGTGTATAAACAAACAACTACTACAATACGTAACAAACTATTATTAATTCAAATACATGTACTGCAAAACAATTAAAGAAACATTTGATCCAAAACAAAACTGCTTTATCAACCGTTTCTGTAAAGGCCCAGACATAAAGAGGCTTAAAGGGGCATATCAGGATTTTTTGAGAGAAAAAAAAGAAGAAAAAAAGAAAAAACGTGTTTTCATCATGGCCCTGTATAAAGTGGTCTAATTGACGATATATATCGTCAATTAGACCACTTTACACAGGGCCATGATGAAAACACGTTGTTTTTTTTATATATATATATATTACGATACTAGTACGCTGTGTTATTTATATAGGTACATATAAATATCGGATTTCCTATATTGTTGCGCTCAACAAGATAGAACATCTGATACTTATGTACCGATATCGGTGTAAACTGAAACAACCCAGCCGTCCTAGTATCATCATATATCTTCAACAAGAACTGACATCGTTACATGAAGCGAATCCCCTCGCCGGCAGCCTTAATACAAACATTATAAACAAGAAATGCGTATGTCGAACGCGGATGCCACCTGCAGCATATTTGAGAAACTGTGACAAAGTGGTTAACCGAAAAGTGTGACGGCCGGACAGACAGACGGACGGACAGACGGACAGACGGACGGTCCAAACACTATATGCCACCCGTTTCTTCGAAACCCGGTGGCATAAAAATGAAAAATCCTCAGTGACCTTGACCTTGGGCAGCATCCCTAGACACACATTGTGGCCCAATATTATCAAAATCGGTTAAGCGGTTCATCAGTTATTGAAAAAAGAAAAACACTTTAACATTTTTGCCTTACAATGTGAACACAAATACTCGGTGACGACCTTGACCTTGGGCGGTCGGACGTGGCTCGTATGAAAAACAAAGCACCATCTATAGACCCACATTGTGGCCAAATATTATCAAAATTGGAGAAGCTGTTAATGAGTTATTGAAAAATGAAACTAACGTACGTACGTATGTATGTACATGGACTAACGCTATACGACAAGGATACAGAGTGCGAAAATTAAAGATGGCCGCCATGGGGAGATAAGTCATCAAAATCAATAGGAGTCTTTGTCTTGCCGTGATAAACATGTACAGTGGAACCTCTCTACAACAGCCACCCATGGGAAGACGCAAAATTGTCTGTTATAGAGAGGTGGCTGTTGTAGGGAGGTTAATGCTGAATTAAATTTTATCGTCTGATGTTTATTTATTTTCTTCAATAATTCTCAATAAAACATGTTTTGACAGCATTTTAGAATCATTTCCAATGGAAATGATTCTAAAGTGCTGTCAAAACATGTTTTTATTCAGAAAGAACGCAAAATCAACATCAGACGACAATTGTCATGCTCAGCAGTCTAAGGGTTAGATATAGAGGAAATCATCCATTTGGGATATAAAATAGCGGCTGTTACAGAGAGGGTGTTGTTGTAGAGAGGTGGCCGTTCGGGGAGGTTCGACTGTATAACGAATTTGGTTACACTCCGTCAAGTTGAACTCTTTGTTATTGCGTGGACAAGCTGTGACCGCCCACCCTCTCACCCGCCGCCCGTACAAGGTGAATACATAATACGTCCGGTTTTTTTAAACGGGCGTATAATGTAGAGAATAGTAGGTTAGTGCCGTGAATGGGACAAAACTATCTGGCAAGGCTCAGGAAACGGGATGGGCGAGGCTCTGCCGAGCACATCCCGTTTCCGTGCCGCGCCAGATATTTTTTCCCATTCACGGCACTAACCTACTATTCTAGTTATCCCGTCAACACCTACAAATGGCTGTAAAATGCAAAAATTGTATTGACTGGATATCAAAAATGTTTCACGGCACCGTGTTTCACGGCACATACGCACTGTGTTGACGGGATGAAATGTAATTGTAGATTCGAAAAAAAAATGCTGAACCCTAATTGTGTTAAAATGTTGATAATGCAATGCAGAAAACATAACTAGAAATTCTGCTTTTGTACGATTCGTGGTTACTAATTAAAGTTTATTGGAATTAAAATAAATTTAGCCTATGCCTGAGTAGTAATTATATTTGTAAATGTGCCAATATCACAGAAAATGCAGTTTGGTTCACAAATTGTATTTGGTTGACTGTTTGCATAAGAGAAAATAAATAAGTGTCCATAAATGGAGGAATTTTTTTTTTATATCCATCTGAAATATCTAATGATACACAATGCTTTTCACATGCAAGATATAAAGGTTGTTTTTTTTTAAATATTTTTTCCCAAATGTTTGCTAGTGTAGCAGTATTTTATTATTTTATTATTTTTTATCGAATCCGCAACGAAACATTCCAACATGCCAGTCTGTATTAATTAGCAGAATTAATTAATTATAACTATAATTACTAAAACAATCACCTGTATTAAAACGTGAAGATGGGTCCAAATTGATAATATCCAACATATTGACACAGAACTGTCCCTTGTATAACCGCTCAACTATATTCTCCAAACTGGATCCCCCGTCAACGATCATAGAATCCTCACCTTATTCTGGGGGGGAGAAAACATTGTCATCGGTTCACAGGAAAACGTACCTGTTTACATTTGCTACCAGCGTGGACCCAGATCAGACTGCACATCTGTGCAGTCTGATCTGGGTCTACGCTGGTTGCAATATATGTATTGTATTAATATTAAAACGCCGTGAAAAAACGGGTATTCCCGGATACTGCGCGTATGTGTCTACACTTTTGATAGGCTGGTTTTAAAGAAACATAATTTTTGAGTTTTCGCGTGTGCACCTTCATATTATGTTGCTATGAAAGATTAACGTATTGCGCAAAGATTATGTTTTTTAAGGTAAGTCAATTGACTTACTATGCAGCAGATTATCATTATCCACCGCAGAACAGGTGATCAAACTGAGATAATCCGCGTTTTTTTCTTTTTTCTGTGTGCAAGCGTGATCTTGTCACGATCTGACGTTTGACGTTATAACCACGGGCCGTCGCGGGAATCAAACTGCGAGTTCATTCGTTTTTTTTTCGTCTGGAAACTGCTCCCATGGCTTAATGATTGGAGACAAATCTGGTGACGATGTTCGCAGATATTTCGTCACAAAAAAAATCTACGGACTTTGATTTGGTTGCCAGACAGGTGGGGTTATGGGAATCAAACTGTAGTGTGTTTTTCTTTAACAGTTTTTTTTATTAATTCGTTCCCACGAAATAACAATTCGTTCCCTCAATTTAACAATTCGTTCCCTCGAATTAACAATTCGTTCCCACGAAATGACAATTCGTTCCCACGATATAGCAATTCGTTCCCACGAAATGACAATTCGTTCCCTCGAATTAACAATGCGTTCCCACGAAATGACAATTCGTTCCCACGATATAACAATTCGTTCCCACGAAACGACAATTCGTTCCCACGATATAGCAATTCGTTCTCACGAATTAACAATTCGTTCCATTGGGAACGAATTGTTATTTCGCGGGAACGAATTGTTAAATTGAGGGAACGAACTGATAATTCGTGGGAACGAATTAATAATAATAAAAAAAAGTATACGTCCCCTGTTTGCTGACTTGATTGTAGGAACATAAAACATAGTTTAAATATTGTTTCTTGGCGAAAGTGGCCGAAATTAAAGGTACATGCCCACTCAGTAGGCACAAACTGTTCTTTATGTGAATTAAATAAGTGTATAATTGTGTCGCTATTCCACCAGTTCTAAGAATTACGAGTGCCCGTTATTCAGATATAATAATTTAATAATATGTATTTTACTGATAGTGACGCGCGGTGGTATCGGGCTTTTTTCATATGCAAATTAGGTATGGTATTTTTAATTATTTATACTAATTAAATGCGTCACCTAAACAAATAATATTGTTGACAGATTATAAAGTATGACCATTGCACATCATAAAATATATAGAGAATAAATATTAACGTCCGTTGAGTATTTTAATGAAACATGGTTATCGCCCATGATATCAGTGTGGAAATTTGCCTCTGATATAAAATGTATAATACTGCCAATTAATAGGTGGGGAAATAGTGAATGAAAGTTGATTTTGCCAGGAAATGTCTCTGATGATGTCTCTGATATAAAGAACATTTTGTGCCTACTGAGTGGGCATGTACCTTTAAGACTTGTGTGTCTTGTTTTTCCTCCAGAAACGTCTAAATATGTAGGGTGGGTTGCAAATCACTGGTCTGTTCGGCCCAAAATTTACGACCTTATAAACAATGCAAAAGCAATAGTTTTCTCTATAATATTGAATCATGATTATAGCACAATTTAAAAATGAGCTTCTTTTTATTTCGTGAAATTTGGTCAATTATTGATTTTATTACGAAACATTGATTTATCTATGGGAATTTAATATGGGAGAATAGGAGGTGGATGAGCTGGGGGACGAGTAAAAACACGGGGAAAACATGGAAACTGACTCCGAAACCCGGTTAGATAGCTTGAAAATCTGTTCACTATAATTATTTCTGAAATTCGGAAAATAAATCCAGTGTTAAATACCCATAGACATGGAGATTCAACATGGGTAAATTGCTTTTTTCGTAATAAAATCAATATTCGACCAAATTACACGAAATCAAAAGAAAGCTCCTTCTTTATTTGGATAAAACAAAATGTATTATTATCCATTTTTGTTTTCAATTTTGGGCAGGTTTCGTGAAGCAGTAGGAAGGGTCGGGTTGCTCGCACCGCAGGAAACAACATAGAGAATAGTGGTAGGTTACTGCCGTGAATGGGAAAAATATCTGACAAGGCTTAGGAAACGGGATCTGCCTCGCCCATCCCATTTCCGTGCCGCGTCAGATATTTGTTCCCTTTCACGGCACTAACACTACACATAGCTTTAAAATGCAACAAAAATAACCCAGCCGCATTGTCAAAATCGGAGTATGACAACCGCACATATTGATACGCAGTGATTAGGTCGTATAAGATATCAAACATGTTTCACAGTACCGTGTTTCACGGCACATACGCACAGTGTTGACAGGATATTAAAAACACATCATGTAATTAAACATTGCAAGGGTTAATAAACCCTTATGTAATATATTCATTAATAAATGATATTGCGCATGAACGGGTGACGTAACTTACGTCATAAGCCGGACCAATAACGACATAATGGCGACCAACAATTGCCCATTACCCGAGCGATTGCCAGAAGGTCAGCAAATCTACATAGAATATTTGAGTCAAGCCATGTGAGTTTGTACCTAAGAATGTGTGACATCTCATAAAAAATATTTATAACATTTACGATATATTCCGTAAATGCCGTCGAAAGTTGATAAAATGTTCAGAGCAAATGCGGAATAGGATTCCACATTTGATATGAAAATTTCGTCATCTTTGTACGTCACTTACAGAAGATATCACAGTTTTTGCAAATATTTTTCATGAAAAATCGCACATTTTCTTAGGTACAAAATCACGCAGACTGTCTATAATTATATAATGAGTCAGAAAAGTCAAAACAATAAATGATCTCGTGGCTTATAGGGTCCATCTTACGGAGCCCCGCAGGGGACATGGATGTTTTTATTAATTCGTTCCCACGATATACCAATTCGTTTCCTCCATTTAACAATTCGTTCCCTCGAATTAGCAATTCGTTCCCACGATATAACAATTCGTTCCCTTGAATTAACAATTTGTTCCCACGAAATGAAAATTCGTTCCCTCAATTTAACAATTCGTTCCCTCGAATTAACATTACGTTCCCACGATATAACAATTCGTTCCTACGAATTAACAATTCGTTCCCGTGGGAACGAATTGTTATTTCGTGGGAACGAATTGCTAAATTGAGTGAACGAATTTTTAATTTGTGGGAACGAATTGTTAAATTGAAGGAACGAATTGAACGAATGTTAAATTGAAGGAACGAATTGTTATTTCGTGGGAACGAATTGTTAATTAGTGGGAACGAATTGTTAAATTGAGGGAACGAATTGTTATTTCGTGGTAACAAAGTGTTTATTTCGTGGGAACGAATTTATAAAAAAAAAAATTCTACGTCCCCTGCGGGGCTCCGTACCATCGGGGTGATGAATTTACGCCTTTCACGAAGTCGAAACGCAATAACGCGATATTATCATTTCACGTTTTCGCTTTGACACCGTTCGACCAATGAAAATACCGTTTCTAACCCAGATATTCGTATCCGGTTAATGCGTATGAATAAGTACGTATTCGGCCAATACAGAGCTCGTTACTTGAAGCATTAACGCTTTGAACCCGAAATCCCGCTATAGCCGTTTATGCAAACAGTGCAGATCCAGATGAGCCGGCTCGTAACGAGCCGTCTCATCAGGATCTGCACTTTTTGAAAGTAATTTTCATATTTTTGAGAACAAAAATATCAAAATCCATTCCAGTTACTTAGGGGTGAAAGGGTTAATATATGGGTGTGCCAGCATTATAATGTGTTCTAGTTGTCCGTGTTTCCCGTGAAAGAAGAGATGGAGATCACGTGACCCCCAGTGTTAAGTGTAGCAGAAGTCAAACGGTAATCATTGGTCATCAATGGTCATCATTGAACGAAAACATGCAACAGTTGCATAAATAATGCCCAGATTAAAGATTAAACACTCATCCGATTAGGTTTTATTATTTAACTCCCGAACGTGTGTCCCAACCGCGAAAATGGACACAACAAACACGGCTTATAACATTTTCAGTTTAAGCAGATTTTGTTGAACATCCAGCGTCACGTCAAGGCATGCGCTATGAGTGGCGGATCCAGCATTTGGGGAACGGGGGTTGTTTAGTTGCGATGATAACTCTTGCAATCTACTCCCACACCAGCTAGCTACGGACGGTACGGAAATAATTGCCAGAGTTACCGTTCGAAACTAGGGGTTGTCCTATTTTTTAGCTCTTCGATATTCACTTTCCTGTGTTTTTCGGCATTTAAATTCAGACTCCAACTGGTGGTAAACTGTGATCTATGTAAACTCCGTGGCTGAACGGGGTGGGGGTGCAACCCCGGAAACCCCACCCTCCAGATCCGCCCCTGGCTATTCGTTTACAGGACTTCATAGGTGACGATTATGATCAGGCCGTTCTGATTCACATGCCAGCCCGAGTCTACACCGGCCATTAAGACAGTCAGCTCAATTGTGTCCAGTGTTGGTAAAATCCGTGGATTGAAGTTGTTTGGAAGCGATCTGGTGTTTTGTCCCGATTGTGTTAATAGTTGATCCCGTTTTGGGGGTAACTGTTGAGCCAGTTTGTGTGTTGTAAGTACCTCCCGAACAATGGCATTAACTCCAGATTAAAGGTACATGCCCACTCAGTAGGCACAAAATGTTATTTATAGAAAATAAATAAGTGTATAATTGTGTCACAATTCCACCGGTTCTAAAAATTACGAGTGCCCGATATACAGCTAAAATCATTTAGTACTATTTATTTTACTGATAGTGACGCGCGGTGGTATCAGGCTATTTTCATATTCAAATGAGGCATGATATTTTTTAATCATTTATACTAATTAAATTTTAATGAAACACGGTTATCGCCCCCGATATCAGTGTGGATTTGTCTCGATATAAAATGTATAATAATGCCAATCAATACGTGGGGTAATAGTGAATGAATGTTTATTTTGCCAGAAAATGTCTCAGATGATGTCTCTGATATAAAGAACATTTTGTGCCTACTGAGTGGGCAGGTACCTTTAATGCATTATTTCATATAGAACAAATTTCTGTTTATAATTGATGATTAAAATTATATAGCCTTCACATGCTTTTTTGATTACATTACCACAACCATGGTTTTGATCTTATTACTCCCCCAAAATATACTTAGCGATGTTGGTGAAATCGGCTACAGTGCCGGACTCATTTGCGTCGCACCATTCTTAACACGGGGCTTGTTGACTTTTCTACGAGTGACCTACATATCGTGACCTTATAGACCATGTGACACTAGGTCCTGAATTGGCCATTGAGTTCCGCCACCCCCTAATTGGTATTAAATTCGTATTATATATAAATCATGAATTGTTATTCTGAACATCAGGGGACCGTTTCACTAAACTTCGTAAGATTAAAATATTCGTAAGTGCAAATTTAGGATCGTCTGTAAATTTCAATTGATGCAGCCTATGTTCAATAAATGTAAATTCAATAACTGTTTACAAGAAAACAGTGTTAATGTGCAATTTACAGACTATCATAATGTTGTACTTACTAACATTTTAGTCGTACGAAGTCGTACGAATGTTCGTAAGTGAAAATTATGATACTCTGTAAATTTCATATTAACAATGTTTTCTTGTAAACACTTATTGGATTTACATTTATTGAGCTGTGATAATGTAATAAATTCAGTATAATAATTATGCATTCTTTTAATCATTAAATATATGCAGTCGTTAGTTCTATATGAAATAATGTATTTCGGGAAAAATAAATGATTACTCCCTCAAAGTATATTTCGCTAGATAAGTATACTTTGCAATGTTGGTGAAATCGGCTACTGATATTCACATATCTGCGAAAAAATCATGCATTTTTGTCAAAATTATAGTAAAATAAAAAATGCAGGTGTATGTTTGTAAACAGTAAACTACTGTCTGTTTCACTAAAGCTGCCCAAATTTTACGGCCATATAAACAATGCAAAAACAATATTTTTTTCGATAATATTAAATTAAAGCAAAATTTAAGAATGAGCCATCTTTTTATTTCGTGAAATTTGATCAAATATTGGTTTTATTACGAAAAATTGATTTCTCTATGGGAATTGAACATGGGGGAAAAAGAGGTAAGGGATTGTGGGAGGAGTCAAAAAACTAAAAAATTTGGAAATTGACTCCAAAACCTAGCTAGATAGCTTGGAAATGATCTAACTAAGAAAACAAAAGTTAAATTTTAAAAATCGGTCCAGGATTACTGAAATTCTAGAAATGTCTATGGGGATTTAACATGGGGAAATTTTTTTCCGCAATAAAATCAATATTTGACCAAATTTCACGAAATAAAAAGAAGGCCAAAATGCCGACTATATCACGCTTTCCGCAAGCGGGCGCGACAATGATGATAAACACCCATGTGAAGTATCAATGTAATGGGTGAAGCAGTTGCAGAGATATAGTACACGAAAAAACTTTAACAAAAAAATTCAAAGTAATTTGACCTTGACATTGGGCACAGGGGCCGCACGGTTGGGGGGTAGAATGAAAATATGGATGATGATAAACACCCATGTGAAGTTTCAAGGTAATGGGCGAAGAAGTTGCAGAAATATAGTATAACGAAAAACTTTTAACCAAAAAACTTTAACCAGACGTACGTTAAAAAGTTAACGTTGAAAATCGCTAACGCTATTCGGAAAATTAAAAAACTTTTTTAATTTGTTACTGTTTTCGATATGCCACGGCTTTCCGAAAACGAGCGAAATCAGGCAATTGGGATGCTTGCGGTTGGGATGGCCGCCAGGGCGGTCGCGCCTCGGTTTGGTTGCTGTCGGAAGACGATTGATCGTCTTGCAGCCCGGTACCAGCAGACTGGGGCTGTTCACGACCGGCAGCGACCTGGTAGGCCTCGTGTAACGACGGCTAGAGCCGATCGTTACATTACGTTGACGCACTTACGTCAACGTCGATTGGCAGCCACAGTCACTGCTAGGCGATAAGGTGTCTCAGGGCAGACCATTCGCAACCGGTTACGTCGTAACGCCCAACCAATCCGGGCACGCCGCCCGTACACTGGTCAGATAATGACCCAACGTCACCGTGCTGCCAGACTGTTATGGGCGCGACGTCATCTGAACTGGAGAAGGGCTGACTGGAACCGAGTTTTATTCACCGATGAATCTCGGTTCACAGTTAGTCATGCTGACGGAAGATTACGGGTATACAGGCGTAAAAATGAAAGATTCACCGATTGTTGCATTGTTGAGAAGAACAGGTTTGGGGGAGGGAGCGTAATGGTCTGGGGTGGGATCATGGGAAACCGGAAGACAGATTTGGTTGTTGTACAGGGCAACATCACTGCACAACGTTATGTTGCAGATGTGCTAAATGCACATGCCTTACCATTTATCCGTCAGCATGGTCCTGGTGTGACATTGATGCACGACAATGCCCGCCCTCACGTAGCCAGGGTCACCACTCAATACTTACAGCAAAACAACGTCGACGTCATGCCATGGCCCGCGGTCTCCCCGGATCTCAATCCCATTGAGCACATATGGGATGAGCTGGGCTGCAAAGCACGAGCTAACCATCAGATTGACAATGTTCGCGATCTTACACGGGCGTTACAACGGGAATGGAGGAATTTGCCCAACGCACTGGTATTGCGTTACGTCACGTCGATGCGGCGTAGGATCATTGCATGCATTCATGCAAATGGTGGCCACACTCGGTACTAACGAGATTTACTGAATTTGCCACATTACTTATTGAAATTCCATCTCTAAACATTAAGTAACACATTTCTGAGTTTTTGTGATTTTTGATTTTGACCCCTACCGCCCTTGGCCGGTTATCTCTCGAATATTTAACAAGATATCCAAATGCAATTTATTGGCTTTGATACAGAAATGAATGAACTTGTTTTTCCATTTTGATTTTTAAAAGTAACCCTTTTGGTTTTTGATGAATCTTTCCTTAAACATGGAGGGACGTTTCTAGTTTTGCTCAGTATAGAAATAATAGGTGAAGGTAAAAAAAATGGTCACATGTTGGATAGTTGTACGTGGTAGGCACCCCTTGGTTATGAAGCTATGAAAGTTTGGTGTTCCTAGGTGGTACAGTACCAAAGAAATGGACTTAAACACGAAAACTTAACATTGTAAATGCGAAAAGTTAACATTGAAAATGGCTAAGTCGAATGCGTGGAAAAAATGGGTCAAGTTAAAAACAAGAAACGAGGCAAAGCCACGAAGGCCAGGTTTTTTCCAAGCATAGACACTTGGATAGCATAATTATACCCACTTTTTGTAGACTAGATGTCCGTGGCCTGCATGTCGCGCCTTGGGGCGAGGCAAGGACACTAAAAAAATAGATATAGTAGATGGAAAAACTTTAACCAAAAAACTTTAACCGGACACACTGACGAACGGACGGACGTATGCCAAAATGCCGACGATATCGCGCTTTCCGCAAGCAGGTGTGACAATGATGATAAACACCCATGTGAAGTATCAAGGTATTGGGTGAAGCAGTTGCAGAGATATAGTACACGAAAAAACTTTAACAAAAAAATTTAAAGTAATTTGAACTTGACATAGGGCACATGATCGCGCTTTCCGCAAGCAGGTGCGACAATGATGATAAACACCCATGTGAAGTATGAAGGTATTGGGTGAAGCAGTTGCAGAGATATAGTACACGAAAAAACTTTAACAAAAAAATTCAAAGTAATTTGACCTTGACATTGGGCACAGGATCGCGCTTTCCGCAAGCAGGTGCGACAATGATGATAAACACCCATGTGAAGTATCAAGGTATTGGGTGAAGCAGTTGCAGAGATATAGTACACGAAAACAACTTTAACAAAAAAATTCAAAGTAATTTGACCTTGAAATTGGGCACAGGATCGCGCTTTCCGCAAGCAGGTGCGACAATGATGATAAACACCCATGTGAAGTATCAAGGTATTGGGTGAAGCAGTTGCAGAGATATAGTACACGAAAACAACTTTAACAAAAAAATTCAAAGTAATTTGACCTTGACATTGGGCACAGGATCGCGCTTTCCGCAAGCAGGTGCGACAATGATGATAAACACCCATGTGAAGTATCAAGGTATTGGTGAAGCAGTTGCAGAGATATAGTACACGAAAACAACTTTAACAAAAAAATTCAAAGTAATTTGACCTTGAAATTGGGCACAGGATCGCGCTTTCCGCAAGCAGGTGCGACAATGATGATACCCACCCTGTGAAGTATGAAGGTAATGGGTGAAGCAGTTGCAGAGATATATACACGAAAAAACTTTAATTTAACAAAAAAATTCAAAGTAATTTGAACTTGACATAGGGCACAGGATCGCGCTTTCCGCAAGCAGGTGCGACAATGATGATAAACACCCATGTGAAGTATGAAGGTATTGGGTGAAGCAGTTGCAGAGATATAGTACACGAAAAAACTTTAACAAAAAAATTCAAAGTAATTTGACCTTGACATTGGGCACAGGATCGCGCTTTCCGCAAGCAGGTGCAACAATGATGATAAACACCCATGTGAAGTATGAAGGTATTGGGTGAAGCAGTTGCAGAGATATAGTACACGAAAACAACTTTACAAAAAAATTCAAAGTAATTTGACCTTGACATTGGGCACAGGATCGCGCTTTCCGCAAGCAGGTGCGACAATGATGATAAACACCCATGTGAAGTATGAAGGTAATGGGTGAAGCAGTTGCAGAGATATAGTACACGAAAAAACTTTAACAAAAAAATTTAAAGTAATTTGAACTTGACATAGGGCACAGGATCGCGCTTTCCGCAAGCAGGTGCGACAATGATGATAAACACCCATGTGAAGTATCAAGGTATTGGGTGAAGCAGTTGCAGAGATATAGTACACAAAAAAAACTTTAACAAAAAAATTCAAAGTAATTTGACCTTGACATTGGGCACAGGATCGCGCTTTCCGCAAGCAGGTGCGACAATGATGATAAACACCCATGTGAAGTATCAAGGTATTGGGTGAAGCAGTTGCAGAGACATAGTGCACAAAAAAACTTTAACAAAAAAAATCAAAGTAATTTGACCTTGACATTGGGCACAGGATCGCGCTTTCCGCAAGCAGGTGCGACAATGATGATAAGCACCCATGTGAAGTATCAAGGTATTGGGTGAAGCAGTTGCAGAGATATAGTACACGAAAACAACTTTAACAAAAAAAAATCAAAGTAATTTGACCTTGACATTGGGCACAGGATCGCGCTTTCCGCAAGCAGGTGCGACAATGATGATAAACACCCATGTGAAGTATCAAGGTATTGGGTGAAGCAGTTGCGAGAAATATAGTACACGAAAAAACTTTAACAAAAAAATTCAAAGTAATTTGACCTTGACATTGGGCACAGGATCGCGCTTTCCGCAAGCAGGTGCGACAATGATGATAAACACCCATGTGAAGTATCAAGGTATTGGGTGAAGCAGTTGCAGAGATATAGTACACGAAAAAACTTTAACAAAAAAATTCAAAGTAATTTGACCTTGACATTGGGCACAGGATCGCGCTTTCCGCAAGCAGGTGCGACAATGATGATAAACACCCATGTGAAGTATCAAGGTATTGGGTGAAGCAGTTTGCAGAGATATAGTACACGAAAAAACTTTAACAAAAAAAATCAAAGTAATTTGACCTTGACATTGGGCACAGGATCGCGCTTTCCGCAAGCAGGTACGACAATGATGATAAACACCCATGTGAAGTATCAAGGTATTGGGTGAAGCAGTTGCAGAAATATAGTACACGAAAAAACTTTAACAAAAAAATTCAAAGTAATTTGACCTTGACATTGGGTACAGGGGCCGCACGGTTGGGGGTTATAATGAAAATATGGATGATGATAAACACCCATGTGAAGTTTCAACGTAATGGGCGAAGCAGTTGCAGAGATATAGTATAACGAAAAAGTTTTAACCAAAAAACTTTAACCAGACGTACGTTAAAAAGTTAACGTTGAAAATGGCTAAGTCAATTACGTAGAAATAATAGGTGAAGGTAAAAAAATGGTCACATGTTGGATAGTTGTATGTGGTAGGCACCCCTTGGTTATGAAGCTGTGAAAGTTTGGTGGTCCTAGGTCTTAAACACGAAAACTTAACATTGTAAACGCGAAAACTTAACATTGAAAATGGCTAAGTCGACTGCGCGGAAAAAATGGGTGAAGTTAAAAAAAAAGTAACATGTTGGATAGTGATATGTGGTGGGCACCTCTTGATTAAAGCGTGAAAGTTTGGTGGTCCTAGGTGGTACAGTCTAAAGGTGGTCCAGGTACTCCAAAGAAATGGACAAACACGAAAACTTAACATTGTAAACGCGAAAACTTAACATTGAAAATGGCTAAGTCGACTACGCGGAAAAAATGGGTCAAGATAAAAAAAAAGTAACATGTTGGATAGTGATATGTGGTGGGCACCCATTGATTATGAAGCTGTGAAAGTTTGGTGGTCCTAGGTGGTACAGTAACAAAGAAATGGACTCAAACACGAAAACTTAACATTGATTGTGGACGCCGCCCGCCGCCCGCCGCCCGCCGCCCGCCGCCCGCCCGCCGCCGCCCGCCGCCGCCGCTCGCCCGCCCGCCCGGCTTTCGCCAATCCAATAGCCTGGATTTGTTTTCCAAAAACCTGGCTAATGAAGGTGTACGTGAAATTATTTAAAAAAATAGTTTTATTTAAAACATGTTTTATTTACATTTAAAATTGGCCAATTTGTGTGCATGATATAGGAAAAGTTATCACATCAGAGGCCAGTTTCACTGAACTTCTTACTATTGAAATGATCGTAAGTTCAAATTTATGATCGTCTGTAAATTTCAATTTATGGATTTACATTTATTGAGCATAGGCTGCATATGCAGCCTATGCTCAATAAATGTAAATCCAATAACTATTTACAAGGAAACATTGTTAATTTGAAATTTACAGACTATCATAATTTTGCACTTACTAACATTTTAGTCGTACGAAGCTTAGTGAAACGCGCCCCTGAACAAAACCTAGTCCAATTGACTCTTTAGTCATCCGTCTAGTGCAACTAAAACTAGGAAATTGCATAAAATGTCCTAAGTTTGTGCTATAAGCATGTAAACAGACTTACATGTACAGTGGGGTCAGCGTGTAAGTGCACACACGAACGAACACGACAGGTTGGTTCCAACCTGTCGTGTTCGTTCATGTGTGCACTTACACGCTGACCCCACTGTAGTATATCAACATAAATGTAAACAAAATTGAGGTGCTGAAGAATGAAAATTGGTTCCTACTCTAGACCATAGGCAATAGTTTTGTTTGTTTGTTGTGGTTTAACGGCCTATCAACATCTAAGGTCATTTAAGGCCGGGTCAATGGGTTTAGTACTAAATCCCATATATTACTTGTACAAGTAAATCTCCATGTTCAAGTACATGTTCAAATGGGGGGAAAATCCCAAAATCAGATATGAATATTTACAATAACAAAACTATGTATTCAACCCTGAAATCAGAATAATCCTGATCTGATGCCAGGTCCTCGCCACACCAGAATCACTTGGCCCCCTCCCAAAAGTAATAGGCTCAGTAATAATCTTACTACTTTTATAATGGGCAATAACCCAATTCAACTCCCAGGTAGCAAAAAAGCCAAATATAAACACGTACATGAGGGCCAAACCAGGCAAATCGTGATTCCTTTAAGGAGGAACCACTACCGTTAATTTACATCGTCGCATTAGCCCGACCACCACCCACCCCATAGGCAATAGAGTTAAATCATCCTCCTAACAACAAAGTTTTTAAGTCTCATCCTATCTACAACTATTATTATTTTATGTTAAGTGGAAACTTTTAATGTTCAATGGTTGGTAGTAACACTGTTGTAATTTCAACGTGCACATTTATACACCAGTGGCCCGTTTCACTAAACTTCGTACGACTTAAATGTTCGTAAGTGCAAATTTAAGATCGTCTTGAAATTTCAAAAGATGGATTTACATTTATTGAGCAAAGGCTGCATATGCAGCCTATGCTCAATAAACGTAAATGCAATAATTGTTTACAAGAAAACTTTACTAATGTGAAATTTACAGACTATCATACTTTTGCTATTACGAACATTTCAGTCGTACGAAGTTTAGTGAAACAGCCCCCCCCCCCCCCCCCCCCCCCCCCCCCCTCCCCTCTTTCCCAATCTAGATTCACCATGAAGACAAAATGTATGCATTTATCCCCAGGAACAGTTTAAAAAATAATATTTTCGAAAAACAAGTTTACTAGTTTCATAAGAAACGAGGCTATGCTAGTCAACTAGCTTTAATAAATAGTATATAGTAAATTAATAAAAATGTTATTTAATGCATAAGCACATAATGATACATCGAAGCTACATTAACCAAGTCGTTATTGACATTGACCTTGGGCGGTCGGACGTGGGTCGTATGCAAAACAAAGCACCATCCATAGTAGCTGTTGTAAGTATTCCGCTTTATAGGCAACATGTTGCACTATATCGCTACACCACTATACACAGTAAAACTGTGCATAATATCGTTACATTTTACACTTCGCACACTAAATTATAGAAAAAAACCTGCATGGTGTTGACGTTCATACTTCGCTGTATTGTTATTGAGAGACAATTTTTCAATATGACATAAAAATGTTACCATAAACTTACGTAATAAAGTGTGTATTAGCAAATTCTTAGGTCACTCTCCACAAAGTAGAAAGTAAACAAAGAACGCTTCAAACGCACATTTGGGAATACTACTCCGTCATAACGGTTATGTAATGCAGTGTAATGAAATGTAATTAGAGTTATGTACTCAGAACTACATCCATAGACGCACATTGTGGCCAAATATTATCGAAATCGGTGGAGTGGTTGAAGAGTTATTGAAAACTGAAAGGTGTTACTAACGTACGCACGTACATGGACTAACGCTATATCTCCTCTTGCCTATCGGCGAAGGGATACTACACATGTATAATATCCTATACGGCTACTTCAAGTATGCATAATAGCACTCACCGTTAGTTTGAACGTCTGAACTCATCCTCCGTCCTCTCGTTTCTTCTCTCTACCCGTAAACCTTACTTCAATCCTCCCCGTGGCAGTATAAACTTATGTGATATATCCGTCTGTCCCTGCCTGGTATCCTCGTCTGTCCATGTTATTCCCAGCATTTGACGGGTGACACAACATCGGCCGAAGATTCACGTGATGTTTTGACCCGCCATACATCTGAGCACGGAGATGGATTCCCGAGTCCCGCAGCATGCTTTCCCCCAATATCGCTGCCCGTCACCATTCACTGGACACACGGCCTCGGACAGTGCATATGGGGCTATGGATTGAGAAATGGGGGTTGCGGGATTTGTTTCCAGTGTAGCTCTTGATTGAATAACACACACACACCTGGTAACGATCTATATCACGTGTTAGGAGCATGACGAATGTTTTGTTGATGGCGAACAGTGCAGATTCTGATCAGACTGTGCGGATGCACAGGCTGATCAGAATCTACACTGGCCGCAAAACCCATAAGCCCCATTTCGCCAGTCACTGTCACCTATTGAAATGGTATGGTGGTGTATTCCGGACATTATTTCAGTCTGTCGCTGCTTCGCTGCTACGCCCGCTTCGCCAAATTAGCTACATGTATTTACAAGTTGCAAGTTGGTGTGACCTAGTAAACAAGGCAAACGCTTCTTGACTGGGAGGTCAAAGGTTCTGGACACCTCTCTGACTGATACGGATGGTTGCTCAGCCGCCAGATAGTTAAATGTACAGGTGCCCGTTTCACTAAACTTCGTACGACTAAAATGTTCGTAAGTGCAAAATTATGATAGTCTGTAAATTCCACATTAACAATGCTTTCTTTTAAACAATTATTGGATTTACATTTATTGAGCATAGGCTGCATATGCAGCCTATGCTCAATAAATGTAAATCCATCAATTGAAATTTCCAGACGATCCCAGATTTGCACTTACGAACATTTTAGTCGTACGAAGGTTAGTGAAACGGCCCCCTGTGAATAACGCGTAAATTGGTCTAAAATGTTCCTGTTTTTGTACAGAAAACAGCAGAGTGTCAGATAAATATAAATTGCCATGAAACCAACAATCGCCTCTTCTTCTTGTCGTTCACCTACATGGTGTAATAACATGATACTGTGGTTAGAGAGCGCCTAAATTCGCCTCTAAATGCCTAGTATAATCAAGGTGCATGATCACGTGGTTAGAACAGCAACAACAATGGCTGAAAGTGCTGAAAACGCGCCCACTCCAAAGTAAGTATTTTTTTAATAGGATTTTGATGAAATATGGCGCAGCAAACGCGTTTTCATGATCTGCATTTGGTGGTCCCGGGAGTTCGGCCCATACGTATGTCGTTTTTGCGAAGAATCTATTTCCGTGGCTGTAGACACGGAAATCGATTCTTCGCAAAAACGACAGAAGTTTGGGCCAAAGTACCGAGACCACCAAATGCAGCTTAACAAGACGCGTTTGATGCGCCATATTTGTTATTTTACCGTATCAAGGTGTTTATCTGACATTTACATGTACATTTTGAACAACAACTAGAAAAAGGGTGGCTTCCATAAGAAAATGATTTTCCTGTTCTATTATATTTGGTAATTTACTAGTTCTACATCAAAGATTATTTGTTTAAAGGTATAAAATATACAGTTTACTAAATTTTAACATAACATCAACAGGTTTGGGTATGCAGTTCAGTTGCTCACATGTTTTGAATGGGTCAAATTGTAGCCGTAGATAACATATCGGAGGCGAATTATTGTAGCTATGCCGCTTGGTGCCTGGTACAATGGATAGGAATTGGAAAGTATGGTTAGTTCGATAGTGCCTGAAAAGAATAACAATGTTTGAACTTTTCAATGGATATATAACTATGATGAACAAAAGTGTATGATAATAGAATGGGTCATAGAGAATATTAGGTTAGTGCCGTGAATGGGAAAAAATATCTGGCAAGGCTCAGGAAACGGAATGGGCGAGGCTCTGCCATGCACATCCCGTTTCCGTGCCGCGCCAGATATTTTTTCCCATTCACGGCACTGACCCACTATTCTATTTATCCCGTCAACACCTACAAATGGCTGTAAAATGCAAAAATAGTATTGACTGGATATCAAAAATGTTTCACGGCACCGTGTTTCACGGCACATACGCACTGTGTTGACGGGATAAAGTGGATTACGGGACTAACTTCGCCAATTCCGGTATATTCCAGTATTCAAAAACGCGTGTAGCCTAATTTCACCAAAATTGCAAAGTATACGTATCTTGCTAAGTACACTTTGAGGAAGAAATTTTCAATTTAAGGATACATTCATTATTTTTATTATACTGAATTTATTACATTATCACAGCCATTCTGGCTGTGATAATGTAATACATTCAGTATAATAATTATGCATGCTTTTAATCATCAAATATATGCGGTCGTTAGTTCTATGTGAAATATTGCATTTCGGGAAAATAAATGATTACTCCCTCAAAGTATACTTAGCTAAATAAGTATGCTTAGCAATTTTGGTGAAATCTGCTACTGGACATTTCGTTCCCCGCCTTCTTCGCTCCGCATTGAAAGTGCCAACTTGAAGGTTAATGTCACAAACGGTCGATTTATCTCAAACATCTCACACAATTTTACCCTACACATTGTCACTGTGCATTAATCGGAATAAAACACCGTCCTTTTTCCACGAAAGGAAGCACTAGCGTTGAAATTATTTCTACGCGGTACCATGATGGCGTTTTTATATTGATTGCTTTCCTCCATGTATTGTTTGAGGTCGATGTAGAGCCGACTATTGTTCATCGACGACTATTGTTCATCGACGACTATTGTTCACGTGTATGATTAAGTCGGGGAAAAATAACTTCATTTATGTAGCTATTAATTTTCAACTTTACTGTGGACCGCTGAACATCTTAGGGCGCCTAAGGAACTTTCACCATCGGTGAACATTAGTCGTCGACAATATACAATTATTGTCTTTTGAGTCGGTGTACATGAGATTTACGGACCTGAGAACAGTGATGTTCACCCACAGCTGATGGGAACAACTAATCTGATAGTCTGTTGTTACTTGTATAAGATATCTATATATATATACACCGTCATGTGATTTTTTTCCCTGTAACCTGTGTGTTCACCGACGCCGAAGCGGAGGTGAACATCGTGCACTTTTCGAAGGTCCGTAAATCTCATGTACACCGACTCAAAAGACAATAATTGTTTTATTATATGACACTTTCTGGCGAATATTTTTTTCAAAATATCCGGCCGAAAAAAAAATCACATGTTCACTTTTTTTTTGGCTTCACACAATTTTCAATAATTATTCAAAAAATATTTTTTTTAAATTTTAAAATATTTTTTTCAAAATATCCGGCCGAAAAAAAATGTGAACATACACACACACACACCCATGTGGTCGTGTTTCGGCCAATGAGAATGACTGAAATATTTAATCATATAATAATAGTCATTGCTGTTAGAGCCGACTATTGTTCATCGACGACCATGGTTCACGTGCCTGGAAAAATAAGACATATTTGTGTAGCTATTTCAACTTTACTGTGAACCTCTGAACAACTTAAGTTTAACTCACCGTTGATGTTCATCATACTCGTGAACAATAGTCGTCGATGAACAATAGTCGGCTCTACAGGGCGACATTGCAGGAAATTCGCAGGCACAACTATAACAGCACTGGATTAGCCTCACATGTCACGGAGGAAAAAAAACTTAGGGACGAAGACATGCAAATTATTGAAGGAATACAATCATGGGCTATTTCGTTTACTGGGGTGAACAATACATTTGGTCTGTTTAAAGTGCGAGGAGTCCGAAAGAAGTTACGTTTACTGGGGTGAACAATACATTTGGTCTGTTTAAAGTGCGAGGAGTCCGAAAGAAGTTACGTTTACTGGGGTGAACAATACATTTGGTCTGTTTAAAGTGCGAGGAGTCCGAAGGAAGTTACGTTTACTGGGGTGAACAATACATTTGGTCTGTTTAAAAATGGGAGGAGTCCGAAGGAAGTTACATTTACTAGGGTGAACAATACATTTGGTCTGTTTAAAAATGGGAGGAGTCCGAAGGAAGTTACATTTACTAGGGTGAACAATACATTTGGTCTGTTTAAAGTGCGAGTCCGGGGCTCCTCGCGAACTTTAAAAATACCAAATGTATTATTCACCCCAGTAAACGCAACAGCCCATGGCTTTATTACTTATATTTACACAGCATTTTCTGAAGGTTTCAAAAATGTAAATAACCAAATATGGCGTTAAAATTAACAATACTCTTGTTTTACGTCATTTTGTCGCAATTCCTGGAACAGCGATATTGCGAACTTTAAACCAATCAACAACATCGCGCGACGTCACGTGTGTCTAATGTATTGTATTGGGATGTGAACGCAATACGTCGAATGGGCGTTTGTATTATGAATTTATAGATGGTGTAACTATTATAGCGTATTTAACTCTTTGCATGCTGGGTAATTTGTGGGCTGTAAATAGTTCAAAAATAGCAGCCGACAATTCATTGTATTTTATTTTATTTCTCCCTATAAATATCATGAATATGTCTTGAAATTTCATTAGAATTGAGTCCTGAGGACTCAATTCTAATGAAATTTCAAGACATATTTACATACAGAGAGAAATAAAACATATACTCCTAATTCGTTTGGCGGATATTTTCACCGCTAACACGTAGAGTTAAGTGACATTCGCATCGTCGCGTCCATAATGTCGTAGCTGCCCTTGTACGCTTTGACGGACGAATCGACGTACTGTAGGCAAAGTATACAGATCCATATACAGTAGGAAAAGAAGGGAAGATCGGGAGTTGCACATACCTTCGTATATGTTCGTCAGATCACAATTCCGTGCCTGCAGTATGGGAGGCGGACGAGCAATACCATCACTGATCGCTTTGTGGCATGGTGCATGTTACGCCTTCAACGAAGCGAAATGATTCCTGTTCTGACATGTACTGTCCACCATAGTTGACATGGAATTGTCACCCGAGTTGGCGCCGACCAATGGACGTGCATGGTCATTCATGCCGTCTACATGCACACCCAATGTGACTATTGCCAATCGACTGGGAAAAGGGGAACTACGTCACCTGAAATAGTGTACATCGTGATCATTATGCTCCTTCATACAATTCATATTAGGATCCGTTTTCCTTCGAACAATGGCAATGCTGATTTAGTATAATGTCCGTCCTGCGAATATCGAAGTCCCTAACTAGACTATTTTGGATACGTTGTTCGCAAACGTGCCCTTTATCTGGCGGCGTATGTTTGTACCACGTGTACGGTGTTTGTGTTCATACGCCGGCGCATGCACAGACTACATATATACCTGTATACATGTCACCCTATTTCCAAGAATTCAGTGTTTGACCAGCGGACATGTACATGACACAAACATCTCTGATACAACGCCTGTAGCCTATTTCACCAACATTGCAAAGTATACTTTTCTAGCAAAGTATACTTTGAGGGAGTAATCATTTATTTTCCCCAAAATGCATTATTTCATATAGAACTAACGACTGCATATATTTGATGATTACAAGTATGCAGACTTATTACACTGAATGTATTACATTATCACAGCCAAATTGGCTGTGATAATGAAATAAATTCAGTATAATAAAAATTAATTAATTTATCCTAAAATTGAAAATTTCTCCCTCAAAGTATACTTTGCAATGTTGGTGAAATCGGCTACTGGTCATCTATACAATCCACTGAAATACGGATTCCATGCCCCTTATAATGGCCCATTCACACCGTTACCACACCCACCCACTTCTATAGACTATACATCGATGTCACTGGTGCTGCACTTCGCGCCGGCGTAAAATGCTTCACGTCTAGAAATGCACCGGTTTCCTGGCGAGATGCCACTCATCTCACTCTATTTTAAGCTGTCGCACAAACGCATTTGTGTCGAGTAACCGGCGAAAATTTTTTCCACCGGTTACTAGACGGACATACGTTGTACGGGCGGACGGACGCACAGGCACTGTTTGTCCAGTCCACGCAATAACTAGAATTGAACTTGACGGATCGTGACCAAATTCGGTGTACAAGTTTACCACGGTGAGATGAAGAAGCCTATTGATTTTCAAAACAATCCAATGACTTATCTCGCCCTGGCGGCCATTTTTAATTTTCCCACTCTTTATTCTTGTCCACGCAATACCTCAAGGCCTACTTGATGGATCTAAATATATTCGAGATACGGGAAGACGAAGAACCCTATCAATTTTAAAAAATATCGGATGATCCATCTCCCCAGTCTATATACTTGTTCACGCAATAACTAACGTTCTAATGGACGGATCGCAACCAAATTCGGTATACATGTTTATCACGGCAAGATGTTGATGACTTATGTTGTAGGAAAATGACATGTGTTATAGGAAAATGTTGTTTTTTTCGCAATAAAATCAATAGTTGATGGAATTTCATCAAATAAATAAAATTGGAGAGGGTGATTTTTTTTGTTATTGATGAAAACATACTTACATAAAATATACTTTAGATGTAATGTGCGAAGCGTGGAACAGACAGTAGAGTTCTACATGACGGATCATAACCAAATTTGGTACATGTATACGTTTGTCATGGCAAGAGGAAGAACCCTATTGCTTTTCAGAAAGTTATCTCCCCTATTGACTGGCATTGCCTCGACGTACCTCGATATTGTGACCTTCGACACACTTGTTCAATTTGCGTATTGTTTTTCACGTTTTAGTTTCTGAGAGGTATACCCATCAGCGTTACTGAGTATTGTTTTCATGGAGTTACCCCCCCCCACACACACCCCCCCCCCCCCCCCCCCCCCCCCCCCCCCCCCCCCCCCCCCCCCCCCCCCCCCCCCCCCCCCCCCCCCCCCCCCCCCCCCCCCCCCCCCCCCCCCCCACACACCCCCCCCCCCTCCCCACACACACACACACCCATGTGCTGGCTACACCTCAACTGGCGTATATTGCGACATTCGGCACTCGTGTTAAAATAAAACCATTTTGTTGCAAATGGGGGTAGTCTGAACATCGTCTTGTGATAATTGGATCGGTCGGAAAGTAACATATCGCGGTTCATTCCAGGGGCCCGTTTCACTAAACTTCGTACGACTAAAACGTTCGTAAGTGCAAATTTAGGATCGTCTGGCATTTTCAATTTATGGATTTACATTTATTGAGCATAGGCTGCATCTGCAGCCTATGCTCAATAAATGTAAATCCATTAGTTGTTTACAATAAAACAGTGCTAATGTGAAATTTACAGACTATCATAATGTTGCACTTACGGACATTTTAGTCGTACGAAGTTTTGTTATGGTTGGAATGGTTAGATGTGATTTTAAAAAAAGCAGTGGCCATGACGACGATTATCCTGGTTTACCCTATGCCACCCGATGCTAGAAACATGAATATTCGTGTTTCTATTATCTGGTTACATTTGATGGCTACACTGCACGAAATACAATACATAACCGCCTGCGTTAATCTTGCCCCGATTGTCAACGTTCCAAACATATATTGGCATTGTTAGCTCACAATCAAGCTGCTTGATTGTCTGAGCCTCAGACATGTATAACAAAAAGATTATTGTATTTGTATGTGGATAGTATCCACATACAAATACAATAATCTTTTTGTTATACATGTATATATGTATATCATTCGCAATTTATATACGCTTCAGAAAATATACAAAATATAAATAAAATAAACAAATTAGTGGTGATTTAGAAGGAACTATTTTGCGATGCGAAACGTAGTTCCGGCACTGACCAATATCAACACACGGAGACGTCAATATGGAAAAATATTTACATCTTGCTAAATGCATTGTGTTTCAATGGGAAACGGAAGTACGTATATAATAACGGGGCATATTGCGTTGCTCTTGATGGTTCGTACTACTCCGTCATAACGATTATGTAATCTAATACAATGTCACAGTAGATGTAATTAGAGTTATGTACTCAGAACTAATGTGCAATGCAGGCGCTGATCCAGGATTTCGGGTTAGGGGCGGGGGGCGTAACTATTTTGCAATACTTGACTATATTATCGAACGAGCTACGCTCGTTCGATAATATAGTCAAGTATTGCAAAATAGTCGAGATAGCGGTAGGGGGGTCCGGGGGCATTCACACCCGGAACATTTTGCAAATCTACATCTCATTTCCTGTGTTCTGGCGCATTTTGGAGCAAAAATATTGACACTGTCGCAGTATGTTTAGACATGATTTTTGATTGAAAACGTTTAAATTTTGAAACAATAAGAAAACAACCGAAAAATGCATGGAATACATGGCACTTGGCATGAAACGTGCCTTGTAACTTGTAAAAAATCTTTACTCAGCAAATTTTAGGGGGCGCGCGCCGGGTCCGCCCCCCCCCCCCCCCCCCCCCCCCACCCCCCCCCCCCCCCCCCCTGGATCCGCCCATGCAATGTGTATTTATATTGATGTACATTGCACATATGCATTCACGTACGTATTCTGAATAGTGGCATAGATGGATACTGTATATCGTAAGATAATTTACAAACCGTGCAAATCCTGATGAGACAGCTTTCTATGTGGATCTACGCTGTTGTAAACACTGGGATTATCGTATGTGGTGTCGAAACGGCGAACCGGTTTAGTGTTTTGATCCGTCACTGCCAAACAAAAACAACTCCTGATTGGGGAATAATGCAAGAAACTTTGTGCTAAGCTCGACAAAATGGGACACTATTATTTATGTAACAATTCGTTGAGTACATTTCTTGTCAGGTTGTGGAAAAAATAATGCTTTCGGACGTGTGCTAATCTCTGGGACGAGTTTGTATATACAGTGAAACCTCTCTAAACCGGACACCCTGGTCCCCAGGGTGTCCGGCTTAGAGAGGTTTCACTGTAAATCAGGCATTTGATCATTTGGAGCCATAGTTGGGTGTTATGCAATCACGAATAGACATTATCACCCGAGATAAATGACCAAGAAAATCATCACATATAAGATCGCATGTATTTTATTGGTGTCCGGTTTAGAGCGGGTCCACTGTAGTGGCATACATGTAGATGGATAATATTTTTCGTAAAATAATTTACAAACCGTGCAAATCCTGATGAGACGGCTCGCTGTGAGGGACTTTGTATGTGGATCTACGCTGTTGTAAACACTGGGATTATCGTATGTGGTGTCGAAACGGCGAACCGGTTTAGTGTTTTGATTCGTCATTGCCAAACCAAAATAACTCCTGATTGGGGAATAATGCAAGAAATTTTGTGCTAAGCTCGTCAAAATGGGACACTATTATTTATGTAACAATTCGTTGAGTACATTTCTTGTCAGGTTGTGAAAAAAATAATGCTTTCGGGCGTGTGATAATCTCTGGGACGAGTTTGTTTATACAGTGAAACCTCCCTAAACCGGACACCCTGATCCCCAGGGTGTACGGCTTAGAGAGGTTTCACTGTAAATCAGGCATTTGATCATTCTAAGTCATAGTTGTGTGCTAGGCAATCACGACCAGACATTATCACCTGAGATAAATGACCAAGAAAATCATCAAAAATAAGATCACATGTGTTTTCTTTGTGTCCGGTTTAGAGCGGTTCCACTGTGTGCACAGTGGAACCTCTATAAACCGGGCACCAAGAAAACACCTGTGATCTTATGTTTTAGTTTCTTGGTCAGGTCTTGATGGGTCACTTTCTCTATGGCCCCAGAATGATCAAATGTCTGATTTACAATGAAACATCTCTAAGCCGGACACCCTGGGGACCTCCCAGGGTATCCGCTTTAGCGAGATTTTTACTGTATAACGATTTCAACTCCTTTAAATGATGGGCTTGTGTGTCCGAGTCTGACGGCGACCAATTTTCTGTTTTAATTAACCCTCGCTACGCGGGAGACGAAAATTGTCGTCTGCTGTTTTTCATTTTCACCTGAATTCTTAACAAAAAACCTGTTTTGACAGCGCATGAGAATCGTCTCCAGTGGAGACGATTCTTATGCGCTGTCAAAACAGGTTTTTATCGAAAAATATTGAAAATAAAACATTTCCAGCAGACGACAAAATTTAATTCAGCGTAGTAAGGGTTAAAGCCGACGTGGTAAAATGTTACACGTCCAAATAGGCGCCAGATTCCTGACAAATTCCCATTCAACTACATGCAGAAGATACCGCATTCACACATATTGGTCTAGTAACCGGCGCAAGAAATTCGCGCTGGTTACTAGACGAACTAGACATTATGTTTGGAAATGGCCCCATGGCATACTGGACTTTAACCCTTTGAACCCGAAAAACCGCTATAGCGGTTTATGCAAACAGTGCAGATCCAGATGAGCCGGCTCGTAGCGAGCCGTCTCATCAGGATCTGCACTTTTTGCAAGTAATTTTCATATTTCTTAGAACAAAAACACCTCCTTTTCATAAATGGACGAATCTGAAAATCATTTTGTGACCATTTGATTGGTCGGAACATTAGCATATCACAGTCCATTCCAGTTCCTTAGGGTTGAAAGGGTTAATAGCTAGAGAGTGGGTGTAAAAAGAAAACTTTAAATTTACACAAATTTCAAAATCATTTGAGAAAGTCTTACAAACTTTTTGACGTAAACAAATTGCTTTAGTGTTCATCACCATTTTGAAGGTCACACTGTCAAGGTCATGGCATTGGTGCTGTGATTGTTTCACACATGTTCAGGGGAATAAAGTACCCAAATATTAAAGCAATCCTTCAAGTAATATTGAAGATATTACATGTACATGATGGAGAAACACTTACAAACTTTTCGACGTAAGAAAATGGCTAAGTGTTTCAGCACCATTTCGAAGGTCACCGAGGTCAAAGTGATGTCATTGGTGGTGCGAGTCTGTCACACATGTTCATGTGAATTAACTGTCCAAATATTAAAGCAATCCTTAAAGAAATTAAAGCAACCCCTTTGCTATCGCATATGGGGCATAACATGTGTTTATGCGATAGCTCTAATGAAAGATTAGTAGCATCTCGTCAGGAAACGATCTAAACTAAAATTGTGGCATATCGGCACACGAATTCCTCCTTTTGGCAGCCAAAGAAAACAAGGGTACATTTGAAAACACAATAGGCCGGAGATTCGTGTATTTGTCACAGCACGATAGAACACCATCATAGGAAATGAAATGAAATTAATGGGCTTTAACGTCCCAGCAACAGCTAGTGCGATATAGAGACGGTACCACAGTTTAAAGTCTCATCCCACAGACCAGTGAGTTGGAATACTACAAATGTATTGTTCATGTCCTAGGGAACACAGACTCTTCAATATTGGAGTCCTGGGGGCCGTTTCACTAAACTTCTTACGACTAAAATGTTCGTAAGTGCAAATTTAAGATCGTCTGTAAATTTCAATTTATGGATTTACATGTATTGAGCATAGGCTGCATATGCAGCCTATGCTCAATGAATGTAAATCCAATAATTATTTACAAGAAAACAATGTTAATGTGAAATTTACAGACTATCATAATTTTTCACTTACGAACATTTTAGTCGTACGAAGTTTAGTGAAACGGCCCCCCTGTATTCTACCCCTGAGACTACCATCAGAGTGAAGCACACATGAAATATGAAGCAGGCGTATGTCAGCAGCATGAGCGCTCGTAGCGCAACGCTTGCCAAGTAAACTGTGCGTCTACTGAACCACTACAAGCGCTCGATGTAAATTCATACTACCCCACTGCCACAAGCGCTCGATGTAAATTCATACAACCCCACTGCCACTGGTCGGCTCGCGTGCGCTTCGGCGCGCAATGTCATTCAGAAGCTAAGCGCGCGCGAGCGCCAGGGCTGCTGGACATACCTTTTACAGCAAACTACCTCGCTGGCCAGCTCGCGGACGATGGAGGGCGTTTCGGGTTCGTCGAGCAATGTCGTTCAGAAACAAAGCGCTCAAAGCCCGCGAGCGCCAGGGCTGCTGAACATACCCCTGGTACGTGAGGCAACATAAATTATAAGAAATATATCCGCGTGTTAAAGTTGTGAAGGGACTAAGCATGTGACCATGACTTGGGCTTAGGGGGGGGGGGACCGAAGATCGTGTATTTTTCTATGATTTACACAGAGAGAGTGGAGAGAGAGAGAGAGAGAGAGAGAGAGAGAGAGAGATGTGTGTGGTGGAAGATAGATTGAAGGAAATGCCATTTGTTTTACATTTGACCTCCACGTGTGTCCTTGACCTTGGACATAGGCAAATTGGTATTGACCACGACATCATCTCATCATGGCTAAAAGGTGTGGACAATCATTTGAAAAGCCATGTATTGGCTTAGAAGATATAGGGCGGAAACATAATCTTAATCACAGTTTTGACCTTTGACCTATTAGTGTGACCTTAACATTGAACCCTATATATAGACTCATCATGGCAAACATTAGTTGCGAACGGTAACTCTTGCAATCTACTCCCGTACAGTCCGTCTGCCTACGGACGGTACGGGAGTAGATTGCGAGTTACCGTTCGCAACTAGGCAACAATCAGTGGCAAATTATTTGAATATCCATTTATCGGTTTAGAAGATATAGAACGGAAACAAAATCTCAAGCACATGTTTAACCGCTGATGAACTTGGACGTAGACACATTGGTATTGAACGCGACACATCGTCTCATCATAACAATCATTTGTGAAAAATAATTTGAAAATCCATTCCAACAGACCGACCAACAGACAAGCTGACACCTTTATCCCGTCAACACAGTGCGTATGTGCCGTGAAACACGATGCCGTGAAACATTTTTGATATCCAGTCAATACTATTTTTGCATTTTACAGCCATTTGTAGGTATTGACAGGATAAATAGAATAGTAGGTTAGTGCCGTGAATGGGAAAAAATATCTGGCGCGGCACGGAAACGGGATGTGCTCGGCAGAGCCTCGCCCATCCCGTTTCCTGAGCCTTGCCAGATATTTTTCCCCATTCACGGCACTAACCTACTATTCTCTATATATACACCCCACACCCGCCCTAAACTTCGTTCATGTTGGTATAAATACGCCCGCCGATTGATTGACAGAAACAGGTGACCGGATTAGCTCATTAAGTAGATCGTCGGATTGCGGATCAGTAGTCTATTTCATCAACATTGCAAAGTATACTTTAGTAGCAAAGTATACTTTGAGGGAGAAATTTTCAATTTTATGATAAATTTATTAATTTTTATTATGCTTAATTTATTACATTATCACAGCCAATTTGGCTGTGATAATGTAATAAACTCAGTATAATAATTATGCATACTTTTAATCATGAAATATATGCATTTGTTAGTTCTATATGAAATAATGCATTTCAGGAAAAATAAATGATTACTCCCTCAAAGTATACTTTGCTAGTAAAGTATACTTTGCAATGTTGATGAAATAGGCTACTGGAGACCCCGGGTTCGATTCCCACATCGACCTGCTCCGAATGTCCGATTCGGCGTGTCCTTGAGCAAGACAACTTCGTGCTAGACTAGTCCTATCGGATAGGGACTTAAATGGTCGGTCGTCCCGACATGCAAGGGCATCGAGCCAGTACCGTCGTTAAATCAAAGCATTTACATTATGTACATCGACAGAAAACTATTGAATGAGTTGAGGACTCAAACTTTATACCCTATAAAGAACTGTATGCAGGAAAATGTAGTATAGGAATGAATGGCCTTTTTGTGGAATTTATCGGGGTATAAACTTGGAAAAGTCGCGGGAATACTGGACGAAGGCCCCGATAAATTCCACAAAAAGGCCATTCTTTCCTTATAATTCCAGCATTTGAAATAAATTCATCAAGAAAATGTGTTTATTTTCCGTTTTCTTAAGAATTATTTTAACTGCGCCTGACGGTTACGGAAAGTAGTTCGGCATGGAGTTTACTGGGATATAAATTTTGGACGGAGACTTGCAACGGACCAATCAAATGTTAGGGAATTGTGTAAATATTTTTGTGCTGGAATTATCAACAAATGGCTAAGTTCAAAAGTAAAGTTTCAGATCCATTGACTGCACCCTGCCAAGAGAAATTGATTACACAATATATGCAGTATAATGTGAAATCCCATTTGTTGTTAAAACGGGGGTCGCCATTAAACAGATTTTCCGATCTATCATTTTCTGATATACGCAGAAAATTACAATACAGTTAACCCTATATTACAATACAGTTAACCCTATACTACAATACAGTTAACCCTATATTAGTAATTTGACCTTGGCACTGAAAACATGGGCATCATGGGTGGGCTATAGAATCAAAAGTTTGATGATGAAAAATAAGTATATGAAGTTTCAAGCCAATCAGATTTTCAGTAACAGAGAGATAGTAGGTAGCCGAATACTTCAAGACAAATCTTGGATATAGACAGGGTGGTGACTATACCTACCCGTAAATGTTTTCAGGGAACATAAGAAGGCCATAACAAAATAAGTTCTTTGGTCCTCAGACACGGGGTTTGCGAAATGTGAAGCGGGAGGGCGGATTGTTTTAATAAATTTTATTATTTTTTTTGTTTGAGATGTTCGTCTGTTATTTTTTCAAGTCGACTATAGGAATGAATGGCCTTTTTGTGGAATTTATCGGGGTATAAACTTGGAAAAGTCGCGGGAATACTGGACGAAGCGATAAAAAATTACAATTTTCGAAAAAGAACAAAAAAAAAAAAGTTTCTTATTTTTTTTCGAAAATTGTAATTTTTTGGAAGGCCTCGTCCAGTATTCCCGCGACTTTTCCGAGTTTATATCCCCGATAAATTCCACAAAAAGGCCATTCATTCCTTATAATTCCAGCATTTGAAATAATTCATCAAGAAAATGTGTTTATTTTCCGTTTTCTTAAGAATTATTTTAACTGCGCCTGACGGTTACGGAAAGTAGTTCGGCATTGGAGTTTACTGGGATATAAATTCTGGACAGAGATTTGCTACGGACCAATCAAATGTTAGGGAATTGTGTAAATATTTTTGTGCTGGAATTATAGATGCATAATATATATATGCATCTGGCAACCTGGAAAAAAATCAAGAGACGACCACACACAAAAATGTTCCATAAAGTTACTATAACCTCTTTAGACGTGAACAATCACAACATTTTCTTCAGACATGATTGGATTTAACATATTTTAGCATGTTAGTGTTTTTTATTGACCATGTGGTGAATTTACAGTACAATGTTATTTCTCCATGACGATAAAATGCTCGACGCGCAGGGATTATTCAGACGCGGCGATATCTGAGAACCAAAGTACTTTTGTATGGCCTAATTATGGTTGGCCATGGGAAACAATACAACAGTTAAAACAAACATATATAAAAATGATTTATTCAATAAGATTATCTGGCCATCCCTGTCGCTTGCATTGTCACATGATCAAATAGTATCCTTTCAAATTGAAGGGGTCAGTGGAAGAAGGGGGCTAAGTCCATAAGGACTTAGCCCCCTTCTTTCAATGATCCCTTCGATAAAACATGCACAACTACGGAATTGGATATTATAACAGTACAGATTGAAAAAGTGAATATGTTTTAGGTCCCAGCAACAGCTAAAGTCATTTAGGGACGGTACCTCGGTTTCAAGTCTCATTCAAAAGACCAGTGGGATGGAAATACTATGCAATTATGTTACATGTATAGGCCGGGGAGTGATTTGATTTAATGGTGTTTATGTTTGTTTGTTTGCTCATTTAAGGACGGGTCAATGGGTTTAGTACTAAATTCCATATATTACCTGTACAAATTGCGGGGGTGGGGGGGGAGGGGAATCCCAAAATCAGAACTAAATTTTTACAATAAAAAGATACATATTCAGACCTGAAATCAGAATAATCCTGATCTGATGCCAGGTCCTCCCCACACCAGAATCACTTGGCACCCTCCCAAAAGCAGTAAGATCAATAATAATCTTACTACTTTTATAATGGGCAATAACCCAATTCAACTCCTATGTAACAAAAGAGTCAAAGATAAAACCGGAGGGCCAAACCAGGCAAATGTGATTCCTATAAGGAGGAACCCCAACCGTTAATTTACGCTTTCACGTTCGCCCGCCCGACCAACCAACCACACACTTAATGGTGTTTAACGGCCTGTAACAGCTAAGGTCATTTTAGACCAGGTTAATGGGGTCAAATCACATAAGTTACCTGGTGTGATGGGAGGGTAAATCCTAATATCAGTGGCCTATTTCACCAACATTGCAAAGTATACTTATCTAGCAAAGTATACTTTGAGGGAGAAATTTTCAATTTAAGGATAAATTTATTAATTGTTATTATACTGAATTTATTACATTATCACAGCCAAAATGGCTGTGATAATGTAATAAATTCAGTATAATAATTCTGCATACTTTTAATCATCAAATATATGCAATCGTTAGTGCTATATGAAATAATGCATTTTGGGAAAGCTAGAAAAGTATACTTTGCAATTTTGATGAAATCGTCGACAGAACTGAATATTTACAGAAAAAAAAGATATTCAGCCCTGAAATTAGAATAACAGGACATGGTGCCAGGTCCACACCACACCAGCGTCACTTTAAAAGTAATGATTAGTACTAATCTTACTATTTTTATAATGGGTATAACCGGATTCAACTCTCAAGTAACAAGGAAGCCAAAAATGTACCTGAGGGCCAAACAAGGGATACCGGGATTCCTGAAAGGATGCATGAATCCCATCATTAAATTACCATTCCCATGGTCCCACCTGCCACCCACAGGGCGGGGATTGAACTCACAACCGCCGGTATTAACCCTTCCTATGCTGTTGACGGAAATTGCCGTCTGCGGTTTTTCATTTTTGCTTTAATTCTTGACAAAAACCTGGTTTTGACAGCATGAGAATCGTCTCCACTGGAGACGATTCTCATGTGCTGTCAAAACCAGGTTTTTGTCGAGAAATATTGAAAATAAAACATTTCCAGCAGTGAGTGAGTGAGTGAATAGGGTTTAACGTCCGCTTTTCTGACATAGAGGTACAAGCCTCAGGGAGTCTACACGCAGACGGGTCAACGGGGTCGAGTCCCATATCCACCTGTCCAAGGGGGGTAAATCCCAACTTCAGAACTCAATATTTACAATCAAAATATATATTCAGTCCTGAAATTAGAACAACCTGATCTGGTGCCAGGCCCTCGCCACACCAGCATCATTTATCCCATCCCCTAAAAGTAATAGGATTAGCGCTAATCTTACTTTTCATTTCCAGCAGACGACATTTAATTCAGCTTAGTAAGTGTTAAACTCCAGTACATATTTGAATTTGAATCATGATAAGAGATCTAAATTGGATCAAAATGTAATAAAATAGATATTGATATGTCAAGGCGCATGATCACGTGGTTATAACAACAACAACAGTGGCTGAAAGTGTTGAAATCTTGCCCACTCCAAAGTAAGAATCATTTGATATTTTCCTTAATATGAAACGGATTTTGATGAAATTTGGCGCAGTAAACGCGTCTTCATGAGCTGCATTTGGTCGTCCAGGGAGTTCGACAGAGGTTTGGGCCAAAGTACAAGGTGCATGATCACGTGGCTCTTCATGAGCTGCATTTGGTGGTCCAGGGAGTTCGGCACAGACTTATGTCGTTTTTGCGAAGAATAGATTTCCGTGTCAGTAGACACGGAAATCGATTATTCGCAAAATCGACATAAGTTTGGCCGTAAATAAAGAGACCACCAAATGCAGCTTGACAAGACGTGTTTGATGCGCCATATTTCATCAAAATCCGTTACATAATAAGGAAAATATAAAAGAATACATACTTTGAATCGGATGGATTCTGGAAGTTTCAGTACTTTTTGTTGTTGTTAGTACCACGTGATCATACACCTTGTATGTAGAAATTATGTACATATTATATATATATAATAAACATGCCAAATAGTAACTTACAATCTTTTCAACCAGCATAGCCCCAGATTAGCATGTACATCCATGCAAACTGATCGATCAAACTGCATGGAATAAATATATATTCAGCCCTGAAATTAGAATAACCTAACCTGGTGCCATATTGCCAGGATCTATATTGCTCCCCTCTTATTCACTGAATACTACTATACCATTAAAAACAAAATTGCTACCCCACTCCATACCTGGCGAGGGTAGCAATTTAACCCCATGTCTTTAATGTAACACATGGAGGAGAGATTTTTGCAATCGATTATCCGGCGTGTTTGATATGTTAGAGATATAAAACTGTAAAAACTGTATCAATAAATTATTAATAAAGAACATACACATGCAGAAATCTGTTAAGGTGTCAAGGTGTTTATCTGACATTTACATGTACATGTATATGTTGAACAACAACAAAAGGAAAGATGGCTTCCATGGGAAAACGATTTCCATGTTCTATTATCTTTGGCAATTTACTAGTTCTACATCAAATATTATTTGATTAAATATATACAATACGGTACAGTTTACTAAATTTTGACCTGCATACAACAGGTTTGGGTATGCACTTCGGTTGCTCACATTTTTTTAATGTGTCAAATTATAGCCGTAGATTTATAACATATCGGAGGCAAATTATTGTAGCTACTACACCACATGCAACTCATTGCTAGAATCATTAATGGTAAACGGTGTACTTGACGATCTGGCTCTATGCTGTTTGTGAAAGTCATAAGCCACGTATCTCAAGCACTGAAAACCCACTAGTTACAATGTCACAAATAGCTCACCATAAAAACAGCTCAGTCTCGACCAATCAGACTGCCTGATTTTGAGGATGAAAACAGAGTATCGGTACATACTCGGGACACTTTATGAGCCGTGACCGTATAATGTGGACCTGCCACATGTAACTGATTACGAGTCAACTCAAAACATACAGGGAATATATTGGTGATGTTTTTCAGTATTTTATAATCACTCAAGAAATATCGGTGTCTGCGATTGGTCTCATGCAGGTCACATGATCTTCGACATAAATGCATATTGATTCAAAATGTCATATTGACTTGAAGGTAGAGCGATGTTGTGGATTGGCTAAAGTCTCTTGACGTAATTCAAATCCATGACGTTTCTAATCATGTCACGCTCTATACTAGCAACGTCGGTGAACATGATGATTATGAATTGCGGCAAAATAGTGTAAAGCAAGAATAATCGTAACGTTCACAGCGTAAATGGATATTTATGCTAGATTACCGGTATTGAGAAGGGAACACATATTGGAATTTCTCAATTGATAATAAAACAATTATCACCGTGTTGTATCGTCATTAAGTGGTTTTATCAACCCGTTAAAAGTGATATTGAACGAGGACTGCGTTCTCGTTCAATATCACTTTTATCGGGTCGATAAAACGACGTGTTGACCTCACAACAAGGAGATATAATTGTATAATATGGCATGTATAGAGAATACCCGGCTCGTCTCTTTTGATTACAGACTGATTAGGTGAAGCAAGGAAGCAGATAGGAATTGCGAGGCTTGCCGAGGAATCCTCTTGTTTCAGAGCGGACCCTGAGAAACTTGATATCAAGAGGCACTAGACAGGTATTTTATATGTAATAGTTATAGTTCACATATTGAATTTTTAATAAATTAAACGTTCAATATGTGAACTACAACTTATTTATTGGTTGCCCCGCCTTCTTCAATGCAAGTCCCGCCCATACGCGCTTCTGACTTGCGATACTACTATGTTATATGCACATGTCACAATAGGATGACAACAGGATGACCGACAACAAGCCGTGACGTATGGATCTAAATAAAAGTTTATACGTATTGCAACATGTACTGAATAAACTTAGTGGACATTGGAGAATCGTTGCAATATGTGATTGAGACAAAATGCTATGCTTGCATTGGTCGATAAACTAGGGCCAACAATAAATCAGGTAATATTTTATACTGCAGTATATTTGATGTGAAGTACAAGGTAGTCGTCTCTGCAAAGATTGATTGATTATTGGTGTTTAACGGCCTATCAACAGCTAAGGTCATTTAAGGCTGGGAAAACGGGTTGGACTATCCCGTATTTAACCTGTCCATAATGAGGGAAATTCCCAATATCAGAACTCAATATTTACAGAAAAATATATAATCAGCTCTGAAATTATCCTGACCTGGTGCCAGGTCCACACCACACAAATGCGGCATATTGTTATCAGTCAGCGTATATTGTGCTAACGCGTAGCTATAACTAATACCAGTAGCCGATTTCATCAAAATTGGAAAGTATACTTATCTAGCAAAGTATACTTTGAGGGAGTAATCATTGATTTTTCCGAAATGCATTATTTCATACAGAACTAATGATTGCATATACATGTATTTGATGATTAAAACTATGCAAAATTATTATACTGAAGTTATTACATTATCACAGCCATTTTGGCTGTGATAATGTAATAAATTCAGTATAATAAAAATTAATAAATTTATCCTAAAATTAATAAATTTATCCTAAAATTGAAAATTTCTCCCCCAAAGTATACTTTGCTAGGAAAGTATACTTTGCAATGCTGGTGAAATAGGCTACTGATGAACACATTATCAACTAGAGAAAGTGAGCAGGGGCTAACTTATACCCCGGCCGCCAACTGGACCGACAAATAAAAACTTTTAACGCAAATGTTAAAAAAAAAAATTAACGCAAATTTCTAAGTAATTTTACCTTGACCTTGGACAAGAAGGCCACATGAGTGAGATATGGAATGAAAATATTGATAATGATAAGGAAGTATATGAAGTTTGAAGTCAATCAGACTTACCATTGCAGAGATAATGTGTACCCTAAAACTTTAATGCAAATCTTACGGATGACCGAGCGATAAAAACTTTAACGCAGATATTTAAGTAATTTGACCTTTACCTTGGACAAGATGGCCGCATGAGTGTGGTATGGAGGTATGGAATGAAAATATGGATGATGGTAAGGAAGTATATGAAGTTTGAGGTCAACCAGACTACAGAGATAATGGGTACCCAAAAAAATTAACGTTACCGAACGGACGGACGGACGGACGGAGGACGGACGCACGCACGGACAGAATTACAAAAACTTTTTCCCCTCGACATACTTCGTATGCTGGGGGTATAACAAAGCGTAGAGGTTACAAAACTAGAATACAAGAATATAATTTGTAGATTGCTACACTCTTAGAGCATAGAATTAGTGTCCAAGTCATGCAAGCAAATATACATTTCACAACCAAAATATGTATGCATTTTGTTGTACAATTTGAAGGGGTCAGTGGAAGAAGGGGGCTAACTCCTTGAAGGAGTTAGCCCCCTTCTTCCACTGGCCCCTTCAATTAATAAACGTTACCACTCCTTAATGGTGCATTAAAAGTTTTTCATATAAAATCGATGATGAATGTGATTTAGTATAGATTACCAATTATTTCTAATGTTTCGCATATCGATTTGTGTTGTGTTACACAATATATTGTGTCGGCTTTTCCATCTACTTCGCAACCAAGCTCGGTGAACCAGACAACAAATGTACATGTTTGTTTGTTTGTTTGTTGGGATTTAACAACCTATCGACAACTAAGGTCATTTAACGCTGGTCACTGGGTTTAGTACTAAATCCCATATATTACCTGTACAAGTATATGTACATGTTCATGTACAAATGGGGGGAAAATCCCAAAATCAGAACTGAATATTTACAATAAAAAAAAAATATATTGAGCCCTGAAATCAGAATAATTGTGATCTGATACCAGGTCCTCGCCATACCAGAATCACTTGGCCCCTCCCAAAATCAGTAGAATCAGTAATAATCATACTACTTTTATAATGGGCAATAACCCAATCCAACTCCCAGGTAAGAAAAGCGCCAAAGATAAAAACGTACCTGAGGGCCAAACCAGGCAAATCGTGATTCCTATAAGGTGGAAACCACTAAAATATAATTATGTAGCAACTGTATGTGTCATATGCAAATATATAATGGAAGCCCGTCAACAAATAATCTCCAAAGAATCAATAAAACAGAAATGATTGATACAAGTAAATATAGAGAATAGTAGGTTAGTGCTGTGAATGGGAAAAAATATCTGGCAAGGCTTAGGAAACGGGATGGGCGAGGCTCTGCCCATTCACGGCACTAACTTACTATTCTATTTATCCCGTCAACATTACAAATAGCTTTAAAATGCAAAAAATAACCCAGCCACATGTCCAAATCGTATTGACAGGATATCAAAAATGTTTCATGGCACCGTGTTTCACGGCACATACACACTGTGTTGACGGGATAAATAAGAATTCATCTTTCCTAAAATGATGTTTAAATGTACACAAAATACCTTTGGCAAAAATAATGCCTTTAGTGCACCTTAAGAAAGCAGTACAATGTATATACAAATAGGTAAAATTATAACAATAGAATAGTCATATTTCAGCAATAATACAATAATTATGTTCAACAATTCTGCAAAAACTAGGAACCCACTTTAACCCTTACACCGCTATCTTAAATCTTTTTCGTCTGCTGTTTATTTTCTACTTTCCATTTTTATCATCAAAAACATGCTTCATCATCAAAAACTTCAGAATAATTTACAACATGCTTTGACAGCACTTCAGAATCATTTCCATTGGAAAAGCAAAATCTTCGCGGGCGAAACAAAAATGAAGACGTTCCAAATGACGTCGCAAATGGCGCGGCAAAGCTATGACGTTTTGACGTTATCATGTTTTAAACGTCATTAGAAGCGTCCTGGTTTTTGCAGAATTGTAGAACAACAGAGAACGAGCTAAAGCTAAGAAATAAGAAATGTGTTCAAGAAAACATGAATGCCCCGCCTACCACTGTGACATTAAATGGAAATATGGCTAGCTGTCAGCACACGGGTGCCCCCGCTGAATTTCTATTAGCATTTTTAGCGCTGATGACCTTCAACTTGGGCCGACTAACTACATTTTCAATGGGTGTCTTCCCACAATATCTATTAATGGATATCTGAAATATTGTCGAGCTTGTACTTATAGTAGTTATCGTGTGAAAATTAACAACGCGAGAAAAACAATCTATTTTTAGCACAGGTGACCTTGAACTTGGGTGGACGAAAGCAAATTTCAATAGGTGTTTTCCCATGATCGATATGAATGCACCTGTGAAGTATGGTTGAATCAGACAAAGATTATTAAATTTTGCAATTTATTGGACTCTAAAGTGCTGTCAAAGCATATTGTTAAAGAGGGAAATTGAAAAAAAACAAAAAACAGTATACGTCAAAATTGAATTCAGCATTGCAAGGGTTTATTCAGTAAACAGTGTAGGCCCTGATCAACACTGGTTGCCAATGTATTAAGCAGGGCTCCAGATAAGTATTGTATCTAAAGAGTATTATACACACATATTTCAAATTCAATGCATATTTTACTTTACAAGTGTATTATTATTTTCTTTCTTATTAAATAGGGGAAAATGTTACAAAATAAAACATACTTAAAAATTCACTTATTTCAGCTGCTCTTTGCTTTTTGCAGTTTTCAACTTCATTGCAGTATTTTCACTACTCAGTTTGAAAATCAATGCATATTTTCACATTGCTGTGAGTATTTTGTACTCCCAATTTTTACAACAATCAATGCGTATTCTGCTAAAATAAGTGCGTAAAATACAACAATATGCACGTTATCCCTTATCTGAGCTCTGGTATTAAGCCCTTTCTGTCATGTCGAGTCACATAGCAGTTCTCCGTGGTAAAAGGAATATACACAGAAAACTGGTTTTGACAGCACATGAGAATCGTCTCCACTGGAAATAATAATACACTTGTCCACTGCTGTCAAAACCAGGTTTTTGTTGCATACGAGACACGCCATGTGATTTTGTACCTTCAGACATGTGCGTACATGTAATATCATTAAATATATTTACAAAATTTACAATATTTAACGCAAATGGCGTCAAAAGTTGCAAAAAAAATTCAGAGTCAACTTCTGACTTTATTTCTGAAAAATATCGTAAATTTTGTAAACGCATTTAATGAAATTTAATGAATTGTCTGAAGGTACAAAATCACATGGCGTCTCTCATTTTCAGTGGAACCTCTATAAATTGGACACCCTGTGGGAGTGTCCAGTGTCCGGTTTAAGAGGTTCCACTGTATAGAAGATGATACAATTCTCAATAGTGCATAGTTATCAGGTTATAGTTACGGATTGTCAAATGATACAATGATATAGAGGATATTTATATTTGTGCAACGAATATGACATATATGTTCATCTCGTGGTGTGGAATGTCCATATTTCACGAGTGAAATATGGACATTTCACACCACGAGATGAACATATATGTCATATTCGTTGCACAAATATGAATATTCTATTTATTATATACCGCTCCATGGAAATTAGCAGTTTTTTAGACTGTATACAGTGCATAGTTATAGTTATGGATTGTCAAACGATACGATGATATACACATGAACGACAGTTGACAATATATACATGAAGGATTAGCCGTCACGATAGTCGTCCCTTTCTTACACACAAATTGGCAATGATGTGACAAAACAGAGCTTTATGACAGGTGTGGACACAGAGAACACTGCGCTTTCACACCATCAGAACAGGGTTTACACTGCTCGCCATTCACCTATTCAACCTCCTGCAAAAAAAGTGTTATTTACCACACTGCTATTATGGCCATATTGTGTTTACATGTTAATTCCATGGCTATTTGGCTTATAGATTTCTGAATAAACTTGTTTGTTTGTTTATTGGTGTTTAAAACGGCCTATCAACAGCTAAGGTCATGTAAGACCGGGCAAACGGGTTCGATCCCATTTTAACCTGCTCCATTGGGGGGAAAATCCCGAAATCAGAACGAAATATTGACATTTGAGAAAAATATATTCAGCCTTAAAATTAGAATAACCTGACCTGGTGCCAGGTCCATATCACACCAAGTCACTTGGCCCCTTCCCCTAAAATGATATTACGAATACTCGTAATACTTAAGGGGTATAACCAGATTCAATTGTAACATACAAAATGCCAAAGATGTATGTGAGGGCCAAACCAGGTCTCCAGTCTGAATTCCAGTGAGGATGAATCCCGATTGTGAAATTACCCATCGCATTCTCCCACCTGCCACCCACCTGAATAAACTTGTACAAAGCATCACTGCTAGATGGCCACGACCCGCATGTCACACCCGCCAAGACCTTGTTAGAAAACCGAAAAACTTTCACCAAAAACTTTAAATCGGGACCCATGTGTTTTTTTACATTTGGGGGCCGTTTCACTAAACTTTGTACGATTAAAATGTTCGTAAATGCAAAATTGTGAATTTCACATTAACAATGTTTTCTTGAAAACAATTATTGGATTTACATTTATTGAGCATAGGCTGCATATGCAGCCTATGCTCAATATATGTAAATTCATCAATTGAAATTTCCAGATGATCCTAAATTTTCACTGGCGAACATTTTAGTCGTACAAAGTTTAGTGAAACGGCCCACATGGCCCATCTGTGTGTCCGGCACTATATACTCTATATATGCTCCATATGCATACACATTGACCCTTGGCCAGCAGAGGTCATACCATGGTACTAGATCAAAATAAATGTCACACATATTGGCTTCTGAATCAGAATGCACATATAGAGAATAGTAGGTTAGTGCTGTGAATGGGAAAAAATATCTGGGAAGGCTTACGAAATGGGATGGGCGAGGCTTGTCGAGCCCATCCCGTTTCCGTGCCGCGCCAGATATCTTTTCCCATTCACGGCACTAACCTACTATTTATTTATCTCGTCAACACCTACAAATGGCTTGAAAAAGCAAAAAAATACCCCCAGCCGCACCCTCAAAACCCGAGAATCGACTATGACAACCGCACATATTCATACGCAGTGAATAGGTCGCATTGACAGGATATCAATGATGTTTCACGGCACCGTGTTTCACGGCACATACGCACTGTGTTGACGGGATAAAAAAACAATGTCTGTCTATATTGACATGGAATATTTTAGAGTTAAATACACGGTAGTACGCCACAGTCTGCGCTAATCCTGCCAATATCTGTCAAGTGTTTCATTTGAAAATACTCGAATCTTGTGCTTTAAATCAAGCAGACTGATTGACTGAGCCTGAGCTGTGCTACAGCTCAGGCTCAGTCAATCAAACTGCTCGATTGCAAATTCAGATTGTCAATGGATATTCAGAAACGTTGAAATCGTGGCAAGTTTAACGCAGGCGGTTTGTTCCGTACGTCATAATTCAGCACAGAAATTGTAAAAATCTCTGCTTCAAAATGTATCATCGATACCATGTATACTTTGTGTAAATGTTGATGAAGAAATATCGATTCAAATGTGGCTGTGACGTGACAAATGGGGCTTATCGGACTTGTGGCCAGTGTAGCTCCTGACCAAATATCACAATCCTGTAGGCTGAAAACGTTCCAAATTGCTTGTTCGAATCACGACGGGCGTTTCATTGATGGAATGGCGAACAGTGCAGATCCTGATCAGACTGTGCGGATGCACAGGCTGATCTGGATCTACACTGGTTGCAAAATGCATAAGCCCCATTTCTCCAATCACAGCCAGATAGACAGATACAATAGTTTGGATCACCCTGTATTTAATACAGCGTCAAGAATCTGTTTACAAATAGACGAAAAAGATATATCGACATCTATGTACACATACGACAAAGACCTTATACTAGTTATATAGACTGAAAAAATAAATCAGTTAAAATTATCCAACAATGTTAAATCAAGTGATTTATTGATTGTCGCCCATTCATCACACAGGTTGAAGTAACGGACCGAGGTCTATAAATACATTAAATATGCCTAAAAGCATTTTAATGAAATGATAGAAATGTCTGTGCGATTAAACGGTTCGGCCTATTATAAAGTAAGCAACCTTGTATAATGGAGTATATGGAGGGGGTAAACAAAATAATTTCAGCTTATTTTTTTTTCATTTATTGATGCTTTTAGTCATATTTAATGTATTTATAGACCTCGGTCTGTTACTTCAACCTGTGATTCATCAATACCATACATATAGACAAGATCATAAATACATGTGGGGAGCACTGAAAACTGCAATATTATTGTAGCATCAATATCCTGATATTATGCCAGGTCCTCATGCCCTATGCAGTTGCGGATCGTGGTTAATGTGTCTGTAACTGCAAAAATTGGGCTTATGGGTTTTACGATCAGTGCAGATCCAGATCAGCCTTTGCATCCGCACAGTCTGATCAGAATCTGCACTGTTCGCCAATCAATCTATGAAACACCACGCGTCATGCTTCTAACACGCAATATAGATCGTTATCACGCAACCAGCGTGTGATACTTGATCAGGAGCTGCATTGGTCACAGATCCTTAAGCTCTGTTTCTCCAGTCGCCGTTTCACTAAACTGTTTACGACTAAAATGTTCGTAAGTGCAAAATTATGATAGTCTGTAAATTTCACATTAACACCATACCATTTTCTTGTAAACAATTATTGGACTTACATTTATTGAGCATAGGCTGCATATGCAGCCTATGCTCAATAAATGTAAATCCATCAATTGAAATTTTCAAACGATTCTAAATTTGCACTTACGAACATTTTAGTCGTATGAAGTTTAGTGAAACGGCCCCCTGATCCCCTGCTGTATGGTGATCACTTGTTTTATCTTCGAGATGTTCTTCATTGGCTTCAATCATCCTCAGTATACCAGGGCTCCAGATAAGGAATTAATAATTGCGTATTTTCACTCCATCATTTCTGAAGCAATTGGGTATTTCAACATTTTAATTGGGTAAAATAAAATCACACTACTGTTTACACATCAACAGACAGCAATTATTGAATAGTTTGCTTCGAAATGAACACATGTCTTGGCATTTCATTAGAATTGTCTCCTTGGAGACAATTCTAATGAAATACCAAGATGTGTTTTCATGGAAAATAAAGAAAAAATATGCTATATTTGTGGTCTGTTTATTGTTTTCTGCAGCATGATAAAGGTACCATAAAATTTGTATTGTTTTTTGATACTCGCTACTTCTGATTTCAATTGGGTTTTTGGCAATTTTAATTGGGTATTTAAGCAAATACGCAGCTTATCTGGAGCTCTGGTATATTGTTTGTTTTATGACACCCCCAAATAGTCCACTGTTTTCGTCACACCCTCAATGGTCCGCTGTTTTTGCGACACCCCTCAATCGTCCAACGTGGGATGATTATGTTTGCCGAGGATTTTCATGAGATTTTTTGGCATGAAGTATGGCTTCTGTTCGGAACCGTCATTTCTCTCAAGATCCTCCACTGAAACAATGGAGGACAATGGAAAGTGAATGGGTTTAACGTCCCAGCAACATCCAGGGATTCCGCTGGAGATCGCCACTTTCGCAATTGGCATTAAAATAAACAATTGGCGATAAAAAATTACAATTTCACAAAAAAATAAAATATATTCTTTTTTTTCTTCTTTTTTTTCCCGAAAATTGTAATTTTTTATTGCCAATTGTTTATTTTTATCCTATTGGTTATTCCTTTTTTTTTTTTTTTCTTCTTCTTTTTTGAAGTGGCGATTTTTTTTTTTTCCCCAGTGGAATCCCTGAACATCTAAGGTCATATAGAGACGGGACCACAGTTTAAAGTCTCATCCGACAGACCAGTGGGATGGAAATACCATGAAAGTATTGTTATGCCGTAGGATTTGAACCCACAACCTCCGGATTGGAAGTCAGGTGTTCTAACCCCTAGGTCACACACAACCCATCCCTAACATGGGCAGGAGTGTAATACTTACAGAAACAAAGAAACAGGGTGTCGACGGCCATGTTGTATACACTGAAGAAACACGAGGCGATCACAAATGACCCTGCCGTCACAAGCTGAAATATACACCATCAAATACATAGAGAATACCAGGCTAGTGTCTTTTGATATCAAGACATGACATAAAGAAGGCGGGTTTCGTAAAACAGACAGTTTTTAGTAGTGTCTTTTGATATCAAGTTTGTCGAGGAATTCCTGTCGTTTGCGAGGAATTCCTGCTGTTTCCGAGCTGAGCCTGATGATCTTGATAATTATTAACGCACACAATACCAGACTAGTGTTTTTCGATGTCCGAGCTGAGCCAGGTGAACTTGATATTTCTGACATAGAGAAAACCAAGCTTGTGTCTTCTGATGTGAAGTTTATAAACTGATGCGAAGAAGTCTTATGCTTGTCGAGGAATAGATACCAGAAGACACTAGTCTGGTGTTGCAGAAACGCTTTATGCAATCAAATAAATAAGTACAATTTGGTTTTCACTGATCGAAACACAGATTTGTTTATGTTGCGCCATGATACTGAATTTCGATTTGAAAATTCTAATTTTAAATGTGATTTGTCGGTCTGTTTTTTTCATGATTTGTACTCTCACCAATTTATGATACAAATAGTTCACCATTAAACCCAACCCCAGAGCCATCTACAATTTATGATACAAATAGTTCACCATTAAACCAACCCCAGAGCCATCTGCAATTTATGATACAAATAGTTCACCATTAAACCAACCCCAGAGCCATCTGCAATTTATGATACCCAATTTATGATACAAATAGTTCACCAATAAACCAACCCCAGAGCCATCTGCAATTTATGATACAAATAGTTCACCATTAAACCAACCTCAGAGCCATCTGCAATTTATGATACAAATAGTTCACCATTAAACCAACCCCAGAGCCATCTGCAATTTATGATACAAATAGTTCACCATTAAACCAACCCCAGAGCCATCTGCAATTTATGATACAAATAGTTCACCATTAAACCAACCCCGAGCCATCTGTAATTTCTCCAAATTGGTACTCAGTCACTCTCGGGCCAATCAAACTATGAGTGCCTATTAAAATGTTTGTATGTGCAAAATTATGCACATTAACAATGTTTTCTTGTAAACAATTATTGGATTTACATTTATTGAGCATAGGCTGCATATGCAGCCTATGCTCAATAAATGTAAATTCATCAATTGAAATTTCCAGACGATCCTAAATTTGCACTTGCGAACATTTTAGTCGTACAAAGTTTAGTGAAACGGCCCCCGGTAGTCTGAAAACGATCTACCGTATATGTCTTGTTACAAGCATGGCGGTTGTTTCATTGATGGAAACGGGCGTCAGATCCTAATTGTCAGCATAAGAACGAGTATGATGTCTCCAAGGGATTGATGAAACTACTTTTTAGTTAATGAAAAATTTGAGCTAACAAGAGTTATTATAAAGGAAAAAATAACTTTGTACCATGAATTTGACTTTGAGTAAAGAGAATTTGACGTAACAGGTGTAGACTGTACTTAACCTCAGGGAGTTTGACTGGTCAGCTCAGTCGCGACCAATCAAACTTCCTGATTTTGAAAATGAGAATGGAGTGCACCCTCGAGTTTGATAAGCGCAGAGTTTGAGCCAGAGAATGAGCACATGCTCAATAAGTATAATCATGCATCTTGTACTCACCACGACAGGGACTATGTAGAAGTTGAGCGTCGGTTTGTACGTGTTCAGGAACGTTATATTTCCATTGAAGAAGAAATATGAAGCAGACGCTGAAAAATTGCATGAATGAATGAATGATCAAATATAAATACAGTAAACAGTCACTGTAAAAGTTGTTGGACCGTCAAAATTGCCACCGGTCCGACGGTAAACCGGAAATTGCCGGACCGAATGTCCGACTATAAATTTTTTATTTTGTTTTTACTTTTCTATTCTAAGCTTTAATGAAATCACCTTCCTTTGGTATATGCGCTTCTGGTGCTAGCTAGCTTTTTTATATGACTGGTATACTTATAAAAGCTCTTACATATCACACAAAATCAATGTTATTTTTATAAATGTTTTTTTTTCGGTCTGATAAATTTTTGTCCAGTCTGGTAAAAATTTCAAGCCTACCAGACCGCATATCCTGTAAAATGTTGGCAGTTTCGCAGAGACTGAGCAAACATTGCCCAATTTCCTAAACAATAGCATTTGATAGGCCTACTTCCACAATAACTTTTGTTTGCATTAGGAAATTTAAATATGGAGGCTTATTGCACCTCAGCAATAAGCTGTATTTATTTTCACGGCAATGGCGATGTCTTCATGTTGATCCGCGTGTATTTGTGCACGCAATTATCTAGGGACAATCGGTGTCGGGATGAAGATAATCTTTTCGGCAGAATACTGTGAATGTACATTGTGAATGTACATATAATATTCCGATGAATGCCACTCCACAGTAAAGGGTGCAATATATGCTCAATCATTACAAAATAGAGCGTATGCATATTGCAATCAGTTTAGACAGCAATCTTGCTGCAACTATCCAAATATTCTGACATCTGTATGTATCCACAGGACTCAGGACACCCCCCCCTACCCCCCCACCCCCCCCCCCCTTTATTAAAACAAAAATTCTATCAATATAAAACATTTTCAGATTTTTTTTGGGAACTTGCTGTTTGAAACAACTGTTGTTTCAAACAGCAATTTCCTAAAAAAAAATTATTTTTAGACAATTTATTTTTGGGAACTTGCTGTTTGCAACAACTGATGCTTCGAAAAGCCACTTCCTAAACAATTATTATTATCTGAAAATGTTTTATATCGATAGAATTGACATGTTTATAACATTTTAATATGGTTTGGTCATGTTTTGTTGATTAATTTAATAAATACTTAGTTAGGGGGCGGGGGCGGTGGAGGGGATGTCGTGGGTCCGCGCCGTTAGCTTGTGTTTGTTTGTTTGTTTATTAGTGTTTAACGGCCTAAGTGTTTAACAGCTAAGGTCATGTAAGGCCGGGCAAACGGGTTCGATCCCATTTTCACCTGCTGCATTGGGGGAAAATCCCAAAATCAGAACGGAACATTTACATCGAGAACAAATATATTCAGCCCTGAAATTAGAATATCCTGACCTGGTGCCAGGTCCATACCACACCAAGTCACTTGGCCCCTTCCCCTAAAATAGGATTACGATTATCGTAATACTCACATAAGGGGTATAACCAGATTCAACTGTCACATACAAAATGCCAAAGACGTATGTGAGGGCCAAACCAGGTTAGCTTGTGTATGTAGCAGGCTGCACATGTGTGCTACCCGATAGCAAGGTCAAAGCTCAATAATTCTTCTTTTTTTCTTCTTTTTTTTTGTATAGCGTGGGTTTAGGTGGGGGGGGGGGGGAGGGTGTGAGGGGGGGGTGTGTGGTGGCATGTTAGAATTGTTTCGACAAGAGTAGACTTACCAACCCCTCCGACGACCATCAGCTTGCCGATGAGAATGAGGAAGTCTGTTGTCTTGTCTATCACGATCACCCTGGCAACATAGACATGAGCTCCAGTTAAGGTGCGTAATTTGGAGGTAAATTTCTTATTTCTCCATCAAAAATTGCAAGTTGGGAGTGCTTTAGAATCGTCTCAATGAGACGATTCTAAAGCACTCCCAACTTGCCATTTTTAATGAAGAAATAACAAAATTTCACCCCAAGTTTGTCAAATTACGCAGCTTAACTGGAGCTCTGATAGACATTATCAATAGAGCGCAAATGTCAAGGCATTTGACTATCGCCTTGTGCATGGAAACCACATTATTGGGATATATACATGTACAAGAATATTTATACAATGAAGCAGTTATAACAGAATGTAGCAATCAGATATAGGTCAGGGGTTATTGATGTGCATCACTAGGAGATGAAGTTTTCCAAGTATGGTTGCTGTAGGCCCAGGAGTATTCCATATACAAGCTTGACTAAAAACCTTAACCAAGGGAAAATAACTAAGTAATCCAAGGGTAAAAGTAGGTCAAGATCAAATATAGGTCAGGGATTATTGACGTACATGACTACGAGATGAAGTTGTTCAAGTATGGTTGCTGTAGGCCCAGGAGTATTCCATATACAAGCTGGACTATAAACCTTAACCAAGTTTGAGTACAAACCTTAACCAAGGGGAAATAACTAAGTAATTCAAGGTTAAATGTAGGTGAAGGTAAAATATAGGTCAGGGGTTATTGATGTACATCCCTATGAGAAAAAGTTATCCAAGTATGGTGTCACTATGCACTATAGTATTCCATGTACAAGCTTGACTAAGAAGAGCTGTATGAGAACAGCATAGCTCGACTACGAGGGTTGTCGATGTACACATAGCTTGACAAAGAAGGTGGCCGCGGCCTGCATAAAAACCTTTACCAAGGTTGACTAAAAACCTTAAGCAAGGGAAATTAAGTAAGTAATTCAAGGTTAAATGTAGGTCAATGTCAGATATAGGTCAGGGGTTATTGATGTACATCACTAGGAGATGAAGTTTTCCAAGTATGGTTTCTGTAGGCCCAGGAGTATTCCATATACAAGCTTGACTAAAAACCGTAACCAAGGGGAAATAACTAAGTAATCCAAGGATAAAAGTAGGTCAAGGTCAAACATAGGTCAGGGATTATTGATGTACATCACTAGGAGATGAAGTTGTCCAAGTGGTTGATGTAGGCCCAGGAGTATTCCATATACAAGCTTGACTATAGACATTAACGAAGTAATTCAAGGTTAAATGTAGGTGAAGGTAAAATAAAGGTCAGGGGTTATTGATGTACATCCCTATGAGAAAAAGTTATCCAAGTATGGTGTCTGGATGCACAATAGTATTCCATGTACAAGTTTGATTAAAAACCTTAACCAAGGTTGACTAAAAACCTTAACCAAGGGGAATTAAGTAAGTAATTCAAGAGGAAATGTAGGTGAAGGTCAAATATAGGTCTGGGGTTATTGATGCACATCACTAGGAGATGAAGTTGTCCAAGTATGGTGGGTGTAGGGCCAGTAGTATTGCATATACAAGCTTGACTAAAAACCATAACCAAGGGGAAATTAACTAAGTAATTGAAGAGGAAATGTAGGTCAAGGTCAAATATAGATATTGATGTACATCCCTATGAGAAAAGGTTGTCCAAGTATGGTGTCTGATGCACAATAGTATTCCATGTACCATCTTGACTAAAAACCTTAACCAAGCTTGACTAAAAACGTTAACCAAGGGGAATTAAGTAAGTAATTCAAGAGGAAATGTAGGTGAATGTCGAATATAGATCAGGGGTTATTGATGTACATCACTAGGAGATGAAGTTGTCCAAGTATGGTTGGTGTAGGGCCAGTAGTATTCAATATACAAGCTTGACTAAAAACCTTAACCAAGGGGAATTAAGGAAGTAATTCAAGAGGAAATGTAGGTCAAGGTCAAATATAGATCAGGGGTTATTGATGTACATCCCTATGAGAAAAGGTTGTCGAAGTATGGTGTCTGTATGCACAATAGTGTTCCATGTACAAGCTTGACTAAAAACCTTAACCAAGGTTGACTAAAAACCTTAACCAAGGGGAATTAACTAAGTAATTCAAGGTTAAATGTAGGTGAAGGTCAAATATAGGTCAGTGGTTGTTGATGTACATCACTAGGAGATGAAGTTGTCCAAGTATGGTGGGTGTAGGGCCAGGAATATTCCATATACAAGCTTGACTAAAAACCTTAACCAAGGGGCATTAACTAAGTAATTCAAGAGGAAATGTAGGTCAAGGTCAAATATAGATCAGGGGTTATTGATGTACATCACTAGGAGATGAAGTTGTCCAAGTATGGTGGGTGTAGGGCCAGTAGTATTCCATATACAAGGTTGACTAAAAACCGTAACCAAGGCGTGACGGTGACGCCGACGCCAAAGCCGACGCCGGGGTGACAACATAAGCTCTACTTATTCTTCGAATAGTCGAGCTAAAAACCTTAACCAAGGTTGACTAAAAACCTTAACAAAGGGGAATTAACTAAGTAATTCAAGGTTAAATGTAGGTCAAAGTCAAATATAGGTCAGGGGTTGTTGATGTACATCACTAGGAGATGAAGTTGTCCAAGTATGGTGGGTGTAGGGCCAGGAGTATTCCATATACAAGCTTGATTAAAAACCTTAACCAAGGCGTAACGGCGACACCGACGCCGACGCCGGGGTGACTACATAAGCTCTCACTATACTTCGAAGAGTCAAGCTAAAAAACTAGAAAAAGTGAGCAAGGGCTCACGTATACCCTTGGCCACCTGGACCGACTTATAAAAATGTTAACACCAATATTGAAACAAAATTTAATGCAAATTTCAAAGTAATTTGACCTTTACCTTGGACATGCAGGCCGCATGAGTGTAGTATGGAATGAAAATATGGATCATAATAAGGAAGTATATGAAGTTTGAAGTCAATCCGACTTGATAAATGCTGTGTGTATATATAAACAAGTCCGGTATGCACAACAACTTGTTAATTTCCGATTTACATGCTTTATTTATTAAACATAATACAATGTTACTTTACTGCTTGGAATTGTCTCTTCTTGTTCCACCCTGATAATACAGATGTGTATACTTAGTTCGACTACACACATGCATGTTTTGGCAAACGCAAGTAAACACATTAGAGTTGCAAAAGTATAACTCCATGTCTCACAGGTCGTATGGGAGTTGCGTCCCGTAATGTGTATGGCAATATTTCGAGGTCCTGTTCATATTTCGCTACGTCAAACTTCGGTTTACTTGAACAGTCCGATGGACTTCCAAGTAAATGAGCGTAGGCTGTAATTTGACCTTGACCTTGGACATGAAGGCCGCATGGGTGTCGTATGGAATGAAAATATGGAGGACAATAAGGAAGTATATGAAGTTAGAAGTCGATCCGACTTAATACCGTTGCACAGATAATGGGTACCAAAAAACTTTACTGTAAAACTTGCAATGCAAATCTGTAAGTAATTTGACCTATACCTTGGACATGAAGGCCACATGAGTGTGGTATAAAATGAAAATATGGATGATGATAAGGAAGTATATGAAGGTTGAGGTCAATCCGACTTACGGTTACGGAGATAATGGATACCCAAATACTTTAACGTGGACGGACGGAATTCCGATAACTATATATCCCCCGACATACATAAGCTGTATATGTAACAAAACAGAGACCAGATAAAACTACGTACCTGACAACATTACGCAGGATTAACATGAAGGCACTCTTGGCGGATGCACAAAAGTTTTTACCATGTATCGCCGTCTGGAATGAAATACAGAAACTGTCGTGTAATCTTTGTGTGAAATTGAGCGACTGAGTGACTCAAGTTTAATAGTCACTTTAATATACAAGATATTTGTAAATCTGAAGAAAAAATAAGTGTGGAACAAATTTCTTTATATGATTTATGAATACCGAGGGTAACAAAATCACAAATTTTAAAATGACACACAAATAATACATGTACTTTACAAACACGGAATAAACAACATTTTGACTTTAAATATACAGTCAAACCTGTGAATAAAGGCCAGCCATGGGAAGTTTTAGTTTGTTTATTGGTGTTTAACGGCCTATCAACAGCTAAGGTCATGTAAGGCCGGGCAAACGGGTTCGATCCCATTTTAACCTGCTGCATTGGGGGGACAATCCCAAAATCAGAACGGAATATTTACATCGAGAAAAGAGAAAAATCTGGCCTTTGTTCACAGGTGGTCTTTATTCACAGAGTCATTTATGTAGTAATTGAGTAAATCGGAAAGCAAAAGTGTGGCTGCTATAGACAGGGAATTGCTATTCCCAGGACGTCTTTAGCACAGGTTCGACTGTATATATCAATGATGTTCGACAAAAGACAGATTATGATAATTTATAATATAAAATGAAGTGAAATAGTTATGTTAACCCATTTCATGCTGAGGATACTATGATTTTTGTTGAAAAAATCTCATTATTTTGTTCATTCATCGATAAAGGTATATGTTGTTACCACTCATTTGAACCGTCTCGTTGAGACGGTTCAAATGAGTGGTAACAACATATACTTTCCAAAGGATATAAAGAAAATAGGAATATTTTTCTCTCAAAAGGTTCATACTACTAAAAGTGTATCCCGTCTGTAATGGGTTAATACATTTACAGGAATGGAATATTTGTATTTTTATTATTTCTCAATGAAAGTATATGTTGTGACCACTCATTTGAACCGACCTGACGAGACGGTTCAAATGGTGGTCACTACATATACTTCTAAGCACAATATTTAGAATTTTTCACAAACAAAATGACATATCCTCAGCATGAAATGGGTTAACCATGTATGAAGAGTGTAGAATAATTTCAGAGGGGGAAAAAGGGGTTAACCCTTTCAACACCACAGGCCTGTATACTGGAATTGGCAAAACATGTATCGTAGATCCAAATGAGCCGGCTCGTGACGAGTCATATCACCAGGATCTGCACTTTTTGAAAGTAATTTTCATGTTTTTAGGAACAAAAACACCCCCGTTTCACAAATGGACTAGCCTGAAAATCATTTTGTGATGGTTGGATTGGTTGCAAAATTAACATATCAAAATCCATGGCAGTTATTTAGGGGTGAAAGGGTTAACTGCAAAATGATCAGAGATTGAGAAAAGTATTTGACTGTTGGGACATCAGGGGGCCGTTTCATTAAACTTCGTACGACTAAAATGTTTGTAAGTACAAAATTATGATAGTCTGTAAAGTTCACTTAACAATGATTTACTATGCTATGCTCAATAAATGTAAATCCATCAATTTCAGTTTCCAGACGATCCCAAATTTGCACTTACGAACATTTTAGTCGTACAAAGTTTAGTGAAACGGCCCCCTGCACAGCAGACTCGCGCCCATATACTCCAACATTTGGTACAGGAGATATAATACATGTGTACTTTGTTTTAGGAAGACGTACAGTTTGGACAAATATCCACGAACCAATGTTACGATACTCACCATGATATATGCATTTTTATTCAAGAAACGAACAAACTTTTCTAGGCACCAAAAGCAGCAACGTAAACATCTGAAATAAACAAGAACTGTGTGAGAATAGCAAAGCATGACTTTGATAATAACATAGATGGCCACGGCCCGCATGTCTCACCTGCCGAGGAATTGGATAGTACTACTAAACCAAGCTTTGATAGTATACCGAAAAAATTAAAGTGAAAGTGAATGGGTCTAAAGTCCCACCAACAGCTATGGTCATATAGAGACGGGACCACAGTTTAAAGTCTCATTCGACAGACCAGTGAGTGGGATGGAAATACTGTGAAAGTATTTTTGATGCCTAAGGCGAGGTTTGAACCCACAACCTCCAGATTAGAAGTTGGTGTTCTAACCCCAAGGCCACAATCCATCCCTTCCGAAAAAATTAAGCATAAAAAAATAAAAATAAAATAATAATTAAACATAAAAACTTTAACCAATGCCAATGTGCCGACTATCACGCTGCCTGCAAGCGGGCGCGACAAAAAGTAGACATAATATGGTATAACATGCTTCCTGGCATACTGAACTATTACATATAGTAATTTTGAATAATCTCTGAAAGGAAGCACATTTAATACATATTATTTTAACCCTTAGACCGCTAGACACAACAATTGTCGTCTGCTGTTGCTTTTATATCTTGCCTTATTTCTCAATAAAAACATGGTTTGACAGCACTTCAGAATCATTTCCAATGGAAATGATTCTAAAGGGCTGTCAAATTATGTTGTAAATTTTTTCAAAGTTCTGTCAAAGCATGGTTTTGATGATAAAATTGGAAAAATAGAAAATAAACAGCAGACGACAAAAAATTAAGATAGCGGTGTAAGGGTTAAACATAGCCTTAAAACAACAAGAGGGCCATGATGGCCCTAATTCGCTCACCTGACTCCATGAACACCAGAGGAGAATGTTACCTTGAGTTCATATGTTTTAAAAAATTTGTGCTATTTTTAGATGGCGGTCATCTTGGATTAAGCGATGACTCTCATTTTGCCAAATCTGAAAATGCTTCACACAAGGATCTTAACTTACTATGAAGTTTGGCCAGCATCGGCCATGTGGTTCCTGAGAAAAAACGTTCAAAATCTTGAATAAATGGACCTTTTGGCAGCCATCATGGATGTCATAATCATACGATTCCGATACATATTGCACCAGAGCAATTGCCTCATCGCTACATTGTACCTTCAATTTGATATATGACATGAGCATATTCGGTCAAAAATAAAATTTGACCCAAATTTGACCCCACGTTCCACGCCCATTTTTGACCCCGGGGTCACCATTTTAACACTTTTGAAAGAGCATTCTACATCGATCATTTCTACCAAGTTTCGTCAAAATCCGGCAGGCGGTTCATGAGAAGAAGATTTTTTAAGAATTTGTGCTATTTTTAGACGGTAGCCATCTTGGATTAGCTATATCCTCCGTTTTAACAAATCTGAAAAGGCTTCACCCATGGACCATAACTGTGAAGTTTTGCCACCATGGGCCAAGCGGTTCGTGTGAAGAAGAATTTTGAAATCTCTAATAAAAGAACAACCTTTTGACCTTTCGGCGGCCATCTTGGATGACATAACCATCCGATTTTCTAAAGAATTTGTGCTATTTTTAGATGGCGGCCATCTTGGATTATGTAATGACGTCATTTTAACAATTTTGTAATCCCCCTACCTAAGGACCATGACCATGAAGTTTGGTGACTATAGGCCCAATGGTTACCGAGGAAAAGACGTTTGAAAATGTTCACGGACGACGGACGACGGATGCCGAACGACGGACGGACGACGGACGAAGGACGGACACATTGCGGTAACAATAGCTTTGCTCAGGTGAGCTAAAAAACTATAAATGTGACTTAAAAGTGGCTAGGATTGTTCATTCTAAACTAACAATGCTAAGCCGTTTTTACTATATACAGTAAACCAACTAATATCCGCGCGCAAGATACCTTCGCGTTCTTCACGATCGATAGAAAATCACGAACATAAATCTCCACAAATGATTCCACATTTCCTAGCCAAAGATTGTTAAAAATATTTTGCTAATAGATGTCGGGCCTCTTTTTAACTATATTTACCTTTCCCATATATGTCGGTATCATTTGGTGACACTAGTTAATCCTGGTTGTTTTGCATTAACTATATTGATACATGTTCTCTGTCGTGTATTCCGGTAGACATAATATAATTCTATACAGTTTGAAAACTTGTACAAAACACCTTCGGGATAAATTTACAAAACCCATTATCTTTTATTGTTTACCAGACACTGATTGGTCTAAAGTGACACGCCTGTGACATGTCAGCTTGTTGTGTTGTCGAGTTCAAAGAGATACCGCAGTGTCAATTTGAAGCAAGTGTAAATCCACGCCGTGGGCACCAAGTCATTTACCGATAATTCAAAGATTAATACACACGATTGCTGACGCCATTCTCGCATAATTTTTTGCTCTGACACAGCTTACCAAGCGGCTTGTGTTTTCAGTAGCCTATTTCATCAAACTTGCAAAGTATGCTTATCTAGCAAAGTATACTTTGAGGGAGAAATTTTCAATTTTAGGATAAATTTATTATTTTTTATTATACTGAATTTATTACATTATCACAGCCATAATTTTAATGTAATAAATTCAGTATAATAATTCTGCATACTTTTAATCATCAAATATATGCAGTCGTTAGTTCTATATGAAATAATGCATTTCAGGAAAAATAAATGATTTCTCCCTCAAAGTACACTTTGCTAGAAAAGTATACTTTGCAATTTTCATGAAATCGGCTACTGAATTGGACCGCTATCCTGATAAATCACGGCTTATTGCATCAGCGGGAAGTCTAGAAAACCAATTTGCGGATTCTTGTCATGGTTTACAATGTTCGAAATTTACTCGACAAAATATCAGAGGACAATGCGACTCAGTAATAGGCCGTTTATATGAAAACATATTATTTCCAAAATTTATCCCGAAAGTTAATAGTGCACGTCGTCATACCATCAACGATAATCATCGCGAATATGGCCAGATACGAAAATCGTGAAATTTAGTAGCCGCGAAATTTAGTTGGTGTACAGTATGTACACGAATGTGCCGACTACCCGGTATATCGCGCTGTCCACAAGCGGGCGCGACAAAAACTAGCTGTATTTATTAGAATTTATGTAAATTTGGCATTTCACCAGATCACCAAATGGAAAGAGGTACGTGGAGATTTAGAATTGGACTCGAACAGAGATTTTTCTTGTCAACTTCCGATACTTCACTGCGCATGTCAAATATGTGATATGATTGACCGTGTAGATTTTTCTTGTCAACTTCCGATACTTCACTGCGCATGTCAAATATGTGATATGATTGACCGTGTCACGTGATGCGTGTTGATAAAAATAGCACGAGGTCGGAAAATACTCTTTCTGGTCGCGGCATATAAAATGCGATTTAACACCAATTAACACGCGCCGTAATTAAAAAAATAACTCGTTAGTGGGTAGACAAATGGCTCATATAAGGCATGACAGAAAATGAAAAGTAGTAGTACAGTGTAACCTGCTGCGTGGGCATGTACCTTTAAGTCCTGCTGTGACTTACTTGAGAAAGAACTTGGCCACAGGATTGTCGGACCCCTTCAGTTTGTGGTCGAGGTACTCCAGGAACACCCGGATGATCTGTATGATCGCGATGATCAACGATCCAAATGCCAACGTTCCCAGGTGGTATCTGGAATTGTTTGTTTATTTATTGCCATTTAACGGCCTGTCAACAGCTGCAGTCATCTTACATCAGCTCAACAGGGTCAAGCCCCATATGAGACATGCTATGTGATTTTGTATCTTCGGACATCTGGGGGCCGTTTCACTAAACTTTGTCGACTAAAATGTTCTTAAGTGCAAATTTAGGATCGTCTGGAAATTTCAATTGATGGATTTACATTCATAGAGCATAGGCTGCATATGCTCAATAAATGTAAATCCAGTAATTGTTTACAAGAAAACGTTGTTAATGTGAAATTTACAGACAAGCATAATTTTGCACTTACAAACATTTTAGTCGTACAAAGTTTAGTGAAACGCGCCCCTGCATACTTTCTTTAAATACGTTTACAAAATTTACAATATTTTTAGAACATCAATAATACATTTGTAAAAGTGAAATATGCATTGAATTTGAAATCTGGGGGTATAATACACTTTAGATACAAAACTTATCTGGAGCTCTGCAGATGTTGTTAAGTACTTTTTCTCAGGGTGTAAACTGTTCGCCTAACAACCAGTAACATATCTGTAGCCTATTTCATCAACATTGCAAAGTATACTTTAGTAGCAAAGTATACTTTGAGGGAGAAATTTTCAATTTTTTTAAAAATTTATTAATTTTTATTATACTGAATTTTCATTTAATGGCTGTGATAATGTAATAAATTCAGTATAATAATTCTGCATACTTTTAATCATGAAATATATGCATTTGTTAGTTCTATATGAAACAATGCATTTCAGGAAAAATAAATGATTACTCCCTCAAAGTATACTTTGCTAGTAAAGTATACTTTGCAATGTTGATGAAATAGGCTACTGGACTGGCATCAACAAAAGGATTAGATCCTGATCCTAATCTACTGTCTGTTTCACGAAACCTGCCCAAATATTACGGCTATATATATAAACAAGACAAAAACAATATTTTTTTTGATAATATTAAATTTAAGAATGAGCCTTCTTTTTATTTCTTGAAATTTGGTCAAATATTGATTTTATTGCGAAAAAACAATTTCCCCATGTTAAATCCCCATTCACAGAGTGAAAATGTCTATGGCGATTTGACATGGGGAAATTTTAGAATTTCAGAAGTACAGGACTGATTTTCAAAATTTAAAATGTTTTCTTAGATCAATTCCAAGCTATCTAGCCAGGTTTCAGTCAATTTCCAATTATTTTTTTTTCTTTGACTCCTACCACAGATCCTCTACCTCCGTTTCCCCCATGTTAACAAAAGATTTTTTTAACCAATTTCACGAAATAAAAAGAAGGCTCATTATTAAATTTTGATAAAATTTGGCATCATCAAAAAAAATATTGTTTTTGCATTGTTTTATAGCCGTAAAATTTGGGCAGCTTTCGTGAAACAGACAGTAGATAGTAATCCTAATCTAAGTGTGTAGATGAGCATTGGATCAGGATCTACAATTGTGGCTGTGACTGGAGAAATGGGGCTTATGGATGTGACCAGTGCAGCTCCTGATCAAATAGCACAATCCTATAGCCTGATAAGAAATAATCTATATCGCCTGTCAGAAACATAACGGGCGTTTCATTGATGGAATGACGAACAGAGCAGATACATATCAGACTGTGCTCATGCATACCTCGACCACTGAAACTATAAGATTATGATCTGGTGCCAGGCATCCATACCACACAAGAACACTTAGCCGAAGATGTAAACCCAAGTAGACAATTACGTAATCAGAGCTCCAGTTAAGGTGCGTAATTTGGAGGTAAATTTCTTATTTCTCCATCAAAAATGGCAAGTTGGGAGTGCTTTAGAATCGTCTCAACGAGACGATTCTAAAGGACTCACAACTTGCCATTTTTTATGAAGAAATAACAAAATGTCACCCCAAGTTGGTCAAATTAGGCAGCTTAACTGGAGCACTGGGTAATGCAAATTGTTTAGCCACGGCCCCAAGTATCGATGAACAGACATCAGCAAGGGGGAAGTTGGGAATGTTCAGGGGATACAAACATTAAATTATTGCAAATGTCCCTCATATGTAATAGTTATAGTTCACAGATTTAATTGTTAACAAATTAATTTCGTAGCGAGCGCTATAGAGCGAGAACTTAAGTTCATTAAAAATTCAAAACGTGAACTACATGTATAACTAACTTATAACTATCACTCCATCCCGGGCATCTGTCTATTATAATGGAGCGCTGCCCATAAACGTGTTTTCAACAACGATACTATAACGTGATTGGCGGTGTGACACTCATACACAAATAGTACGCGTCACAGAAAATTACGTCAACAAGGCGGGTTCTAAATACAACTGCATTATTGCACCATTTAATGATTAACGAAAGCATCGCAATATGCGACTAATTCAGACAAAATGCTCTACTTTCATTGGTCGAGAAACTAGAGCCAACAATATCTTACCTAAGGCAGTGCCAGACAGACGACACCAAGGGGAAGGTGGGGATGTCCCGGGGCTTCTGGAAGGCCCAGTAATAGGAGGCAAAGGCCCCAGCCAGGGCCATCTCTCCCAGGGCGATACAGAAGTTCACCATCCAAAATAGCATAAACACGTTATATACCTGCAGGTATAGCGTGTACCTGGAAATATACGGGGAAAGAATAAACAACGGGAATGCCGACAATTGTGGTAATTGATAGTTCAAGGTGCATGATCACATGGTTACAACAGCAACAACCATTGTTGAAAGTGTTGAAATCGTGCCCACTCCAAAGTAAGTATTATTTGATATTTTCCTTAATAGGCAACGGATTTTGATGAAATACGGCGCAGCATACGCGTCTTCATGAGCTGCATTTGGTGGTCCTGGGAGTTCGGCACAGACTTATGTCGTTTTTGAAAAGAATCTATTTCCGTGTCTGTAGACACGGAAATCAATTTTTCGCAAAAACGACAGAAGTTTGGGCCATAGTACCGAGACAACCAAATGCAGCTTAACAAGACTCGTTTGATGCGCCATATTTCATCAAAATCCGTTAAATAATAAGGACAAAATAAAAGAATACATACTTTGAATCGGAGGACTTCCGGACGTTTCAGTACTTGTTGTTGTAACCACATTATCATGACACACCTTGTAGTTATAGTTTAAATGAATTGTCCGATTAATTTATCATACATACATACAGTCTATGAGAGATTATTATCAGATACAACATGTAATACAAATCTGGAATTAATATATTGTTAATAGTCCGCTTCATCACTTTCTACGCATATACGAGTCTCAGTACCTTTCACGCTGAACAAAACACTTCAATGCAAATTTATAAGTCATTGGTGGTTCATGTAAATATAAAAATTGGCAAATATGTTTTAACCCTTAGACCACTATCTTATTTTTGTTGTCGTCTGCTGTTTATTTTCTATTTTCCATTTCTATCATCTGAAACATGCTTTGACAGCACATTAGAATAATTTACAACATGCTATAATTTACAACATGCTTTTACAGCACTTTAGAATAATTTACAACATGCTTTGACAGCACTTTAGAATCATTTCCGTTGGAAATGATTCTAAAGTGCTGTCAAAGCATGTTTTTGTTGAGAAATACGGCAAGATATAAAAGCAACAGCAGACGACAATTGTTGTGAGTAGCGGTCTAAGGGTTAAGCAATAAGAAATTCTGTATTACGCAAATTCATCCAAATAACAAGCCATTCAACAGCTGTAATTTATAACTGGATGAAAATGTGATGACTTTCTCCGCCATTTCCCACCAATGTGGAAGTGACATGCATGTACATGTGCATACTAATGCTGGGTGCTTTAAGTGCTGTGTCGCCATTCCAATATCTTGAACTGGTCACTGGAACAAGGGGGGCTAACTCCCTCATGGAGTTAGCCCCCTTGTTCCACTGACCGCTTCAATTAAAATACTTAGCTAGACATTATGTTATTAACTCTTTGCATGCTAGCGGCGAAAATATCCGTCAAACGAATTAGGAGTGTGTTTTATTTCTCTCTGTAAATATGTCTTGAAATTTCATTAGAATTTAGTCCTCAGGACTCAATTCTAATGAAATTCCAAGACATATTCATGATATTTACGGGGAGAAATACAAGAAAATATGATGAATTTTTGTCAGCTAGTTTTTAACTATTTATAGCCCACAAGTTTCCCAGCATGCAAAGAGTTAACACATGGCATACTGGACTCAAACTGGAGAAACTCTTACAAACCTTTTGACAGACGGTTTAGTACTAAATCCCATATAATACCTGTACAAGTACATGTACAAATGGGGGGAAAATCACAAAATCAGAACTGAATATTTACAATAAAAAAACTATATATTCAGCCCTGAAATCAGAATAAACCTAATCTGATGCCAGGTCCTCGCCACACCAGAATCACGTGGCCCCCTCCCAAACGCAGTAGGATCAGTAATAATCTTACTACTTTTATAATGGGCAATAACCCAATTCAACTCCCAGGTAACGAAAGAGCCAAAGATAAAAATGTACCTGAGAGCCAAACCAGGCAAATCATGATTCCTATAAGGAGGAACCCCTACCGTTAATTTACGCAGTCGCGTTCGCCCGACTACTACACACTTTCGACAGACGTACGAACAAACAGATGTAAGGAACCTCAAGAGCAACGTAATATGCCGCCCTAGCTATTGCATACGGGGCAGAAATATGCACAGAAGTATATGATACATGTGCATAAACATGCTGTGTGCTTCAAGTGATGTGCCGCCATTCAAATATTCATGTGATGTGCTGCCATTCCAATATTCACTGGAAAAAAATGGCCACTGCCATCTTGTCGAGCCTGCTGAGGAATTTGACATTAATCTTGAGCGTGGATGTCAAGTGGGCGGGCGGGACATATATGTATTTACTTAATAGTGTTACCAGCTAGTGTCATTTTAGGGCGGTTTAATGGGGTCGAAATGGGGTTGAAATTAGAATAGCCCGACTTAGCCCCACACCCTGAAAGTCATATGATTAGTACTAATCTTACTATTTTTATAATGGGTATAACCAGATGCAACTCTCAAGTAACAAGAAATCCAAAATGTACTCGAGGACCAAACCAGGGATGAAGTCCATCATTAAATTACCATTCACATGCATCCAACCAACCGCGCTTGGCTGAGCAGAGTGGATGATGATAAACAAGTATATGTAGTTGCAAGTAACACATATTTATGATGGACACAAGGCTAGAAGCACGGACAGACACACTGTATGGAAATCATTGTGATCACTATATCTCACATTCTGTAAGCGAGTTGGATGAAAATTGCAATCAACATGCTCTGCCACCAAAATGCATGTCATACCGGTATAAAATATACGAAGCCTGTATGCTACATATAAATGTCTGTTCCATGTCTTGGGTACATCTTAACTTAACCCTGTACATGCTGAGGCTACAATTTTTTTCTGTATGAAAAATAAGAAATAATTCTCTTAATTATGCACGGAAGTATATATTGTTACCACTCATTGGAACCGTCTCATCGAGACGGTTCCAATGAGTGGTAACAACATATACTTTTGAGAAGAAGCAAGAAAAATAGGAAAAATAATTTCAATTTGTTTGTACCCTGTAGATGTGCATTCAGCATGATATAAGGGTTAACTAGCAGTGCATGAACGAGCCATGTTCTGACATTTGTGAATGTTAGATCAAAGTAGGCTGATTGATTGATTGATTGATTGATTGGTTCATTGATTCATTCATTCATTGGCTTATTGATTGGCTGATTGAATGGAGTTGTAATTCCCTTCAAACTAAATCATATATAGACAGGAATACCCCAGCATTGGGGTGGGAGCATGATAACACAAGCCCTGAAATCACAGTATCCATAAAGCATTAATTGAAATCATTATATCCTTATCTGGTGCCAGGCCTCCCTATCAAATAAGATCATCTTACTGCAGGTATTAATCCTGCTAACGATGAATTCACCATTAATATACATGCATATACTCTAATCAAACGAAGGAACTTTAATATTATATATTAGCTAGATTTCTAAATTTATTTGCTAATAATGTTGACATGCTAATAATGAACTTCTACTGTCATCATTTAGCATGTAGAACAAATTAAACCATATATCATACTGCACTCACTGATCTTCGATTACTGGATTTAAAATGTTTTTTGTTTGTTAATTTAACCCTTACACCGCTATCTTAATTTTTTGTCTGTTTATTTTCTATTTTCTATTTTCCATTTTCATCATCAAAAACATGCTTTGACAGCACTTTAGAATAATTTACAAGCTTTGAAAGCACTTTAGAATCATTTTCATTGGAAATGATTCTAAAGTGCTGTCAAACCATGTTTTTTATTGAGAAATATGGCAAGATATAAAAGCAACAGCCGATGACAATTGTTGTGCATAGCGGCCTAAGGGTTAATGGTGTTTATTACTTAGATATCAATTTTTGCCTAGAAATTGCCTGTATTTGCCTACAGCAATAACATACACAGTCCAGGCTGATACGGCGTGTTTTCCAGTCTGATACTGAAACTTCTAGTCTGATACTGCAATTTCTAGTCTGATACCATCGTTACTAGTCTGATACCGCCGTTTCCAGTCCGATATCATATCTCGCACGCGTATTAAACCAGTTCATTTGGGCATGCGCATTGCGTATGTTTACTTTATCGGCTGCGTAAATTTTGACAGATGCCGGGAATTTAAATTTGTAGGCTCTGTATTTCATCATTCAATCATGGATAACGGTATAGATTTTAATATAGGATTATCACAACTGCCGGATGATTGATATTGAAATTGATATCTAAGTAATCTAAGTAATAAAGACGTTAATACGTGTCTTGTTTGATATCGGCCTATGTATCGTCCCTCGGTAACTTGGTATCAGCCTTCGCCCTTCGGTCTCAGGCTGATATCAAGTTACCGAGGGCCGATACCTAGGCCGATATCAAACAAACCACGTATCATATAACCTCTAATTAACAGATAGTCATCTTAGGCTGGTTCAACACATGCTCCTAACGTGCGGCCCGCAAACTTAGTATAGCAATACTGTCATACTAATTGTGTCAGAACATAGTTCATTAAACAATGTCCAGAGCTCCAGATAAGTATTGTATCTAAAGAGTATTATACCCCCATATTTAAAATTCAATGCGTATTTTACTTTTACAAATGTATTATTGATTTTCTTCGGTATTAAATAGGAAACACATGATGAACTAGAAAATGTGTTCATAGAACATGGATGCCCCACGTATCGCTTTGATAATAAATGAGGCCAAATTCCAAGACAACTTTATTTTTTTATCTGAGCGTACGTGTTAAAGTTTTTGAAGCACCAAGTATGTGACCTTGACCCTGGGCTTGGCGGGGGCAGGACGAATGTGGATTTGGCACAGGGCAGTAGAGGACCATTAGAGCAATGTGTATATGAAGTATGAAGCTGATCCGTGAAAGGGAACAGAAATTATAAGATATTTACCCGAGCGTTAATGTTTTTGAAGCACCAAGTATGTGACCTTGACCCTGGGCTTGGCGGGGGCAGGACGAACGTGCATTTTGCACAGGGCAGTAGGACCATTAGAGCAATGCGTATATGAAGTATGAAGCTGATCCGTGAAAGGGAACAGAAATTATAAGATATTTACCCGAGCGTTAAAGTTTTTGAAGCACCAAGTATGTGACCTTGACCCTGGGCTTGGCGGGGGGCAGGACGAACGTGGATTTGGCACAGGGCAGTAGAGGACCATTAGAGCAATGTGTATATGAAGTATGAAGCTGATCCGTGAAAGGGAACAGAAATTATAAGATATTTACCCGAGAGTTAATGTTTTTGAAGCACCAAGTATGTGACCTTGACCCTGGGCTTGGCGGGGGCAGGACGAACGTGGATTTTGCACAGGGCAGTAGAGGACCATTAGAGCAATGCGTATATGAAGTATGAAGCTGATCCGTGAAAGGGAACAGATAAATTATAAGATATTTACCGAGCGTTAAAGTTTTTGAAGCACCAAGTATGTGACCTTGACCCTGGGCTTGGCGGGGGGGGGGGGAGCAGGACGAACGTGGATTTGGCACAGGGTGGTAGAGGACCATTAGAGCAATGTGTATATGAAATATGAAGCAGATCATGGTCGAGATGAAGAAATTGTGAGACAGTTTACGTAGAGCGCAAAGTTTTGTGACGGACGGACGGACGGACGGACGGGACGGGACAGACAGACAAGGGTAACACTAAATGCCCCCTCCACTATCGTGGTGGGGCATAACAATAAAACAAATTTAAAAATTCACTTATTTTGAGCTGTAAAAAGCAAACACTTTTTGCAGCTCAACTAACTAAATTTTCAACTTTATTACAGTATTTTCACTACTCAATTTGAAAATCAATGCGTATTTCACATTTCTGTGAGTATTTTGTACTCACATTTTTGATAATCAATGCGTATTCTGCTAAAATAAGTGCATAAAATACGCCAATACGCACCTTATCTGGAGCTCTGAATGTATATAGGCAAGTCCATGAGATTTTCTGGCTCATTTTATTTCATGAATTATGATTTTAAAATAACACAATATATTCCATAGATGATAACAACAAGTTATCAAAACTAGAAATGTATGTAAAACATGAATATGCCCCCGTGGCATACTGGGGGCCGTTTCACAAAACTTTCACAAAACAAAATGTTTGTAAGTGCAAAATTAAGATAGTCTGTAAATTTCACATTAACAATGTTTTCTTGTAAACAATTGTTGGATTTACATTTATTGAGCATAGGCTGCATATGCAGCCTATGTTCAATAAATGTAAATCCATCAATTGAAATTTCCAGACGATCCTAAATTTGCACTTATGAACATTTAGTCTTACAAGTTTAGTGAAACGGGCCCCAGGACTCTAACTGGAGAAACCCTTACAAATTTGTTGACGTAAATGTACACGGACGTCCGTACGGAACTGCAAAGGCAACGAATTAGGGGCCATGATTAAATTCTATAATTGTTTTGTAAATTTATCAACTTCTAAATTTGAAATATATTAGTATTTTCATATTCTAACAGTAGCCCCCCCCCCTCTCTAATAGTAACAGCAGCCCCCTCACATTAATTTCCGGCAAAACTATATCATCTTCACATACCAAACATGATATACGTATTAGGATGGACTATGGTATTTTTGGTCCCCATTAATTACATTGCCCCCAGGCGCGTATTTGAATTTAATGTCAGGAATAAAATTCTCATTGTAGGAATGAATGGCCTTTTTGTGGAATTTATCGGGGTATAAACTTGGAAAAGTCGCGGGAATACTGGACGAAGGCCGGAAGGCCTCGTCCAGTATTCCGCGACTTTTCCAAGTTTATATCCCCGATAAATTCCACAAAAAGGCCATTCATTCCTTATAATTCCAGCATTTGAAATAAATTCATCAAGAAAATGTGTTTATTTTCCGTTTTCTTAAGAATTATTTTAACTGCGCCTCACGGTTACGGAAAGTAGTTCGGCGTGGGAGTTTACTGGGATATAAATTTTGGACAGAGACTTGCTACGGGCCAATCAAATGTTAGGGAATTGTGTAAATATTTTTGTGCTGGAATTATATACTATTAAGACAAAAATCCCTTAGTTGTCTGCTGTTTTATATCCCCATATTTGAAATAAATTTCAGGAAAAAAATTCTCGTATACTATTGAGCCAAAAATCCCCTAGACGAGCCCATATATTAACCCTTAGAATGCGACACACAAAAATTACCGTCCGCTTCATATTTTATAATTTTCCCCCATTAAAACATGGTTTGGCAGCACTTCAGAATCATTTCCATTGGAAATGATTCTAAAGTGCAGCCAAACTATGTGTTTTGTTGATAAAAGTTTAACGTAAAAAAAAATAATCAGCGGACGACAAAATTTAATTCAGCATTGTAAGAGTTAGATATGTGGTGAACGAAACTGCAAATAAAGTTGCATGTTATCATTGGGCCGTGCATGTTGGAATGTGCAATCGTATGCATACAGTTAATTTAATTGAATTAAGATCTTACCGATATCTATCGGACCACGGTAACGAACACAGATAAAGGTTACTTCCTGATTTGAAGCGATCTGTGGAGAAGGGGGCTAACTCCCTCATGAAGTTAGCCCCCTTCTTTCACTGACCCCTTACATTATAACCAGTGTTTGGTATATACAATGCTAGCTACAATAATTCGCCTCCGATATGTTTTCTACGGCTACAATTTGACCCATTCAAAAAATGTGAGCAACAGAAGTGCATACCCAAACCTGTTGCATGTAGGTCAAAATGTCTTTGATGTAGAACTAGTCAATTGTGACATATAATAGAACATGTTGATAACTATGGACAACATTTACCCACAAGGTACAGTGGAACCAAGTAAACAGATGCGATCTTATTTTAAATGAGTTTCTTGGTTATTTATCTCGGGTGATAATGTCTGTTCGTGATCGCATACAACACAGCTATGGCTCAGAATGATCAAATGCCCGATTTACAGTGAAACCTCTCTAAGTGGGACACCCTGGGGACCCCCCAGGGTGTCCGGTTTAGAGAGGTTTCACTGTAACTATAATGACTACATATCCAGGATAGTTATGTCTTCTACACCATTGCCTGCACTAATCTTGCCAATATTTGTCCAAAATACTTGAATGGAATGGTGCTTAACGACCCATTAACACAAAAGAGTATCATTTAGGGCCAAGCAATGTAGATGAAGAATAAAAATAATAGGAAAATAGTCTGTTAGATGTGGTCCAAAATACTTGAATATTGTGTGATTGAAATCAAGTAGTTTCATTGGCTGAGCCAGAGCTGTGCTGAGCTGAGCCTGAGCCTTGATATCAAAAGACATTAGCATGGTATTCTATTTATCAGTTAACGTATTTGCTACTAGTAACTAGAACAAGTGAACAGGGGCTCACAGATACCCCCTCCCCCCCCCCCCCCGACCACAGGTGGAAGACTCGGACTTGTGACACAAAAAAATACCCACTTGGTTTCATACAGCACTATGTTCAATGTAATAGAACCAACAACTCACTTATAAAACTAAATTCTGGAGAAATATAAATAATCTGAGGCATGAAAAATCCCATTACCCCACCCACTTGGTATCATACAGTACTATGTTCTAATAGAACATAGTACTGTATGAGACCAAGTGGGTGGGGTAATGTGCCCTCGACGCCACCTGGACCATCAAACAAATTCTTTAACGGCAACATACAAAATGTTATGTACCGGTATATGTTGAGAACGGGGAGACAGAGGAATGGACAGAAAAGCGAAAACTATTTACCCTCGGCATACTTTGTAAGCCGGGTGTGTACAAATCAACAAATACAGTGGTCTGTTTGTTTATCTAATTTTCCAACTTTTACGGCCATATAAACAATGCAAAAAAAATAAAAAAAATTATAATATTAAATTTGATCAAAATTTAAGAATGAGCCTTTTTATTTCGTGAAATTTGGTCAAATATTGATTTTATTACGAAAAATTTATTTGTCTATGGGAATTTAACATGGGGAAAATGAGGTGGAGGAGCTGTGGGACCATTTAAAAAAAATAATAAAAATTTGGAATTTGACCCACGAAAACTGGCTAGATAGCTTGGAAATGATCTAAGAAATTTTGAAAATTGGTCAACTATTTCTGAAATTCAAAAAATTTCCCCATGTTAAATCCCCATAGACATCTGGGGAAATTGTTTTGTTCGCAATAAAATCAATATTTGATCAAATTTCACGAAATGAAAAGAAGGCTCATTCTTAAATTTTGCTTTAATTTAATAATATCGAAAAAAAAAAATTGTTTTTGAATTGTTTATATAGTCGTAAAATTTGGGCAGCTTTCGTGAAACAGACAGTATATAACATCGGCATACTATGTGACCCGGGTGTATACAAATCAACAAATATAGTGGTCTGTTTGTTTATCTATACATAAATTTTGGTCCAAAGATATATTTCAAGCATATCTAACCCGTGATGCATATAAATGACGATTTATAGGCCTACACCAAATAACATATCCCATCCCGCCCAGCCTCCTATATACACCCCTTTACCAAGCCACTTACTTATGTTTGAAGTTTTCTACCACCGAATCATGATCCCTACAGGGTAACGATGGTCATTTCTTAATGGTCATTTTCTACATGGTCATTTCTTAATGGTCATTTTCTACTTGGTGATCTCTTAATGGTCATTTCCTACATGGTCATTTCTTAATGGTCATTTTCTACATGGTCATCTCTTAATGGTAATTTCCTACATGGTCATTTCTTAATGGTCATTTTCTACTTGGTCATCTCTTAATGGTCATTTTCTACATGGTCATCTCTTAACCCTTCCTACACTGTTGACGGAAATTGCCGTCTGCTGTTTTTTATTTTTGCTTTAATTCTCAACAAAAAACTGGTTTTGACAGCACATGAGAATCGTCTCCACTGGAGACGATTCTCATGTGTTGTCAAAACCAGGTTTTTGTCGAGAAATATTGAAAATAAAACATTTCCAGCAGACGACAATATTTAATTCAGCGTAGTAAGGGTTAATGGTCATTTTCTACTTGGTCATCTCTTAATGGTCATTTTCTACATGGTCATTTTCTACATGGTCATCTCCTAATGGTCGCAACCACATATACAGGCAGAAATTCACCTTGTAATGGAACATTTCACTGATATTTCAATATACTGAGACCAGAATATTTGGTGTCAGGCACCATTATTACTTTCCATATCACTTTGGCCCATGTGTGAATCTCAGAAAGTGAAAGTGAAAGGGTTTAACGTCCCAGCAACAGCTAAGGTCAAATAGAGACGGGAGCACAGTTTAAAGTCTCATCCGACAGACCAGTGGGATGGAAATACTGATCGGATGCCCAAGGCGAGGTTTGAACCACAACCTCCGGATTGGAAGTCAGGTGTTCTAACCCCAAGGCCACAGTGGAATGGAAATACTAGGTAAGTGTTTTTCACGCCTAGGGTGAGGATTGAACTCACAACCTCTGTAGCTTATTTCACCAACATTACAAAGTAATTTTCAATTTAAGCATAAATTTGTTATTTTTTATTATACTGAATTTATTACATTATCATAGCCATTTTGGCTGTGATAATGTAATAAATTCAGTATAATAATTCTGTATACTTTTAATCATCAATATGCAGTAGTTAGTTCTATGTGAAATAATGCATATTGGTGAAAAATAAACGATTACTCCCTCAAAGTATACTTTGCTAGATAAGTATACTTTACAATTTTGGATGAAATCGGCTATTGGTATTGAAGTCAATTTCTCATCACTATGCGTATCGTGTGTAGTGCTATTTTCATTGGAAGGAATGCAGACTTTATACTGAACTTATTTTATATGTCATGTGATGTTATTTGAGAATAGAATGTCAGTAAAAAGTAATTTTTTACATGGTATGCAGTGTATTAGAGTTAAAGGTACATTCCCACTCAGTAGGCACAACATGTTCTTTATAGGAATTCAATAAGTGTATAATTGTGTCACTATTCCACCAGTTCTAAACATTTTGAGTGCCTGCCATACAGGTATAATCATTTAGTAATATTTATTTTACTGATAGTGACTCGCGGTGGTATCAGACATTTTAATGAAACACGGTTATCACCCCTGATATCTGTGTAGAATTTTACGTCTGATATAAAATGTATAATAATGCCAATCAATATGTGGTGTAATGGTGAATGAATGTTTTATTTTGCCAGAAAATGTCTCAGATGATGTCTCTGATATAAAGAACATTTTGTGCCTACTGAGTGGGCATGTGCCTTTAAAGCCCGATACAGAATTTTGTATTTGGTAAATGTATAGCGAATTGCTTGATAAAGAATAATTGCAGAAACGTGGAAAATAAAATAAATTTCTACTACATCAAGTTGCATGATCACGTGTTAGAACAACAACAACAATGGCTGAAAGTGTTGAAAGCGCACACTCCAAAGTAAGTATTATTTTATAGTTTCCTTAATATGCAATGTATTTTGATGAAATATGGCGCGGAAAATGCGAATTCTTGAGCTGCATTTGGTAGTCTTGGGACTTCGGCACATACTTACCGTCGTAAGTCATTTTTGCGAAAAAATTGATTTCCGTGTCAGTAAACATGGTAAACACAGAAATCAATTCCTCGCAAAAACGACAGAAATTTGGGCCAAAGTACCGACACCACCAAATGCAGCTTAACAAGACACGTTTGATGCGCCATATTTCATCAAAATCCGTTGCATAATAAGGAGAATATAAAAGAATACGTACATTGAATCCGAGGCGCTTCTGGAAGTTTCAGTAATTGTTGTTGTTGTTGTAACCACGTGATCATGCACCTTGTAATTATTGGGTTTGGTGTATTGAAATCAAAATGCAAGTATTATAATTAGAATTATTGTCAAATGTTAACCCTTACACCGCTTTTAATGTTAACCCCCGACACCTATTTTCGTCGTCTGCTGTTTATTTTCTATTTTCCATTTTTATCACCAAAAACATGCTTTGACAGCACTTTAGAATCATTTACAACATGCTTTGACAGCACTTCAGAATCATTTCCATTGGAAATGATTCTGAAGTGCTGTTAAACCATGTTTTTATTTAGAAAAAAGGCAAAATATAATAAAATGCAACAGGGCAGACGACGAATTAGTGTCTGGAAGTTTCAGTTAATTGGTTATTTTGTTGTTGGTGTTAACCAACGTGAATCATTTACCATTGGCACCACGTGACTATTATTTGTGCCATACAATACTCAATAGAACTACTGTCTGTTTCACGAAAGCTGCCCAAATTTTACGGCCATATAAACAATTCAAAAACCATATTTTTTTCGATAATATTAAATTAAAGGAAAATTTAAGAATGATCCTTCTTTTTATTTCGTGAAATTTGGTCAAATATTGGTTTTATTACGAAAAATTGATTTCTCTATGGGAATTTAACATGGGGGAAAAAGAGGTAAAGGAGTGTGGGAGGAGCTAAAAAAAGAAAAAATTTGGAAATTGACTCCGAAACCTAGCAAGATAGCTTGGAAATGATCTACCGGTAACCAAGAAAACAAAAGTTAAATTTTAAAAATCGGTCCAGTATTTCTGAAATTCTAAAAAATTTCCCCAACAAGATGTCTATGGGGATTTAACATGGGGAAATTTTGTTTTCGCAATAAAATCCATATTTGACCAAATTTCACGAAATAAAAAGAAGGCTCATTCTTAAATTTTCCTTTAATTCAATACTATCGAAAAAAATATTGTTTTTGAATTGTTTATATGGCCACAAACAAGCGCGGATCCAGGATTTCGGGTTAGGGGGGGCGTAACTATTTTGCAATACTTGACTATATTATTGAACGCGCTAGGGGGGTCCGGGGGCATTCCCCCCCCGGAAATTTTTTGAAATCTACATCGCATTTCCTGCGTTCTGGCGCATTTTGGAGCAAAAAAAAACCCAATAAACAATAAATTCACAACGCGTACGTAAAAACGTGCCTTTTAACTTGTAAACAATCTTTACTCGGCGAATTTTAGGGAGGGCGCGCGCCGGGTCCGCCCCCCCCTGAATCCGCCCTTGGCAAAATTTGGGCAGCTTTCGCGAAACAGACTATACATACTCTTACATCAAGAAGAGCTTAACCCTACACTACAAGCCTGCAAAGTGGTATTGGAAAATAGTGTAGATCCAGATGATCCGGCTCGCAACTAGCTGTCTCATCAGGATCTGCACTTTTTACAAGTATTTTTTAAAACAAATTTGAGAATAAAAACACCCCCTTTTCATAAATGGACTAGTCTGAAAATCATTTTTTGATGATAGGATTGGTAGGAAAATAAACATATCAAAGTCCTTTCCAGTTATTTAGGGGTGAAAGGGTTAAGTACATGTCTATATTGGTTACACTATAATTGTGCATAACAAAAGTATTTAAGCCTTAGAAAGCTGGGAAAAAAAATTGTCGTCTGCTGTTATTTTATTATGTCTTCTTTCTCAATAAAAACATGGTTTTACAGCATTTTAGAATCATTTCCATTGTCAAAACCGTGTTTTTGAAGAGAAAAATGGTAAATATAAAATAAACAGCAGACAACAACATTTAATTCAGCAGTTAATATATTACATACTTGCCCTCCTGTGCAAATTTTAGGACGCCACAAATCTCACTCAGCGTGTTGTTATCCTGCAACAGAAACGCAGTTGTAGTTGTGGTGGAGAAATGGCACTTATTACGCTTGCAACCAGTGTAGACCCATTTTCCCAGTCTGATCAGGGTTTGCATGGTTCGTCATTCAATATAGGAATGAATGGCCTTTTTGTGGAATTTATCGGGGTATAAACTTGGAAAAGTCGCGGGAATACTAGACGAAGCGATAAAAAATTACAATTTTCAAAAAAAAAATCCAAAAATTTCTTCTTTTTTTTTTTTTTATTTATTTTCGAAAATTGTAATTTTTTAAGGCCTCGTCCAGTATTCCCGTCCAGTATTCCCGCGACTTTTCCAAGTTTATATCCCCGATAAATTCCACAAAAAGGCCATTCATTCCTTATAATTCCAGCATTTGAAATAAATTCATTTTCCGTTTTCTTAAGAATTATTTTAACTGCGCCTCACGGTTACGGAAAGTAGTTCGGCATGGGAGTTTACTGGGATATAAATTTCGGACAAAGACTTGCTACGAGCCAATCAAATGTTAGGGAATTGTGTAAATAATTTTGTGCTGGAATTATTCAGTAAAATACAAACAAAAACACAATTATGGCTGTGACTGGAGAAATACGCTTATGGCATTTGCGATCATCTCAATTAGGCATATATTGTGGCTATTTCTCAAATACATACTCATTAAATGTTCAGACGAGTGCGCTTCGGTGTCAAATGGTTAGTATCGCAAATCGAAAGCATGTATGCGCGGGGCTTTCATTGAAACAGACATGTGTATGTGAGGCAATGAATATGTAAGTTATGGTTCACATATTGTATTTTTAATAAACTAAATTCTTAAAACAAAATTAATATGTAAACTGTAACTATTACTTATACAACAAAGTTGTTTCCCTTCAATTTTCTTTTCAAATCATGACATTACCTTTTCTCTATTTTGGAAAACAGGGGGCCGTTTCACTAAACTTTGTACGACTAAAATGTTCATAAATGCAAAATTATGATAGTCTGTAAATTTCACATTAACATTGTTTTCTTGTAAATAATTATTGGATTTACATTTATTGAGCATGGGCTGCATATGCAGCCTATGCTCAATAAATGTAAATCCATAAATTGAAATTTCCAGACGATTTTAAATTTGCACTTACAAATATTTTAGTCGTAAGAAGTTTAGTGAAATGGGTCCCAGGCTCGTGGATTGATGTATACTTACGGCAGCGTCTGGATTTACACTGTTTGCAAACACCGCTACAGAGTCTGTTAATAAGTTAAATACCGTTTACTTAACCAGGTCAGCTGATTATTATGAAAGTAGAGAAAGTGAGCAGGCGCTCACGTGCACCCTCGGCGGTTGCCTGGACCGACAAATAAAAACTTTAACGCAGACGTACGGACAAATGGATGGACGGAAGGATGGACGGAATTATGAAAACTATATACCCCTCAACATACTTTGTATGCCGGGGGTATAATAATGCGTAAGTGATTGGGTCCTTATGCTAAACAAATGAGTGAGTGCCGAAAGGGAACTTACAGCACCGTCACACGGGATCTCTTCAAACAGAGAGTCCATCTTGGTATGTATGGAGTCGTAGTTGTACGTGCCGTTACTGTACGTGGTACTCGTGTCATTATTCAGGTCAAAGGTTGGCTCCCGACCCGTGGACGCCAGGTAGCTATGGCTCGGTTAAGGTCCGTTTCAATGGTGTGTGATGTTCTGGCAGGACTGAATACAAGGTGCATGATCACGTGGTTACAACAACAATGGCTGAAAGTGTTGAAAACGCGCCAACTCCAAAATGAGTATTATTTGATATTTTTCTTAATAGGCAACAGACTTTGATGAAATATGACGTAGCAAATGCGTCTTCACGAGCTGCATTTGGTGCATTCAGCACATACTTATATCGTTTTTGCGAAGAATCGATTTACGTGTCAGTACGAAGACCACCAAATGCAGCTTAACAAGATGCGTTTGATGCGCCATATTTCATAAAAATACATTACATAATAATAAGGACAAAATAAAAGAATATGTACATTGAATCGGGAGGGCTTCTGGATGTTGTACTACTTGTTGTTGTTGTAACCACGTGATCATACACCTTGGAATAGTATGACTACTTCTGGCATTACAGTGCTACCTACCTACAACTGCCACGCAAGGGATTGATTGATTGGTGTTTAACGGCCTATCAACAGCTAAGGTCATTTAAAGCCGGGCCACAGGTTCGTTCCCGCATTCAACCTGCTGCATTGGGGGAAAATCACAAACTCATAACGGAATATTTACATGAAAATAAATATATATTTAGCAATGAAAGTAGAATAACCTGACCTGGTGCCGGGTCCACACCACATTTGGCCCCCTCTACATAAAAGTAATAGGATTATGAATAATCGTATTACGGTACTCATATAAAAAGGGTATATTTTGTTTGTTTGTTTGTTGGGGTTTAACGGCCTATCAAAAAATATATGAAAATTACTTGCAAAATGTGCAGATCCTGATGAGACAGCTCGTCACGAGCCAGCTCATCTGGATCTACACGTTTTGCCAATACCACTATACAGGCCTGTGGTTTTGTTTGTTGGGGTTTAATGGCCTATCAACAGCGAAGTCATTTAAGGCCGGGTCAATGGATTTAGTACTAAATCCCATATATTACCTGTACAAGTACATGTACATGTTCAAGTACATGTACAAATGGGGGGAAAATCCCAAAATCAGAACTGAATATTTACAATAACAAAACAATATATTCAGCCCTGAAATCAGAATAATCCTGATCTGATGCCAGGTCCTCGCCACACCAGAATCACTTGGCCCCTCCCAAAAGCAGTAGGATCAGTAATAATCTTACTACTTTTATAATGGGCAATAACCCAATTCAACTCCCAGGTAACAAAAGAGCCAAAGATAAAAATGTAACTGAGGGCCAAACCAGACAAATTGTGATTCCTATAAGGAGGAACCCATACCGTTAATTTACGCCGTCTCGTTCGCCCGACCACCACCCACATAAAAGGGGTATAACCAAATTGTCTCACATACAAGAAAGCCAAAGATGTATCCGAGGGTTGAACCAGCTGCCTATTTCATCAACATTGCAAAGTATACTTTACTAGCAAAATATACTTTGAGGGAGAATTTTTATTATACTGAATTTATTACATTATCACAGCCATTTAATGGCTGTGATAATGTAATAAATTCAGTATAATAATTCTGCATACTTTTAATCATGAAATACATGCATTTGTTAGTTCTATATGAAATAATGCATTTCAGGAAAAATAAATGATTACTCCCTCAAAGTATACTTTGCTAGTAAAGTATACTTTGCAATGTTGATGAAATAGGCTACAGGTCTCTGGTCGGGATTTCGGTAAGGATGAATCCCGATCATTAAATTGCCCATCGCATGCTCCCACCTCGGCTGTAATGATGTGTGATAATCTGACAGGCGTGTTTGTTTGTTTGTTTATTGGTGTTTAACGGCCTATCAACAGCTAAAATCATGTAAGGCCGGGCAAACGGGTTCGATCCCATTTTAACCTGTTGCATTGGGGGGAAAATCCCAAAATCAAAACGGAATATTTACATCGAGAAAAGATACATTCAGCATGTTCAGCCCTGAAATTAAAATAACCCGACTTGGTGCCAGGTCCATACCACACCAGTCACTTGGCCCCTCCCCCTACATAGGATTACGAATAATCGTAATACTCACATAAGGGGTGTAACCAGATTCAACTGTCACATATAAAATGCCAAAGACGTATGTGAGGGTCAAACCAGGTCTCCAGTCAGAATTCCGGTAAGGATGAACCCCGATCGTTAAATTACCCATTGCATGCTCCGACCTACCACCCACTCTTGACAGGCGTGAATAGTATGACAACATTTGGCATTACGGTGCTACCTATCTACAACTGCCATGCAAGGGAAGACATAACTACTGTCTGTTTCACGAAAGCTGCCCAAATTTACGCCATATAAACAATCCAAAGACAATATTTTTTTCGTGACATTTGGTCCAATATTGACTTTATTACGAAAATACAATTTCCCCATGTTAAATCCCCATACAGTGAAGATGTCTATGGGGATTTAACATGGGGACATTTTTATAATTTCAGAAACAGTGGACCGATTTTCAAAATTTATTTTGTTTTCTTAGTTAAATCATTTCTAAGCTATCCAGCAAGGTTTCGGAAGCAATTTCCAAACTTTTTCGTTTCTTGACTGCTCCCTTAGCTCGTCCACCTCCTTTTCCCCATGTTAGATTCCCATAGATAACTCTTTTTTTTTGTAATAAAATCAATATTTGACCAAATTTCACGAAATAAAAAGAAGGCTCATTCTTAAATTTTGTATTTTTTTTGGGCAGGTTTCGTGAAACAGACAGTAGTGTAGATCCAGATCAGCCTATGCATCCGCACACTATGATCAGGATCTGCACTGTTAGCCATTACAATACCGGTCAAGCTTCTATTAACAAGCAATATAGAATGTAAGAAATCAATGGTAATCAATTCTTTGTGAAAGTCGTTATTGTAGAGCAACCATAAACATATACTTTGGTGAGCTATATATCATCAAAATACGTCCGTGTGTTAGGAAGATATTAAAGAAAATCTACTGTAAAAATGATGTGATCTCGTACCCTGTGTATCTTGTCTGATAAAGATTTTATCAGGCAACGATCTTTGTATTGGCAGAATACGTAGCGACTCATAACATAATGTTGTATCAGGCATTGACCTGATACGCATACCTGGGTTACGACAAAGTGAATGCTGACGTTTCATTGGTCGAACAAACCGAATGATGTCAGTATGTGTTCTTTTCAACGTTTTGTGGCAGAAAACATTACCTGATAAATTGAATACCAGACTAGTGTATTTTGATAACAACTTTATCAGGCTCGCCTCAGAATTCCAATGTGTTTCCTAGCCTTGCCTGATAAACTTGACATCAAAAGACACTAGCCTGGTATTCTCGATATATCAGCTATAGCTTTGGATTATCCATGAGGATGCAATGTCGTGGAAAGTGAAAAGTGAATGGGTTTAACGTCCCAGCAACAGCTAAGGTCATATAGAGATGGGACCACAAAGTCTCATCTGACAGATCAGTGAGATGGAAATACTACAAAAGTATTTTTTTGATACCCTAAGTCGAGTTTTGAACCCACAACAACCGGATTGGAAATCAGGGGCCCGTTTCACTAAACTTTGTACAAACTAGATTGGTCAGTAAGCGAGGCTTACGGAATACCCCCCGCGTGGGCCCAGGTACCACTAAATATGTAAAATTTTCCAAGTGTGTGGGCTTGTGACCTTGACTCTGGGCTTAGCGGGGGCGGCACGAACGTGAATTTGTCACAGGGTGGTAGAGGTCCATTGGAGCAATGCGAGTGTGAAATGTGAAGCAGATCCGAGCAAGGAAGTAGAAGTTATAACCGATTTCTCTGATGTTAAGTGTTGAAGAAGAGACTAAGTATGTGACCTTGAGATCAGCGGGGATATGTCACAGCATGATAGTAGAGCCTTAGAGGAATGCATGCATGAAATATTAAGAATCTGCAATGAAGGAAATAGAAGTTATACCATATTTCTCTGATGTTAAGTTTTGTAAAGAGTTTTACGGGGGTTGGACGGTTGTGGATTTGGCACAGCATGGTAGTAGAGCCTTACAGGAATGCATGTGTGAAATATTAAGCATTTTAGATGCAGGAAATAGAAGTTAAAACAATATTTCTCTGATGTTAAGTTTTGTAAAGAGACTAAGTATTTGACCTTGACCATGGGATCAGCGGAGGTTGGACGGTCATGGATTTGGCACAGCATGGTAGTAGAGCCTTACAGGAATGCATGTGTGAAATATTAAGCATTTTTGATGAAGGATGTAGAAGTTATAACAATATTTCTCTGATGTTAAGTTTTGTAAAGAGACCCAAGTATTTGACCTTGACCGTGGGATCAGCGGGGGTTGGACGGTCGTGGATTTGGCACAGCATGGTAGTAGAGCCTTACAGGAATGCATGTGTGAAATATTAAGCATTTTAGATGAAGGAAATAGAAGTTATAATAATATTTCTCTGATGTTAAGTTTACGGACGCACGGACGCACACATACACGCACACACGCACGGCCGCACGGACGGACAGACGGACAACCTGACTCCAGTATACCCCCCCACAACTCGTTGCGGGGGGTATAATAAAATGACCGTAAGTGCAAAATTATGATAGTCTGCAAATTTCACATTTCTTGTAAAGAATTATTGGATTTACATTTATTGAGCATAAGGAGCCTATGCTCAATACATGTAAATCCATCAATTGAAATTTACAGACGATTGTAAATTTGCTCTTACGAACATTTTAGTCGTACAAAGTTTAGTGAAACGGGCCCCAGGTGTTCTAACCCTTAGACCACAACCCAACCCTACATATTTGTGAAAGGTAACATACTAGGGATTAGAACACCTGACTTCATGAAAGTATTTGTGATGCCAAAGGCGAGGATTGGAAGATCGGTGTTTTAACCCCTATGCCACAACCCATCCCCAATGTGGTGGAAGGCAAAGGATACACAGCGACGACCAGCCAGTAGGAAATGACAGCGACCTCCAGTAGGTAGATAAACACGGGGAATATCAGGGTAAACAGCATACTGCCCACTGCCCTGTAATACAACATGAATATAGGGTTACTACTATTGTAATATAGTGTTAACTGTATTGTAATTTTCAAATTTGCGGCGTATATCAGAAAAGGATAGGTTGGAAAATCTGTTTAATGGCGACGCCATTAAACAGATTTTCCCACCTATCATTTTCTGATGTACGCCGCAAATTTCAATATTACAATGCGGTTAACCTATTTCTAATGCAGTCCTTTACTACTGGCGTAGGAATACATATTGAAATAATTTGCGACCATTCATCAACAATGATATACCTGTAATGTATGACCATCAGCCAATCAGATTACGTGATATTTATAGAGTGCATTAGAATATAGGGTTAACTGTATTGCGTGTTCGTTTGTTTGTTGGGGTTTAACGGCCTATCAACAGCTAAGGACATTTAAGGCCGGGTCAATGGGTTTAGTACTAAATCCTATATATTACCTGTACAAATGTGGGGAAAATCCCAAAATCAGAACAGAATATTTACACAAAAAAAACTACATATTCAGCCCTGATATCAGAATAATCCTGATCTGATGCCAGGTCCGTGCAAAATCCAGATCCGTCATCCATTGCTTTTTGCAGCTCAACTAAGTAAATTTTGAAGTTTGTTACAGTATTTCCATTACTCAATTTGAAAATCAATGCATATTTTCACATTGCTGTGGGTATTTTGTACTCCCACTTTTGAATATCAATTGATGCGTATTCTGCAAAATTAAGTGTGTAAAATACACCAATCTGGAGCTCTGAGGTTGTATTCATTATTTCAGTAGCCGATTTCACCAACATTGCAAAGTATACTTATCGAGCAAAGTATACTTTGAGGGAGTAACCATTTATTTTTTCCGAAATGCATTATTTCATATAGAACTAACGACTGCAAATATTTGATGATTAAAAGTATGCAGAATCATTATACTGAATATATTACATTATCACAGCCAAAATGGCTGTGATAATGTAATAAATTCAGTATAATAAAAATTAATAAATTTATCCTTAAATTGAAAATTTCTCCCCTCAACATGCTCAAAGTATACTTTGCTAGATAACTAAGATAAGTATACTTTGCAATGTTGGTGAAATAGGCTACAGGTGCCCAAACCCTCCCTTCCACCAGGAGTGTCGTATGAATGGTTTACCTGCTACTTTCCTTGATCAAGGCGATGGCGATGCGAATCCTCTGGCACAGAATCAACAGAATCAGCACAACTAAAGTCAGGATTACGACCGAGATGATTCCTGTAACCGTAGCAACGTTGACATGTCTGCAGTTGTGAGTGTATCATAACTGATTACGATCAAGATGATTCCTCTAACCATAGCAACGGACATGTGTCACTGACTGACATGACTGCAGTTGATGATTCCTGTAACCATAGCAACGTTGATATGTCTGCAGTTGTGAGTGTATCATAACTTATTACGATCGAGATGATTCCTGTAACCATAGCAACGGACATTTGTCACTGACTGACATGACTGCAGTTGATGATAGCTGTAACCATAGCAATGTTGAAATGTCTGCAGTTGTGAGTGTATCATAATGGATTACGGTCCAGATTTTTCCTGTAACCATAGCAACGGACATGTGTCACTGACTAACATGACTGCTGAGTGTGAGTGTATTATAACAGATTAAGACCAAGATGATTTCTGTAAGCATAGTTATGGACATGTGTCACTGACTAACACGACTGCACTTGTGAGTGTATCATAATGGATTACGATCAAGATAATTCCTGTAACCATAGTGATGGACATGTGTCACTTACTGACATGACAGCAGTTGTGAGTGTATCATAACGGATCAGGGCTTCTAAAATTTCAGAATGCCAATCGGTCCAGACGTAATTGTCGGCCCGAAGGAGCCGGTACGATTAGTGCTACCAGATACCCCCCCCTCCCTCATGTTATAACACAGCATGTTATTTTGTTTCGCTTTATTTGTGCCTTTTTAAATACGATCGATCGATGGCCATTGTCATAAATATTTCGCGACGCAAGACCCTAATTGACCCACACAATACGTCACATTAGCGTGTGTGGCTAGAAAATCAGTATCTGGTAACACGAGGCACGTGGCAGCTGTGTATTATAATCGGGATATCCGTTATCATGGTTATCGAGGTGTGCAATTTCACACATCACACCAATAAACCAGTGGCATGTCGTGTATTATTTTGGGCATTCGGAGCGTGGATTGAAAAATAGCAGCCGGATTTCATTATTTTCGGACCAAATTTTAAGGATAGTTTGCAAATCTCAATCGGTATGAGATTTAAAAATTCGGTCCAGAACCGACAAACTGAACATTTTAGAAGCCCAGTAATGGATTACAATAGAGATAATTCCTGTACCCATAGCAACGGACATGTGTCACTGACTGACATGACTGCAGTTGTGAGTATCATAACAGATTACAAGCGAGATGATTCCTGTAACCATAGCGACGAACATGTGTCACTGACTGACATGACTGCAGTTGTGAGTGTCTCACAACGGATTACAAGCGAGATGATTGTTGTAACCATAGTGATGGACATGTGTCACTGACTGACACAACTGCAGTTGTGAGTGTATCATAACAGGAGTCTGATCGAGATAATTTCTGTAACCATAGCGATGGACATGTGTCACTGACTGACACGACTACAGTTGTGAGTGTATCCTAACAGATTACGATCGAGATAATTCCTGTAACCATAGCGACGGACATGTGTCACTGACTGACATGAATGCAGTTGTGAGTGTATCATAATGGATAACAAGTGAGATGATTCATGTAATCATAGTGATGGACATGTGTCACTGACTGACATGACTGCAGTTGTGAGTGTATCATAATGGATTACGATTGAGATAATTCATGTAACCACAGCGACGGACATGTGTCACTGACTGACATGACTGCAGTTGTGAGTGTATCATAATGGATTACGATCAAGATAATTCCTGTAACTATAGCGACGGACATGTGTCACTGACTGACATGACTGCAGTTGTGAGTGTATCATAATGGATAACAAGCGAGATGATTCATGTAACCATAGTGATGGACATGTGTCACTGACTGACATTACTGCAGTTGTGAGTGTATCATAACGGATTACGATCAAGATAATTCCTGTTACCATAGCCATAACTAACTGACTTATCAAACGCTGCGATAACACAAATATCTGGTGCATCGCATTACAGTTCTGTGACAGTTCTGAGACAGTTCCTTTAATTAACCCTTTCACCCCTAAGTAACTGGAATGGATTTTGATGGGTTAATTTTCTGATAATCATACAAAAATTTTCATACTAGTCAATTTATGATAACGGAATAGTTGTTTTTATCAAAAATATGAAAATTACTTGCAAAACGTGTATATCCTGATGAGACGGCTCGTCACGAGCCGGCTCATCTTAATCTACACCTTTTGCCAACACCACTATAGAGGCATGTGATGTTGAAAGGGTTAATTAACCCATTTCAAGATTGAATACACCTGTACTGAAGTAAAAAAAATGTTCCAACCTCCATTTTGTCAGACATTGAGCTACTTGAGTTACATACCAAAAGCGAGCCAGAATTTCTCCTGAGAAAACGAGAAGGTCATGATGGCCATGTGTATGTGGAACGACTGCTCCGTGTCCTTGACTTCAATATACTTTGATATACACCAGTACGATGCTGTAACAAGAAGTGAAATATCCATTATGATTTAGTAATTATATGTAGACCGGGGGCCCACTGTATAGGGCCCATTACTAGCTGACACGCTCAGTGGTGAGCTTTATGTAGCGCATGGGTACTATCGCCTTATACAGCTTAAAGTTGATATACGATTGTGCCGATCACTTGCTACGTCGACACAGGTCTGGTTGAGGTCCGAGACAATAACAAAAACACCTAGCAAAATGAGAAGGTCATGATGGCCATGTGGATGTGGAACGACTGCTCCGTGTCCTTGACTTCAATATATTGTGATATATACCAGTAACAAAATGCTGTAACAAAATGTGGAAGTGAATGGGTTTAATGTCCCACCAACAGCTAAAGTCATATAGAGGTGCGACCACAGTTTAAAGTCCCATCACACAGACCAGTGAGATGGAAATATTATGAAAGTATTTTTGATGCTCAAAGTGAGGTTTGAACCCACAACCTCCGGATTGGAAGTCAGGTGTTCTAATCCCTAGTCCACAACCCATCCCTAAGGCTACATAAAAATAATGTTTAGATTCTCATCCCCGCAAAAATTATTATTATTATTTATTAATTAAAAAACATTTGGTAAAATTTACGAGAATGATGTGGCCCGCCTATTATACAGCTCCCACAGCTTTTTATCTGAGTGCTTTACATAGCGCAATACAGCAACTCCGGAACCCGCCCCCTCGAGATTAGCAATACTTCAATATGAACATGTTATTACAAAACACTATTGCACGCAACTGCGCCTTGCTGTTCAACACCTCGTTTTAGTATTGCCTGAAAATAAAAAATAAAAGTGTCCCACCCGCCCCATTTTTCTTCAAAATTTGGATGAGAATCTAAACATTAATTTTTTGTAGCCTAAGTGAAAGTAAATATTTTAATGACAACGTAGAGACAATGGTTATATGTGGCTGTGACTGGAGAAATGGGGTTTATGGGATTTGTGACCACTGTAGATCCTGATCAAATACCACACTCCACGTAGCCTGATAATGATCTATATTGATTGCTAGAAGCAGGCCAGATTATCACTGATGGAATAGCGAACAGTGCAGATCCTGATCAGACTGTGCGGGTGCACAGGCTGATCTGGATCTACACTGGTCGCAAAACACATAAGCCTCATTTCTCCAGTGACAGCCACATACAGAGACAGGGCTTCGGTTTCACGTCTACACAATAACGGGGCTGGAAATTCTATGAAACTGAATACATATCCTCCAACTTTAAAGTCCCATGTTTCTAGACAATTAATCCAACACTCGACGCTGCACGAAACGGTGGATAAATACAACAGTTTGTTGTGGGAGCATATATTAAACAGCACAACACAAAAAATTAATTTTGGGATTTATATGTAGTTGTAGGGGTCAGTGGAAGAAAGGGGCTAAGTCCCTTATGTGACTTAGCCCAGAGCTCCAGATAAGTGGGAGTACAAAATACGCACAGCAATGAGAAAATACGCATTGATTTTCAAATTGAGTAGTGAAAATACTGTCATAAAGTTGAACATTTACTTAGTTGAGCTGTTTGCTTTTTGCAGCTGAAATAAGTGAATATTTAAATTTGTTATATTTTTTTATCATTTGTTCCCTATTTATTAATGAAGAAAATCAATAATCCATTTGTAAAAGTAGAATACGCAATGATTTTGAAATCAGGGGATGCAGTACAGTTTAGACACAAAGCTTATCTGGAGCCCTGCATAGCCTCCTTCTTCACTCAGCCCTTGAATTAACCATTAACCCTTACTATGCTGAATTAAATTCTGTTGTCTGCTGGAAATGTTTTATTTTCAATATTTCTCGACAAAAAACCTGGTTTTGACAGCACATGAGAATCGTCTCCAATGGAGACGATTCTCCTGTGCTGTCAAAACCATTTTTTTGTTAAGAATTAAAGTAAAAATGAAAAACAGCAGACGGCAATTTTTTAACAGGTTAAGGATGTGGAGTATGACTATACTTACAGAAGCCGAACGAACAGACGAACAAGAAAATGGTGACCCAGACCATTACACCAGCCATCCACCGCATCAAGACGATCCACAGCAAGGACACAAACATGGCTAACATATAGCCTCTGTAAAAACATGGATTCATAAATTGCAACAAAATTACACAAAACAATATTCAACTTATAAATAGAGGATCTCAAACGAGTTTCCTTTTGATATGAGATTTGTGAAACTCGTCCGCAATTTTATGCGCCGAGCCTCCGGCGAGCAATTTTATGCACCGAGCCTCTGGCGAGGTAGATAAAATTGCGGACGAGTTTCATAAATCTCATATCAAATGGAAACAAGTTTGGGATTCTGTTTATCACATGACTTCAGCCTCCAAAGAGAAGAAAACTTGGAGATATCCAATACATTTCAGTGTGCAGACGCCATTGACTATTTTTGCAACTACGGTAGTTGAAAATCTCCACATCATTATATGGCCGTAAAATTTGGGCAGGTTTCATGAAACAGACAGTAGTGCCTTTATTGAAAACTTTTCTAAATGTAGTATTGTACAATCATTTTACAACAACAAATATATATTTCATAATTCCAGCACAAAAATATTTACACAATTCCCTAACACTTGATTGGCCCGTAGCAAGTCTCTGTCCAAAATTTATATCCCAGTAAACTCCCACGCCAAACTACTTTCTACAGGTGCCCTGTCAGTGCTGTCAATGTAAACAAATGGCTGCCGTCTGTCAAAATAAACACATTTTCTTGATGAATTTATTTCAAATGCTGGAATTATAAGGAATGAAAGTCCTTTTTGTGGAATTTATCGGGGATATAAACTTGCAAAAGTCGCGGTAATACTGGACGAGGCCTTCCGGCTTTCATCCTGCGAGTTTATACCCCGATAAATTCCACAAAAAGGCCATTCATTCCTATAATAAATTTTGCTTGCAAGTATATGTATAGATGTAGAGCATAAATGTGTATCTAAATTATCACCCATTCTTATCACAGTTTCTGATTAAACAAGAAATGTGGTCTGTCGGCACACGAATGTCCACGTCTGTGTCTCGGATGAGGTGGGGTATTGAGTTAGGAAAAAAAGAATTTAACTGAAGATTTCTCTTGGTTTCCTGACTATAATATATATTTTTATTACTTTCTCTGATTACTCACAGGGGCAAATATTATTTGCCCCTGTGAGTAATCTGAGAAAGTAACAAAAATGTGAAAAACAAGAAAATGTGTCCTGTCCACACACGAATGCCCCCGTGGCAGATTGGAGAAACTGTACGTGGCAAAGTTAATTAACCAAAGTGATAAGTATGCACAAGCAGATTTATGAAGGTCAAAAGGTCAAGGTCATATTAAGGGCAGTGTTGATGCGTGGCATTTGTATGATGTATTGAAATATTAAAGTAATCCATCAAGAGATATAGAAGTTATGACAGGAATGAAAAGCTCCGGTGAACTTATTAATGTATGAAACAGTTAAAAAGTCAAAGTCATATTAAGGGTAGCATGGATGTGTGGCATTTGTCTACAGGTATACTGTGTTGAAATATTTAAGTAATTCTTCAAGGGATATAGAATTTATAGCAGAATTTCGAAACTCCTGCAAGCTTTTTAATGTGGGAAAAAGTTCAAAGTTGTCAAGGTCATATTAAAGGTACATGCCCACGCAGTTGCACAACGTGTTCTTTACAGGAATTAAATAAGTGTATAATTGTGTCACTATTCCACCAGTTCTAAAAATTATGAGTGCCCGCTATACAGATATAATAATTTAGTAATATTTATTTTACTGATAGTGACGCGCGGTGGTATCAGGTTATTTTCATATTCAAAATGAGGCATGGTATTTTTTAATTATTTATACTAATTAAATGAATCACCTGAAAAAATAATATTTTCGACAAATTAATAAGTATGATCATTGCACATCAAAAAGAAATTACAGAGAAGAAGTAGTAATGTCAGTTAACATTTTAAGGAAACACGGTTATCACCCCTGATATCATAGTGACAATTCATGTGTGATATACGAAGTATAAAAATGCCAATTATATCGTCCGAAAATGCTTCATGACTGTACATTCTGCCCGAACAATGTTATAATATTATCTAATGTATGGACGATAAAAATATGCCTCCCTATATTATAACCTGACACGTGGGCATGTACCTTTAAGAGAAGCATGGATGTGTGGCATTTGTCCACAGGTATACTGTGTTGAAATATTTAAGAAATCCTTCAAGGTATATAGAAGTTATAACAGTTTCGAAACTCCGGCGAACTCCTTAATGACAGACGGACGTACCGACACACGGAAACACGTTCCAAATACGTACTATATGCCTCCGGCTCTAAAGAGCCTGGGGGCATAAAAACTTGGAATACTACTTGAATTATTTGGAATAATCTGAGACACAGTGCCTTTAAATGTGGATGTGTTTGAAGAAATGCGGCTTATGGATTTTGCGACTAGTGTAGATCCAGATCAGCCTGTGCATCCGCTCAGTCTGATCAGGATCTGCACTGTTGACCATTCCATCAATGAAACACCCGGCATGCCTAATAAAACAGGCAGTATAGCGTGGTGTACAGGAGTGCGCTATTTGATCAGGATCCACACTGGTCTGAATTCTATATGGCCCATTTCTTTAGTCACAGGCACAAATAAGGCCTACATGTAGCCGATTTCATCAAAATTGCAAAGTATACTAATTACCTAGTATTTTTGAACGAGTAATCATTTACTTTTCCCAAAATGCATTATTTCATATAGAACCAACCACTGCATATATTTGATGATTCAAAGTATGCAGAATTATTATACTGAATTTATTACATTATCACAGCCAAACTGGCTGTGATAATGTAATAAATTCAGTAAAATAAAAAATAATAAATTTATCTTTAAATTGAAAAGTTCTCCCTCAAAGTATACTTTGCTAGATACGGTAAGTATACTTTGCAATGTTGGTGAAATAGGCTACTGGTTTGGCGTGAGTACTAGAGCATTGAATCCGGTTGAATCCATTAAAAAGTAGTAAAATTAATACTAATCCTATTACTTAAGGAGTGGGGCTATTAACTGGTGTGGGGAGGACCTGGGATTAGGTTAAAAAATAGGCAATTCTAATTTCAGGGTTGAATAATATAAAATTAAAATTATATTTTGAGTGCATTATATTTTGTGTCTCACCCACGTGACATAGGCTACTGGTGACTTACAAGACAATCATCCACCACGCGGACACGACGTCCTGTATAATCTTCTCCCCGTATTCCTTCGCTTTGAGGAACAATCCGTATGCATCTAGACCATCCTTCAGATCCTTGAGGCCGATTGTCTGGTTATTTCGGTCCATCAGGTCAGATGTGTTTGGCATGTTTTTGATGTTTTCTTCCAGTGTACTGACCGTGTCTAGTAACTCAACTAACGCCTCCGGGACACAGCGATTTAAAACTGGAATAAATTTTGTTGTCCACTTAAAGATGGTACCATCAAGGAAATCACACCATTATGCTCTCGTTAGACCGTAATAATTACATTTTGGTGTTTTACTCGTATTATTTGGCTTCTATGTAAATATACATGTGCTACATCAAAATTGGTCTATTATTCGCATATTACAGGTGTGTGTACATTTTATTGGTAGGAGTATCTGCATAAAGACTTACAGATCACATTCATGTGGTTTATTTACATCAGTAGCTATTGTTTTATTAGTAGGGTTTTTTATTAGATTTCCATCAACTTTACATGGGGCCACAAGAAGGGTACAACTACCTTAACAGTTTTAATTTCTCTTATTGTTTGCCCTAGTTTCTCGGCCAATGAAAGCATAGCATTTTATCCACAGGTGGAAGACTCAGACATGTGACATAAAAAAATGCCCATCGCTGTTGACGAAAATTGCCGTCTGCTGTTTTTCATTTTTGCTGTAATTCTTAACAAAAAACTGGTTTTGACAGCACATGAGAATCGTCTCCACTGGAGACGATTCTCATGTGCTGTCAAAACCAGGTTTTTGTCGAGAAATATTGAAAATTTAATCATTTAATTCAGCATAGTAAGAGTTAAAAATAATCCCATTACACAGAGTAGTAACTGGTGTTGTACTGTATGTTACGTTTAGAAACGTAACATACAGTACGACACCAGGTGGGTGGGGTAATGTGATTTTTCTCAAAGGGCATTTTTTTTTATGTCACAGGTCTGTCAGTCTTCTACGTGTATAATAACCTTTGACTGCAGTGTGACTGCAAGGGTAAGTTCAATGGGTTCGTACAAACCACCTTTGTAGGTGCTCTTAACCCTTAGACCGCTACTCACAACAATTCTTGTCTGCTGTTGCTTTTATATCTTGCCTTATTTCTCAATAGAAACATGGTTTGACAGCACTTCGGAATCATTTCCAATGGAAATGATTCTGATGTGCTGTCAAAGCATGTTGTAAATTATTCTAAAGTGCTGTTAAAGTATGTTTTGGATGATAAAAATGGAAAATATACAATAAACAGCAGACGACAAAAAAAAATAGATTGGTCAGTAAGCGAGGCATGGGCCCATGTACCCCTAAATATGTAAACAAAAAGTGTGTGGGCTTGTGACCTTGACTCTGGGAACGAACGTGAATTTGTCACAAGGTGGTAGAGGTCCATTGGAGCAATGCGTGTGTCAAATGTGAAGCAGATCCGAGCAAGGAAATAGAAGTTATAACCAATTTAGCTGATGTTAAGTTTTGTAAAGAGACTAAGTATGTGACCTTGACCTCGAGATCAGCAGGGATTTGTCACAGCATGATAGTAGAGCCTTAGAGGAATGCATGCATGAAATATTAAGAATTTTCGATGAAAGAAATAGAAGTTATAACATATTTCTCTGATGTTAAGTTTTGAAAAGAGACTAAGTATGTCACCTTGATCTTGGGATCAGCGGTGGTTGGACGGTCATAGGTTTGTCACAGCATGATAGTACAACCTTAGAGGAATGCACAAGTGAAATATTAAGAATTTTTAATAAAGGAAATAGCAGTTATAACTTATATGACCTTGACCTTGGGATCAGCGGGGGTTGGATGGTCATGGATTTGGCACAGCATGGTAGTAGAGCTTGACAGGAATGCATGTGTGAAATATTAAGCATTTTAAATGAAGGAAACTCGTTGCGGGGGGTATAATAACATAGCGGTGTAAGGGTTAAATTTAAATTTCCCAGGACCTAGTTGTTGTCCAAACATACCCGAATGCAGCATATCACTTCTGGAAATCAAAACCTTTGCGGTGTTGATGCATGGCTGATTATGACAGATAAGATTTTTATTGACATATATTATTTTACGCACTTCTTTTAGCAGAATACGCACCGATCATCAAAAGTGAAAGTACAAAATACTCACACCAATGTGAAAATACGCATTGATTTTCAAATTGACTAGTGGAAAGACTGTACATAATAAAGTTGAAATTCACTTAGTTGAGCTGCAAAAAGCAAACACCGTAGAACCTGTGCTAAATACCACCTCCGAATAGTAATCAGCTGGCTGTAAAGGCCACAATTGTGTTGTCCCAATGGCACAATTACTATATAAATGACCCTGTGAATAAAGACCACCTGTGAACAAGTGAGTGAATAGGGTTTAACGTCCGCTTTTCTGACATAGAGGTACACGCCTCAGGGAGTCTACACGCAGACGGGTCAACGGGGTCGTATCCCGTATCCACCTGTCCGAGGGGGGTAAATCCCAACTTCAGAACTCAATATTTACAATCAAAATATATATTCAGTCCTGAAATTAGAACAACCTGATCTGGTGCCAGGCCCTCGCCACACCAGCATCATTTATCCCATCCCTAAAAGTAATAGGATTAGCGCTAATCTTACTTTTATATATGGGGCATAGTCTGACTCAACTCTCACATACAAGAAAGCCAGAAATGTACATGAGGGCCAAATCCGGTATAGTGGGTTCCGGAAAGTATGAACCCAATCGTTAAGCCAGTTTAGTCGCCTTTTACGACAAGCAATGGCTACTGCAGCACTATTCTCAGGATCAGTTGATCCCGCCCCGGTGCCTGCACGGGGCTCACCTGTGAACAAAATCTGGCCACCTGTGAACAAAGGCCAGATTTTTCACTTCTCATGGCTGGCCTTTATTCACGGGGTTGACTGAACTGTTTGATTTTTGAATCTCAAATATGTGTTTTATTTTGTTTAAAATATGCATTGAATTTGAAATCTGGGGGTATAATGTTCTGTAGATGCAAAACTTATCTGGAGCTCTATGAGCCCCCTTTTCAAGAAAGCTGGAGCCTGTTTCACTAAACTTCCTACAACTAAAATGTTCGTATCAAATTAACAATGTTTTCTTGTAAACAAGTATTGGATTTACATTTATTGAGCATAGGCTGCATATGCAGCCTATGCTCAATAAATGTAAATCCATCAATTGAAATTTCCAGACGATTCTAAATTTGAGCTTACGAACATTTTAGTTGTGCAGAGTTTAATGAAACGGGCCCCAGCTGAGACCCATAGACTACTTACATTCCTCGCTGGCCAGGGTATATGCTGGGCAATCCTCGTCCTTCACCAGATCCTTGATACTCTGAAAGAAGTGAAAGTGACTACATATAATATAATGCTAGAAAATGTGGTCTGTCGACACACTTAGGGCCCCTATGGGTGATTTGAGAGACTGTTACAAAAAGTTCCAAAAAATAAACGGACGGACAGACAGGGTGAAATCTATAGGGCACCACCAAATCCCGGCGGGGCCCTAATAAGCGAGTATACCATCCAGGCAACAGCTAAGGTGATTTAGGGACGGGAACTCGGTTTCAAGTTTCATCTTAACCCTTAGACCGCTACACACAACAATCGTCGTCTGCTGTTCAATGGGTTCGTACGAACCACCTTTGTAGGTGCTCTTAACCCTTAGACCGCTACACACAACAATCGTCGTCTGCTGTTGCTTTTATATCTTGCCTTATTTCTCAATAAAAAACATGGTTTGACAGCACTTGTTTTTGATGATGAAAATGGAAAATAGAAAATAAACAGCAAAATAAGATAGCGGTCTAAGGGTTACAGACCAGTGTGATGGAAAAACTATGAAAGTATTTTTGATGCCTAAGGCAAAGTTTGAACCCAAAACCTCTGGATTGTAAGTCAGGTGTTCTAACCCCTAAGCCACAAACCATCCTTTTGATCGTGGGAAATATGCACCAGTTACTCCCTTACTACATATGAGATACGCCATGTGATTGTGTACCTTCGGACAATCTGCATAATTCATGAAGTACTTTTACAAAATTTACAATATTTTCCGTAAATGGCGTCAAAAGTTGACAAAATTTTCAGAATGCATGCAGAATTATATTCCGCATGTACTCTGAAAATATTGTCAACTTTTTACTTTATTTATGAACTAGAAAATGTGTTCATAGAACACGGATGCCTCACATATCGCTTTGATAATAAATGAGGCCAAATTTGAAGTAAACAATTTTTTTTACCAGAGCGTTAAAGTTTTGTGACGGATGGACGGGGGACGGACGGGACGGTGGACGGACAGGATGGACAGATGGGACGGGACGGACGGACAAGGGTAACACTAAATGCCCCCTCCACTATCGTGGTGGGGCATAAAAATATTGTAAATTTTGTAATTGCATTCAATGAAATTACACATATGCCCGAAGGTACAAAATCACATTGGCGTGTCTCATATAAATAGAGAGAATATCAGGCAAGGCTAGGAATTCCTACTGTTTCTGAGCCGAGCCTGATAAACTTGATATCAAAAGATATATAGTAGCCTGGTATTCTATTTATCAGGTAACATTTTATGCTCGAAAATTACCACAGATGACGTCGTTATCTATGGACAGAGCGGGGACTTGTTTACGTTGCGTCATTACACTGATGTTATTCGGTAACGTCACGTGACATCATCCGACCAATGGAATGTCAGTTTTCACTTCATTGTAACCCGGATGTTGGTATCAGGTCAATGCCTGATACAACAATATGTTATCAGTGAGTACGTATTAGGTCAATAGAGGGCAGGTTACCTGATAAATAGAGAATACCAGTCTTGTGTCTTTTGATATAACGTTTATTAGGCAAGGCTAGGAAATGTATAGGAATTCCGAGGCTCGCCGAGCCAAGCCTGATAAACTTGATATCAAGCTGATCAGTTTACAGGGCGAAGTGGGTGAAATTCTCTCCCTAAATTGTCTGAGTTCTCCCTATTTTGAGTTGAGGGAGATGTTTTTCACTATATAAAACATTTGGAAAAAATGGTAAATTTTCTCAATTTTTAGTGAAGTCTCATATATATATGAAAAAACTTCTCCTTATTTTGAACGGCTAGCTTGAACCCTGCAATAGACATGAGGCTGGTATTTTATTTATCAGGTAACATTTTATGCTAGTCGATGGTCAAACATAAAATAGTTTTCGTTGAAAAGAAAGCAAACTTGTTTAAATTGCATAATTATATTGACGTCATTCGGTAACGTCATATGACACCATTCAACCAATGAAATGTCAGCTTTTTCTTGCTAAGTACATGTACACTTTGAGGGAGAAATCTTCACTTCCAAGATAAATTTATTATTTTTTATTATACTGAATTTATTACATTATCCCAGCCATTTTGGCTGTGATGATGTAATAAATTCAGTATAATAATTCTGCATACTTGTAATCATCAAATATATGCAGTCGTTAGTTCTATATGAAATATTGTATTTCGGGAAAAATAAATGATTACTCTCTCAAAGTATACTTAGCTAGATAAGAATGCTTAGCAATTTTGGTGAAATCGTCTACAGGTCAATGCCTGATAACACATTATGTAGCGCATATTCGGCTAAAATAAAGCTTGTTACCTGATAAATGTACATTTATATTTTCCTCATTGATATCAGAGTTTTGTCCCTTACTACATTTATGTAGTAAAGAACATCAGAAGCTGGCAATATTTTAGACAAGCCATGCGATTGTGTATCAAGAAAAACATAGTTTGGCAGCACTTTAGAATCATTTCCATTGTAAATGATTCTAAAGTGCTGCCAAATCATGTTTCTATTAAGAATAAAGGCAAAATAATAAACAACAGCAGACGACAATTTTTGTTTCCCGCGTTCTAAGAGTTAATGATACTCTGCTGGCATGCATTCATCATAGCTTTAGTATCACAGCGTTGACACTTTTTATATTTGTTTCTGTATTTACACAAAACAAAGACGCATCATGATTTACCTATGCCTTGTAAGCTTACAGAAGTTTGTTCATACCTTTGTCAAGTTGACACCTGGCTTGCAAAAGAACCATGATTTACCTATGGCTTGTAAGTATATAGAAGATTGTTAATACCTTTTTCATGTCGGCACCTGGCTTACAGTACCGCAGATCGTCTTGACTTATAGCCAGTTGAGACGCCCAGTTTTCCGTCGGACATTCTGCTACACAGATCTATAAATAGAACATGGTCGAGTAATTTCACTATAAACTTGCTGAGATTCATGATTTTCTTTTTGGAAAATTCTAAATCTCTTTTCTTTCTTCTGTGAAGTCTATGATGTCAGCACTCATTTGAACCGTCTCGTTGAGACGGTTCAAAAGAGTGGTCACATCACATACATTCATACAGAAATAAACAGAATAATCACATGGTTTCAATTTGACAAAATCAACGGGGGATAGCTGTGAACAAAAACAATGTCTTCAACACAACATTTCGCTTTAGTTTTGTTTGTTTATTAGGGTTTATCAGCCTATCAACAGCTATTAAGGTCATTTAAGGCCGGGTCAATGGGTTTAGTACTATGTCCCATATATTACCTGTACAAATGTGGCAAATATCCCAAAATTAGAACTGAATATTTACAATAAAAAATTAGATGGTCGGTAAATGCGATAAATACATCCCCAATAACGCCTGGATTGAAATTCAAAGTCCTTGACCCTGGGTATTGGTGTAGTATGCTTATTAATTACAATAAATGGTGATCAATGCGTATATGATGTTTCAAGTAGATATCGCAAGCAGTCACAGAGATATAGCAATTTGAAAAACTTTAACGTAGGCTTTCAAAAAGAATTTAAGTCATTTGACCTTGGGCTCCTGGGCAGCATGGGTAGGGCATACAATGAAAATATGGATGGTGATCAATGTGTATATGAAGTTTCAAGTTGATATCCCAAGCAGTCACAGAGATATAGCAATTTGAAAAACATTAACGTAAAAAAATGTTTTCGGAGAGCATAAACAATCTATATATTCAGTCCTGAAATCAGAATAATCTTGATCTGATGCCATGTCCTCGCAACACCAGAATCACTTGGCCCCCTCCCAAAAGCAGTAGGATCAGTAATAATCTTAATACATTTATAATGGGCACTAACCCAATTCAACTCCCAGGTAACAAAAGAGACAAACTTTCAATCTTGCTTGGAACCTATTGAATTAGTTTCTGAGTAAAGCTGGCTCTAAAACCGAACATCAAACTTTCAATCTTGCTTGGAACCTATTGAATTATATAGTTTCTGAGTAAACTTGGCCCGAAAACCACGCATGTAACTTTCAGTCTTGCTTGGAACCAAAACTATTGAATTAGTTTCCTCAGACGAATAATAAAATAGTTTTGGTTCAGTGTAGTTTGGACATCCAGTTATTGTATTTGCATTAGGAAAAAGGACATAGAGAATACTAGGCTTGTGTCTTTTGATATTAAGTTTCTCTAGGCTTGTGTCTTTTGATATTAAGTTTATCAGGCAAGGCTAGGAAACACGTAGGAATTCCGAGGCTTGCCGAGGAATCCCTACCGTTTCTGAGCCGAGCCTGATAAACTTGATATCAAAATACACTAGCCTGGTATTCTATTTATCAGGTAAAGTTTTATGCTCGAAAATGACATCAGATGACGTCGTATTCTATGGACAGAACGCAGACTTGTTTACGTTGCGTCATTACACTGACGTCATTCGGTAACGACAAGTGACGTCATCCGACCAATGGAACGTCAGTTTTCACTTCGTTGTAACCCGGATGTTTGTTATCAACAATATATTATCAGTCAGTATTCAGTCAATGCAGGGCAGGTTACCTGATAAAGTTGTACAGCAGACATGTTTGTCTGGGTCATGGTATTGTCTGTAGTCCCGAGGGAGGTATATTACATGTACTGATGCATGCTGGTACACAGAGGGGGTGTGACGGGTGTGTACGCATCCCTTTAACCCTTAACCACATGCCTGAAAAGTGGTATTGGCAAAAAGTGTAGATCCAGATGAGCCGGCTCATGACGAGCCGTCTCATCAGGATCTGCACTTTTTGCAAGTAATTTTCATAATTTTGAGAACAAAAACACCCCATGTTCATAAATGGACTGGCCTGAAAATCATTTTGTGATGATTGGATTGGTTGCAAAATTAACATATCAAAATCCAGTTACTTAGGGGTGAAAGGGTTAATCTGGCGAGGTCTGTCCGTGGATGTGCCAAAAATAAATGAAAAGTCATGCAGAGCATGATGTTATTAGCCGATCAAATCAGGGTAAAGTGCATCGAACATATGTAGGTGTCTCTGGTAACATTGTCAATGGTAAACTATTTTCGACCACAGTTCTGTACCCAGCGTTGACATTTTTCTCGATTTTGTGCAGGTTTTGGAAACCCGTTCCCAAATCCATCCAATAGCAGCAATGCCATAGCAGCAATGTTTTGTTGTCACCATTATGTTGCGAAATATTCCAGCGTAACACCTGTACAGTGTCATCTAAAAATAGACGCAAGCTCCTGCGTATTCAGGCACATGCCCAGATTGGCCTAATGTGCCCCATCCGTGATTTTTTGCGCGATGTCGGGCGCAAGACGATCAATAATTTGCGGCATTGACAATAATTAAGGGGGATTGCCGCAATGACAATAATTAAGGGGGATTGCCGCAATCGCGCGTGCTGGATGCATCCCTGCCATCCCTGCATGATACGTAAACAAATCAAAGTTGGCTATGAAGGGCAATTCTTCGTTTTGATTGGTGGAAAATTTTGTGAATATTAACTAGCGTCAAATGACGCGCATACGCGATCCAATGGGATAAACCCGAGATGCTGGGATAAATCCGAAAATGCTGGGGCTGCTAGTAAGGAGATTTTGAGCAGAGGTCGATTATAAATTAGCCGAATAAACACATTTTACGCGATTATACGTGGCTGAAACTTGTTCTGTTTAATAAATAAAAGCTTTAAATTAGCCCAATAATCGGCGTATGTTGACGTATATGGCCATTAGAGCCAACTATGGACTTCAACAACAATAACTTCCGGGTTAAATCTCTTCAGGCGTTCAGCTCATTAAGTATTCAAAATTGTGTTATTTGGCTATAAGTAAAGTTTTAAACGGAGATAATTGCCAAAAATGCAAACTTTATCGGTTGATGCAATTTGGAAGTGATACAGAAAAATTCGCGTTCGTAGATTACCGAATAGCGGAGAAAAGGGTTGCTACAAACTTTTTCAGAATTCGATGGATAACCAATATATTAGCCGATCTATAAATAGATCGGCTAATAATAAATATATACAGCAGCGTTTGTGTTTCACAAATGGATTGGTTGGTTCTACTCAACGACCCATGGTTAGTACTCGTGCAACCCTGGGGGCCGTTGCACTAAACTTTGTACGACTAAACTATTTGTATTAAAGTGCAAAATGATGAGAGTCTGTAAATTTCACATTAACAGTGTTTTCTTGTAAACAATTATTAAATTTACATTTATTGAGCATAGGCTGCATATGCAAATGTAAATCCATCAATTGAAATTTCCAGACGATCCTGAATTTGCACTTACGAACAATTTATTTGTACAAAGTTTACTGAAACGGGCCCCAGGAATGCAACCAAACATAATATAGTTCAGTGATCAGTTGTGATCCATGCGTATGGAAGATCATTAAGCCAATTCCAACCATAAAATCGAAGTAACAACAACAACGTGTCCCGTTTTGAAACCAGAAGTCCAAACGTGATCCAAACGTGATCCAAACGTGTGTTTCCCATATTCCTGTTAGCTAATCAAATCCCTGTTTTCTCGTTTGCGAATGGATTTCCTCATTTTAAACCGAGTTCAAACCATTTTCCGTTTTCAGGTTTTCTAAGCCAATGTTAACAATACAATACTTTTATAGAGATATAACAAACAAAATAATCAGATTTTGTTCAATAACGAGGATGGCCGTGGCCTGCATGTTGAGCCCGCTGAGGCATTTGATGGTCTCAGAGTGTATTTATTTGATGCTTGATGCCCAATAAGCATACAAAGTTTCAAGCAAATCTGACTTACGGTTACAGAAAGTAGGTATGTGAAAACTTTAACGCAAATTTTGAACTTCTAATTAAGTCATTTGGGTGGGACACAGAATGAATATATGGATGATGACTAATGAGCATATGAAGTTTCAAGTAAATGTGACTTAGGACTGCAGAGATATAAGGTATTTAACAAGAGTGTCGCAAGTCACAAAATACGCCCGTCGAATATGGGCCAGACAGCGAAGATGCAGAAATGTAAAGCTGTCACCAAGGCAAGAAACATTAATGAGAATTTGAAAGTCTATAGCATTATTTCTTCATCTCGGTGTGCTAAACATGTATGCTGCTAATTTAGGCAGTGATAGAAAAGTAGAGTGTAAAGTAGAAATGATAGGGAATTGGATACAATAATGTAGAAAACATGGCTAAGTTAAAAAGATGATATTTTTGCTAAAAGTTATTTTTTCGGCATAAAAACACCAAGGTGCGCGCACATCTTCAATATGTGTATAAGGCGTGTGTATAGTTTCAGAATGATCGACTGAACGGTTTCGGAGGAGTTGTGTACGCAAACTCTGTACCGTATATAGAATTTTATAGAAAAATGTAGAAAAAATTGCTAAGTTAAAAAGGTGATATTTTTGTTAAAAAATATTTTTTTGGCATAAAAACACCAAGGTGCACATCTTCAATATGTGTAGAAGACGTGTGTATAGTTTCAGAACCATCGACTGAACGGTTTCGGAGGAGTTGTGTACACAAACTCTGTACCGTATATAGAATTGTATAGAAAAATGTAGAAAAAATGGCTAAGTTAAAAAGGCGATATTTTTGTTAAAAAATATTTTTTCGGCACATGAAAACACCAAGGTGCACAACTTCAATATGTGTAGAAGACGTGTGTATAGTTTCAGATCGATCGACTGAACGGTTTCAGAGGAGTTGTGTACACGAACTATGCACTTTTTCTGTCAGCCGCCCATCCGCCTGCCCGCCCGCCCGCCCGCACAGCGGTAAAACATAATACGTACCGTTTTTTAAAAACGGTCGTATAAAAATGTTAACGCAGATTTCGGAATGCAAACTTCTAAGTCATTTAACCTTGACGTTGGGCACAGGGGCCGCATGAGTGGGATACAGCATGAATATATGGATCATGACTAATAAGCATATGAAGTTTCAAGTCAATGTGACTTAGGATTGCAGAGATATAAGGTATTTAAAAACTTTAACGCATATTTCGGACGGACGGACAGACGGGCTTCGACAAAAAGTATTGTATCCATATACTTCAATGGATGGTGTTTAACAGTTTGTCAATAGATAAGGTCATGTTAGGCCGGGTTACAGAGGGTCGAATCCCATACTTCACATGTATGAATGGGGGAAAATCACGAATCCCATACTTCACATGTATGAATGGGGGAAAATCCCAAAATCAAAACTGAATACTTACAAATTACATATTCAGGCCTGAAATTAGCTCACCAGCCCCACTCCCTAAAGGCAATACAATTAGTACTAATTGACACTACTTGTATAATGGTCATAACCGGATTCAACTCTCATGTAGCAAGAAAGCCAAAAATGTACCAGGGATATCGGGATCACAGGTTGAAGTTTAAATTAATATGCCTAAAAGCATCAATAAATGAAGAAAAAAAAAGATTTTTTTTTTTACTCCCTCCATATACTCCATTATAGTATAAATGGAGTATATGGAGAGTAAAAAAAAACAACTTTTTTTTGTCTTCATTTATTGATGCTTTTAGGCATAAATGGAGTATAATGGAGGGAGTAAAAAAAAAAAAAAAAAAAACAAAAAATTTTTTTCTTATTTTTTCTTTTCAAAAAAAAAAAAAAAAAAAAAAAAATTTATTGATGCTTTTAGGCATATTTAATGTATTTATAGACCTCGGTCCGTTACTTCAACCTGTGATCCGGATTAGGGCCAGAATATTAGAATAAATGTGGCTGTGACTGACAAAATGTGGCTTATGGGTGTTGCGACCAGTGTAGATCCAGATCAGCCTGTGCATTCGCACAGACTGATCAGGATCTGCACTGTTCGCCATTCCATCAATGAAACACCCGTCATGATTCTAACAAGGAATATAGATCAGTGTAGGGCTACTGGAGTGAGCTATTTGATCAGCAGCTACACTGGTCACAAATCCCATAAGCCCCATTTCTCGTCACAGCCACAAATATGGAATGAGTAAGTACATGTAATTCAATAGAGGGCAATTTCCTCATCCAAGTTAAGTGGATGTGACGTACATCAGTAGTTGACGTATTTATATTACTCAGAGCTCCAGATAAGGAATTAGTAATCGAGTATTGTCACTTCCATCATTTCTGAAGCAAATGGGTAAGATAAAATCTCACTACTGTTTACACATCAACAGACAGCAATTATTGAATAATTTGCTTCGGAATGAAAACATGTATTGGCATTTCATTAGAATTGTCTCCTTGGAGACAATTCTAATGAAATACCAAGATGTGTTTTCATGGAAAATAAGAAAAATATTCTATATTTGTGGTCTGTTTATTGTTTTCTGCAGCATGATTAATGTACAAATTTTGTATTGCTTTTAGATACTCGCTACCTCTGATTTCAATTGGGTTTTTGGCAATTTTAATTGGGTATTTAAGCAAATACGCAGCTTATCTGGAGCTCTGTTACTGATGGTAAACAACCGGATATTCAGGATATTCCATATGAAGAATGTACATGATTTAGCCGCATAGATGGGTCAACAGATGAGATAAGGATAGGTTAAAACCTTTTCACCCGATTAATCGGAAAATCTGGATTTACAATAGCTGTTTGCAAACATATTGGGCAAGTGGTCTGTAGTGTTGCAAGGGTTAAGTACATAGTTGACCTATTTAAATGGTAATTACCGATTGTTACAGGTACATGCCCACTCAGTAGGCACAAAATATTCTTTATAGGAATTAAATAAGTGTATAATTGTGTCACTATTGCACAAGTTCTAAAAATTACGAGTGCCCGCTATACAGATATAATCATTTAGTAATATTTATTTTACTGATCATGCTGATAGCAACGAACATTATAAACATATTCCCATATGGATATCTGTAGTCGATTTCATCATCATTGCAAAGTGTACTTTTCTAGCAAAGTATACTTTGAGGGAGTAATCATTTATTTTTCCCGAAATGCATTATTTCACATAGAACTAACGACTGCATATATTTGATGATTAAAAGTATGCATAATTATTATACTGAATTTATTACATTATCACAGCCAAAATGGCTGTGATAATGTAATAAATTCAGTATAATAAAAATTAATAAATTTATCCGAAAATTTAAAATTTCTCCCTCAAAGTATACTTTGCTAGAAAAGTATACTTTGAAATTTTGATGAAATAGGCTACAGGGCTCCAGATAAGGAATTAGTAATTGAGTATTTTCACTCCATCATTTCTGAAGCAACTGGGTATTTCAAAATTTTAATTGGGTAAAATAAAATCACACTACTGTTTACACATCAGCAGACAGTATTTATTGAATAGTTTGCTTCAAAATTAAAACATGTCTTTGCATTTCATTAGAATTGGAGACAATTCTAATGAAATACCAAGATGTGTTTTCATGGAAAATAAGAAAAATATGCTACATTTGTGGTCTGTTTATTGTTTTCTGCAGCATGATAAAGGTACCACAAATGTTTTATTGCTTCTGATTTCAATTGGGTTTTTGGCAATTGTAATTGGGTATTTAAGTAAATACGCAGCTTATCTGGAGCCCTGGGATATTCCCATACTGCGAATACACATGATGTAGCTAAATAAATGGGTCTCAGGAAAAGGCACTTTAATAGGGTCCTCTGATCACCATACATACTGATCATATTTTTTATCAAAATGTGGATAGATTAATTAACTCTTTGCATGCTGATAACTATGTTGGCTATAAATAGTTCAAAAGTATATTTTCTCTTATTTCTGTCGGTAAATATCATGAATATGCCTTGGAATTTCATTAGAATTGCGTCCGGACGCAATTCTAATGAAATTCCAAGACATATTTACAAAGAGAAATAAGAAACATACTCACCATTTGTTGGGTGATATTTTCACCGCTAGCATACAAAGAGTTCAAATGTCTTATTTACGGATAAGGAGGATGTTAGATTGGATGGGTGGTGACCTGTATAGCATAAGCGCAGTCTGATCTGGGGCTACGCTGGTTGCTGATGATGTAATGTACATTTTCACATCCAGTGGCCCACAAGAAGTGTTAGTTGCGAAGGTAACTGTTGCAATCTACTCCAGTACTACCGTCCGTAGGTCTGCCTACGGACGGACGGTACGCGAGTAGTTTGCAAGAGTTACTGTTTGCAACTTAGAAGAAGTGTATATAGATACAGGATACTCTCACATTCATAAACAAGCAGGCATCACCTGTCTGTACATATTTCCCAGCATAAATATGAGATTTTCACAATTGACAAGTTTACATTCGTTCACAAACGGTTTTCAAACGGGTAAACATTTTGTTTTTGTATCACTGCACATGGGCAGCGTTTCAGGGAAACCATTTTACTTTTTTGTTACAAAAATTGTTTCAGAGTGCATAAATGGCATTTTAATTGGATCAGAAAATCAGAAAACAGAAAAACGGTTTTGACGAATGGGATTTAGTTGGCGAAAGAAGGACAGCAAACACAGTTTTGGCCCAAGTATGGCACACGTTTGAACCACGTTTGGCCTATGTTTGGCCCACTTTTTTTTTCACCGCTTTTGGGAAATGTTTGACCCATGTTTGGACCATGTTTGGTCCACATTTGGACCACATTTGGACCACATTTTCCCCACATTTGGCCCACATTTGGATCAAGTTTGTCCCATGTTTGGACCACATTCACTTCTGGTTACCAAGTGGAACACAAAACACACACACTACTGTACGTACCTGTGGAGTGGGGCAGCCATCCACAAACACCCCCGCGCCCATCTTGCCACAAGCAATCAGGTCAAAGAACATCAGGAAGTTCTTCCCCCTGGAATGGAATGGAATGGTGCTTAACGCCCCATCAACACAAAAGAGTATCATTTAGCTAGGGCCAAGCAATGTAGATGATCTTCCCCCTGGAACAACAATTTCACCTTTAACCATTTCACCTCTAAGTAACGGAATGGATTTTGATATGTTAATTTTGAAACCAATCCAACAGCCACAAAATGATTTTCAAACTAGTCCATTTACGAAAAGGGGGTGTTTTTGTTCTCAAAAATATTAAAATTACTTGCAAAAAGTGCAGATCCTGATGAGACAACTCGTCATGAGCCGGCTCATCTGGATCTACACGTTTTGCCAATACCACTATACAGGCCTGTGGTGTTGAAAGGGTTAAAGGGTGACAAAAGAATTTTGAAAAAAATAGAAAATGTGTCCATAAAGAATGGATACCACTTTGATAATAAACAAGCTGAAACGAAAAACTAGAAAGCCACGGCCCACATGACACGCCCACCGAGGCTTTGATAGTTTTCCGAAATACTTTAACCGAAACCTTTAACCCAAATCTTTAACCCATATGATGTACGTATGTACGCCAATATGCCGACTATAAATGAGAAAAAGATAGGTTAAAAATAAAACCCTTTCACCCCATTAATCGGAAAAAGTTTTGTTTTTGTCAAAAAATAGAATTGTCCACAAACAGTGTAGATCCTGATGAGACGGAAAAGGGGTATTTGCAGTCTTCAAGCTGGCGCAACAGAACTTAACCAAGGAAAATAACTATGTAAATGTGGCAATTGTATGTAAAGGTCACATGGAGGTCATTTGATTCACAGTGGGTTGTGGTTCACATCACTGGCTCATGATAGTGTACAAGTAAAGTGGCTGTAGGCACCACAACCAACTGTGAATCAAATGAGTTCTAGAGAGTATCTATGTAGTCTTATCAGTGTCGGCACTTTAAAAAATACACAAAACTGAGATATCAGGGATTTTTATGCCCCACCACGATATATTCTACGGAGCCCCGCAGGGGTCGTATAATTTTTTATTTCATTAATTCGTTCTCATGAAATAACTCAATTTAACAATTCGATCCCACAAAATAACAATTTGTTCCCATGGGAACGAGTTATTTTGTGGGAACAAATTGTTATATTGTGGGAACAAATTGTTAACTTGAGGGAACGAATGGTTAAATTGAGGGAACAATAACAAATTGTTAATTCATGGGAACGAATTGTGATATCGTGCGAACAAATTGTTAATTCGAAGGAAATAATTGTTAAATTGAGGGAACGAATGTCATTTCGAGGGAACAAATTGTTAATTTGAGGGAACAAATTGTTATATCATGGGAATAAATTGTTAAATCGAGGGAACAAATTGTTAAATTGAGGGAACAAATTGTCATTTCGAGGAAACAAATTGTTATATCGTGGGAACAAATTGTTAATTCAAGGGAACAAATTGTCATTTTGAGGGAACAAATTGTTAATTCGAGGGAACAAATTGTTAAACTGAGGGAATGAATTGTTATTAATTTTGTGGGAACAAATTAATAACAAGAAATGCGTCTGTCGAACGCGGATGCCACCTGCAGCATATTTGAGAAACTGTGACAAAGTGGTTAACCGAAAAGTGTGACGGACTGATGGACTGACAGACGGACAGACGGACGGTCCAAACACTATATGCCACCCGTTTCTTCGAAACCCGGTGCATAAAAAAAAATCCATGTCCTCTGCGGGGCTCTGTAATATTACACGTTATCTAGGGATAAAGACGAATACCTTGATATTTTCACAGCATACACAAACAGTATCCAGAGTTCAGACAACTTGTATGATCAGATGATAGACATCAACATGAGGTTTCAAAGTAGGTTAGATCCATCAATCAGTCAAGTAGGGCTTATGCCTATTTTTCTTTTTCAATAAAAAAGCATGATTACTGTACTTTGTATTGAGTAAACCCATTACATATTTGATTCGGATTCACAGGTGGCAAAATTGCCGAATATTTTTTATATTTTTTTTTTCTCCACAAAAGTATATGTTGTAACCACTCATTTGAACCGTCTCGATGAGACGGTTCAAATGAGTGGTAACAACATATATTTTGGTGCATAAATAAGGAATGTATGTATATTTTTGATGAGACAGTTCAAATGAGTGGTAACAAGAATACTTCAGTGCTTATTTGTACTTTTGATGAGATGGTTAAAAAAAGTGTTCTAGCTACCGTATTTATTCTAATAGTAGCCCCCTCCCTAATAGTAGCCCACCTCCCATATTTTCATTCTAAATGTGTTATTTACACATACAAAAGCCATTTAAAACATTGTTTTAAATGGATTTTGTATGTGAAAATAACATATCTTGATCCTATTTTAAAATTCCGTGTTTTGATCCCCACAAATTGCATAGCCACGGGGGGCGTTTCTGAGAATAAATACAGTACAGTGTATACAGTGTATTGTGAAAATTTGCTGCGTGCAATTGACGCAAACTATTTTTTCTCCCCCCAAAATATAGATGCGCGTTGTACACCAGTGCGCACAATACACAGCGAAATACGGTACATACTTTTGGGGCAGAAACCTGCGGAACATCAGCATGAAAACGGACAACAATACTTACTTCTGGTTTCCGAAGCCACAGAGTTCTTTCTCGGAGTTCATCGGGTAGAGTAGCAGCCGGGGATTGCCGTACGAGAAGCCTGCAAATACAATTATGGTTTCTAATGCACTCTTAACTATCAAACAATCTGATTGGCTGATGGTCATACATTACAGGTATATCGTTGTTGATGAACGGTCGCCAGTAGTAAAGGAGTGCATTAGAAATAGGTTAACAGCATTGTAATTTTGTAATTTTGCAATTTGCGGCGTATATCAGAAAATGATAGGTCGAAAAACATGTTTAATGGCTCCGCTCGAGCGCGTCGCCATTAAACAGATTTTCCGACCTATCATTTTCTGATATACGCCGCAAATTTGAAAATTACAATACAGTTAACCCTATATTGTTTGTTTATTGGGGTTTAACGACCTATCAACAGCTAAGGTCATTTAAGGCCGGGTCAATGGGTTTAATACTAAACCCCATATATTACCTGTACAAGTACATGTTCAAGTACATGTACAAATGGGGGAGAAAATCCCAAAATCAGAACTGAATATTTACAATAAAAAAAACAAATATATTCAGCCTTGAAATCAGAACAATCCTTATCTGATGCCAGGTCCTCGCCACACCAGAATCACTTGGCCCTCTCCCAAAAGCAATAGGATCAGTAATAATCTTACTACTTTTATAATAGGCAATAACCCAATTCAACTCCCAGGTAACCAAAGAGCCAAAGATAAAACGTACCTGAGGGCCAAACCAGACAAATCGTGATCCCCTATCAGAAAGAACCTCTACCGTTAATTTATGCCGTCACGTTCGCCCGACCAACCACCCACACAATTATAGTGGCATGTATCATAATAACAATAATAAGTCAGGCGTATTGTGTGATTTTCTGACCTATATGTGAGATAAGCCATGTGATTTTGTACCGTCTGTGACATCTGTTTAATTTCATTAAATACGTTTAAAAAATTTACAATATTTTTCATAAATAAAGTAAAAAGTTGACAAAATTTTCAGAGTACAGCATGTACTCTGAAAAAATTGTCAACTTTCGACACCATTTACGGAAAATATTGTAAATTTTTATAAATGTTATAAATTACGCAGATGTCCGAAGGTACAAAATCACATGAATTTGTATCACGTGTCTGTGACTGGAGAAATTGGGTTTATGGGTTTTGCGACCAGTGTAGATCCAGATCAGCCTGCGCATCCGCGCAGTTCGATCAGGATCTGCACTGTTCGCCATTCTGTACATGCACATGCAAATGATACCTATTGTGTTTTGGATCTCAGTCTGTGCATGTGCACTATTCGCCATTCCATCAATGAAACATCCATCATGCTTCTAACAATTGATATATATCACTATCAGGTTGCTAGTGTGCACTAGCTGATCAGGAGCTCCACTGGTCACAAATCCCATAAGCCCCATTTCTCCAGTCACAGCCACATATACACTCCAGTTGGTGCACAAGAGGATGGAAGGTAGGTAAGCATACCTTCAGTGCTGAGCTTGTTATTGTAATCTAAGAGCTGAATGTACTGTGCTCCCCCAATACACATACATTCCCAGCTGTACATGGCCTTGCTACGGAAGCCCATTAGGGCCACTTCACTTTTTTTTAATTTCCATTTATTCAAGATGTTTTCTTGAACTTTCAAGTTCTTTTCTTGAATTTTCAAGATCTTTTCTTGAATTTTCAAGAAAAGATCTTGAAAATTCAAGAAAAGAACTTGAAAATTCAAGAAAACATCTTGAAAATTCAAGAAAATATCTCGAAAATTCAAGAAAAGATAAAAAAAAGTGAAGTGGCCCTAATGGGCTTCCATACCTTGCAGTTGAACAGATGTAAAAAATCTGATTAACGCTCAGACCGCTATCTTAAAATTTTGTCAGCTGCTGTTTATTTTATATTTTGCATTTTTATCATCAGAAACATGCTTTGACAGCACTTTAGAATAATTTATAACATGCTTTGACAGCACTTCAGAATCATTTCCATTGGAAATGATTCTGAAGTGCTGTCAAACCATGTTTTTATTGAGAAATAAAGCAAGATATATAAGCAACAGCAGACGACAATTGTTGTCCGGTTTATCAGTACCGACTGGCAAATCAGGCACAGATGAACACTTCCCCCATCCCCCCACCACCCATAGTCACATACCTAGTAACCATGGCAATACTATGTATAAGTTATTGTTCACATATTGGATTTTTAAGGACATAACTACAAGGGAGCGCTAGTGACCGCAGCATTTACTTCCTGAAAAATCCAATATGTCAACAATAACATACTTATAGTTCAGCCAAGTGTACAATGCAGTGTCCCATCTGAGTATTGATTTTCCATTTCCTGTCGAACAGTTAATCATTAAATATTGTAATATGTAACTTTTTGGGTTAAACGTTGCAATATGCGAAATAAATGGAGCACAATGCTACCCAACGATTAGAAAGTATGGCTAACAATAAGTACCCATAAAAGCAATAAACAGAATAGTTAGTGTCATGACCACCAAAACGATCGACTGAATTGTGATACACAGGCTGATCTGGGGCTACACTGCATTAAAAGGCCCATGTTCTCATGTCCTATGCCCAGTGATGCAGTAGTTGATCTACATTGGTTTTAGTCTTTGGGCCACCAATAACCCCCCCTCCCCCCCTGTGGTACATAACGCCACTATGATTTTCAAATTCAGTAGTCAATTGTCTGTCATTCCAGAAGGTCTGCCATTAAAAAGCCGCTGGATGAACAAATGGCGGCCATTTTCCAAGATGGCCGTCAAAAACAATTGTTTTGGTTTACAGGACTAGCTTTATCGCCTGTTAACCGGTATTAGGACCGATTTAAACTTTCTAAATCGTTCTTATCTACTCCTTAATTGAATATATAAACAGTGAGTGATACATTCAAAATCAATTTCTTTTACCAAATGGCTGCCACTTTTTCAAAATGGCCGTCTAGTGTGTTTTTGCGAAAAGTTTGCATTGTAACTGCTGTTAAGTGTTATTGGAACCGCTATTAACATTGTAACTTATACCTTGTAATGCATATCAATATGCATATCAATTATGTAATACATATTGACTTAACAGCATGATATAAATGGTGGAAATGTTTTCAAAAATGGCCGCAAAAAAGGGTGTTTTTTCAACAATTGTCTATGTTTACATTTTCCATGTTAACTGATAAGTGGCATTTGAACCACTTTTTACACCGCAAATTAAAGCATGTGATGGATATCAATAATACATTGCGTGTAATATAATGTGTGTTTTACGCAAGGGTAAGTTTTCCATATTTGGCCCATGGGCCTAATCTTATGACATATGCGACCTATGGATGTCTTGACTTACACATGTATTGAAAATGCAGTCTGTTCTGGATCTAAGATATTCAATAGAAATGACACTTCATCATAGATTGAATAGCGAACAGCATGTGCCATTATCATACTGTCACATCTGGCGTTACGTGGTCTCAAATGTATTTCGGTACATTTTTGTCAGTCAACGTCACAAAATTAGCTGCCAGGTGCAGACTGAAGTCTGTTTGTAGAAAGATCTGCCAGCTTCCATGCGCCAATAAAGCAACAAATACTCAAAACATTTGCAACGCTTGCAAAATCGGTGACACTTACGAGTCCACAGCGAATGTCAAAGGAACTAGTAGCAGAACGGAATGTATTTGGACAGCTCGTTTCCATTGCACTCAGGAACAACATTGACATGGCTAAGGTCTTCAGTTACCCGTTAGGTCCAGTTCCATGGTCGCTTGCAACAGCTGATGGATCAAATTGATGCACCAACTGGAAGGGCAGACGCATATGGTTTACAGGCCTCGCTAGAACAGGTGAGCTACATCATTGACGGAAATGCAATTCTACATATGCAAACTGCTTTGCCCAACACATTTGCAGATCTGGCGGAGAGTCTATATCACCAAATGCCGAAAGCAGAACGCGTGGATTTTTGTAACAAACACGTACCATCCTCTGTCAATTAAAAACCAATGAACGACAACGAAGCGGTACCACAAATACCTACTTGATCAAGGGACCGCTGACAAATGTCCCACGTGGACTGGAAGCAGTTCCTCTCGAACGATGTCAACAAGACACAATTGTGAAAAAACTCCTACTTAATGAATGGATGCAAGATAAATACACACACAAGGTGAAGGGAAGAACAATTGTGTTTGTGTGTAAACCAAATGCGTCAAATTACTAGTATGTATGGCATATCAACACACACTGACGAAATAGAAGAACTGAATTCGTCACAAGAGGAAGCAGACACACGACTGGTATTGCATTGTTTGCACCATGCATCGCATTTATCGGAGAACAATACAATTGTTGTCAGATCTCCAGATACCGACTCAGGTTTACACAGCTGGTGAAACAGCGTGTGCTGTTTGACACCGGTGTCGGCAACAAACGACGACTGCTTGACATACACGGTATCATTGCTGAGGTTGGTACGCAGCTGTGTTTGGCATTGCCAGCACTTCATGCATTCATCGGCTGTGACAGCACGAGTGCTTTCGTTCAAGGTGACACCGCTAAAAACTACTTCAGAAGCACCCAGAATTCACTGATACATGTACATTCATGCAGTTGGGTTTGTCCCCTTCTGTAGAACCACAACTCTTCGAAGACCTTGAACACTTTGTGTGTCTGATGTACAGGAGTACTAGTACTAGTATTACAGACATAAACAAACTGCGCATGGAGCTATTCCTGTAAAAGTTCAGTCCCAAGTCAAGAGAGCTGCTGTCAAGTTACAATGGCGCTGATCTTAGCATTCTGCCACCATGCAGGTCATCGTTGAGAATGTATATAATGAGAGCTAATCACCAAACCCTCATTTGGTGCAGCACTGACCAATCGAATGCATGCATACCGCCACCAAATGGCCCGTGGGTGGGAGGTCATAAACGGAACACTAGAGTGCAAATGGACAGAGGGGGTATTACCTGCAAACTGAAATGATAGATCTACTGGTAGAAGAAGAGGAAGAAGTGGATACGGTGGATGTTGATGAAACAAATGCCCATGAGCCCGACAGCTTACTAGATAGCATGTTTGATGCGGATGAAGCATATGACTAGGTTGCTACTCTTAAGCCGGATTCACTAGATATGTATCTACGATTTGTACAGCATGTTAGGATAATACCTGAGCACTGTTGATGTCAGAAAATATCGAAGAGTTTCGTACCTGATGCCATGGGTATTAACTCCGCCACAGGTGCGATGCTTCTGAACCTGATTGAAAATGAATTACGTTGTTGTAACCAACCATACGTGAATCAAGAACAACGAATGCATTATGTAACTGTATGTATGTCTATATATGCTGATATGAATATGCTGATATGAATGATATTGTGTACCATATTTTATTTCATCTGTTATTGTAAATATCGAAATATGTCTTACCTGGTATCGAGGCTTTCAATCCTGAGTGAAAATTAATTACCTTGTTGTATAATCATGCACAAATCAAGAACACTGAAAGCCCTGGACACATTATGTAACTGTGTGTGTGTGTGTGTGCGTGCGTGCGTGCGTGCATGCGTGCGTACGTACGTACGTACGTATGTATGTGTCTGATGCTATGTATATGTTAATGATTTCATGAACCATATTTGATGTGACGATGTAAATAATGAATAGTTTCTTACCTGATGTTGTGGGATTGTCACCGCCATAGGCGAGATGCTTCAAACTTTGATTCAAAATTAATTACCTTGTATAATCATGCACAAATCAAGAACAATGAAAGCCCTGGACACATTATGTAACTGTATGTATGTATGTATGTCATATATATGTGATGCTATGTATATGTTAATGATTTCATGAACCATATTTTATGTGATGATGCAAATAATGAATAGTTTCTTAGCTGATGTTGTGGGGATTGTCCCCGCCACAGGCGCGATGCTTCAAACCATTGATTGAAAATTAATTACCTTGTTGTATAAGCATACTCAAATCAGTATACGCATTGTCTATAACAATGTTGTTGTGCATTATATCGATGCTCACATTTAACATGTTCTATTTCACAATATAGCATTGATCTTGTTGTAAATATCGAATCATTTCTTGCCCGATAATGTGGGGAAATTCCATTTTTTCTTCACACTTGCTGCTATACATACTTCACTCCATGCACTTTCATCAGGACAACTCACGATATGTTTGTGTATGCAATGACGCCAGTGTCATGTTGAAGTAGTTGACTATTCATATGTACCAGTTAAAAGTAAAGGTAAGTGGAGACAGCTAATGAAACTCAATATGTGTAAAATGTACATTGTAGATTTAGTGGGTGGGGTAACGGTTTCAAATTCAGTTGTGGTTAACTTATTATCATGTGCAGTAAGCATAAGAAAAACAGGAACTATAGTTTGCACATGTTTCATGAGCACATGCATGTATATATTCCATAGTTACAATTAATAAATACCGTATGGGAAGAGATGTGTGGCAATACATGTGCTACCATTGAAATGGAGTGGGTGGGGTAATTAATATGTAAAATATTTGCTTAAAAGGACGGACGGTCCTAAATTCTACTTAAATGCAAAGTATTGCTATAAACATCTCTCAAAACCTGCAAAACAACAGCAGTTTCCGTGTTTAACAATATAATTTTGTCACATTTTTACAAAAAGTGTGATTTTTTAATATGGCAAAAAGTTGCTGGGTGGGGGTATACTTCAAAATGGTGCCATACATTCATCCAGCGGGTTACAGAGCGCAGACAAGTTGCATTACACTCGTAATTGATTATAGTTATCAGAAAAATATGTCTGCTTATGTACCACAGGGGGTGGGGGAGGGTTTCCATATTTGGCCCATGGCCTATTTATGTGACAATGACTGGAGAAATGGGGTTTATGACCAGTGTTGATCCAGATCAGCCTGTGCATCCGCACAGTCTGATCAGGATCTGCAATGTTTGCCTTCCAGCAATGAAATACGTGCCATGCTTCCAACTGTTCGGCATTCAGTCACAGAAATATAGTAATTCCCATCAGCAAATTGATTGGAAAGTGTTAACCTTTTCACCGCTACGTAACTGGAATGGATTTTGATATGTTCATTTTGCAACCAATCCAACCGTCACAAAAAGATTTTCAGACTAGTCCATTTATGATAAGGGGGTGTTTTTGTTCTCAAAAATAGGAAAATTACTTGCAAAAAGTGTAGATCCGGGTGAGGCGGCTCGTCACGAGCCGGCTCATCTGGATCTACACTTTTTGCCAATACACCTAATAGGTGACCTATACAGCTCTGTGGCGTTTAAAGGGTTAAAGGTACATGCCCACTCAGTAGGCACAAAATATATCTTTTGATGTGCATGGATCAGACTCTATAACCTGTCTAAAATATTTAGTTAGTATAAATAATTAAAAAATATCATGCCTCATTTGCATATGAAAATAGCCTGATACCACCGAGCGTCACTATCAGTAAAATAAATATTACTAAATGATTATATCTGTATAGCGGGCACTCGTAATTTTTAGAACTGGTGGAATAGCGACACAATTATAATCTTATTTAATTCCTACAAAGAACAGTTTGTTGCTACTGAGTGGGCATGTACCTTTTAGGCTGTGTAAATAAAAAGAACGATCAGAATCCACTAACCGGTCTGGTTTCCCACCCAGCGGGACAAATATTACACTACAATCCATCATTGGCGGCATTTCCTAAACAATACCGGAAATCTGATACAACCATCCAGTGAATGCACCGGTGTTGATGCCATTCCATCAACAACAACAACAAACATGTGCCACCATGACAAAATGGAACTGAGTGAGTTTGCCAGTGGGAGGGGGGGGGGGGGGGGGGGGGGGGGGGGTGGGGGGGGGTACGGTAACAATACCAATACCGGGGTCCTTTACGGAAATCTGTTACAACCATCTAGTCAATGCACCGGATTATATCTTACATCGCTATCTTAATTGTTTGTCGTCTGCTGTTTATTTTCCATTTTTATCATCAAAAACATGCTTTGACAGCACTTTAGAATCATTTACATGCTTTGACAGCACTTCAGAATCATTCTGAAGTGCAGTCAAACCATGTTTTTATTGAGAAATAAGGCAAGATATAAAAGCAACATCAGATTGGAAGTCAGGGGCCCGTTTCACTAAACTTTGTACAAATAAATGTTCGTAAGTGCAAAATTATGATAGTCTGTAAGTTTAACATTAGCAATGTTTTCTAGTAAACGATTATTAGATAAACATTTATTGAGCATATGCAGCATATGCTCAATACATGTAAATCCATCGATTGACATTTACAGACGATCGTAAATGTGCTCTTATGAACATTTTAGTCGTACAAAGTTTTGTGAAACGGGCCCCAAGTGCCCTTAGTCCACAACCCAACCCTACATATTTATGAAAGGTAACAATAGAGGGCTAACTGTTAGAATATATATGGTATATTTGTTTGTTGGGGTTTAACGGCCTATCAACAGCTAAGGTCATTTAAGGCCGGGTCAATGGGTTTAGTACTAAATCCCATATATTACCTGTACAAGTACATGTACATGTTCAAGTACATGTACAAATGGGGGGAGAATTACAAAATCAGAACTGAATATTTACAATAACAAAACTATATATTCAGACCTGAAATCAGAGTAATCCTGATCTGATGCCAGGTCCTTACCACACCAGAATCACTTGGCCCCTCACAGTAGGATCAGTAATAATCTTACTACTTTTATAATGGGCAATAACCCAATTCAACTCACAGGTAACTAAAGAGCCAAATATAAAAACATACCGGAGGGCCAAACCAGGCAAATCGTGATTCCTATAAGGAGGAACCCATACCGTTAATTTACGCCGTCTCATTCGCCCGACCACCACCCACTAGATATGGTATAATTAATCAGAATCAGTCTACAAGCACACTTACAGGAAAGACAACTCTGGTGAGACTTACCGAAATATCCGACGACGCCGAGGCCGGCGACGAAGACGACAAACACGAGACAGCAGATCACGTCCGTACATGACCTGTAATACACGATGAGTGTCTACTTATTGATGGAATAGTGTTTTATGTCTGATCAATAAGTAATAGTTCATATATCGAATAAGCGCTCGCTACAAAATTCTTTAGATATTGGCGAAAGAGTCGCAATATGCGATTAATTGAGACGAAATGCCGTTCTTTCATTGGTCGAGAAACTAGGGTAAACAATAAGGTCATTTATTGTTTACCATAGTTTCTCGACCAATGAAAAAACAGCGTTTCATCTCAATTAATTGCATATTGCGACGCTTTCGCCAAAATGTATTAAATTAATCATTAAATGTTCAGCGCTATATTCAGAACTGATTTTATGCCTTGTTGTCATCAGCTCACGAGACGCAAATCATATTACCACCCACACAAGCGCTCACTTCGTGTCACACCGCCAATTGCATACTACTATAGAGATTCGACATCACTGTTAGGGGCTGTAAACAATAAGTATGTTATAGTTCACATATTGGATTTTTTATAAATTAATTTATTAAAAATCCAATATATGAACTATAACTATTACTTATCACATGAAAAACTTGATATGACATGTTGTAACCCGTTTCATAAATGTAACACGAGACACATGCAATAACACCTGCAACAAATTTGATTGACTGGCCGCATATTCGTATTGTGCGCCAACGTTATGCCAAACTAACAAAATGAAGACGCTCCAAATAATGTCCTAATGGCGCGTTAAATCACCGTTTTTTTGCCGTTGCTGTTGCCGTCATCATATTTTAAACGTCATTAGCAGCGTCGGAGAATCAGTTAAATCATTACAATTATTAATGCGCTCCTGTTTGGTAATATAAAGGTTTTACAAAGAAAGAATGGGAACCTATATATAATATGGCATATTTATAATATATTTATTGCTAGTATTAAAACTATTTTTCTCGGTGGAGATTTTCAACTCGATGCGAAAATAGTCAATGGCGTCTTCTCACTGAAACGTATTAGACATCTCCAAGTTTTCAGCTATTTGGAGTGTGAAGTCATGTGAAAAACAGAATCTCAAACTCGTTTCCATTTGATATGAGATTTATGAGACTCGTCAGCAACTTTATGCACCTCGCCGGAGGCTCAGTGCATAAACTGTGCGTGACTCGTTTCATAAATCTCAGATCAAATGGAAACTCATTCGAGATCCTCTATATACAGTATTTGCATATGTGATCTGAAATGCATGTGCAATACTGATCCATTGATGTACCGTATTATAAAGAATACCAGGCTATTGTTTAACCCTTAGACCGCTATCTTAATTTTTTTGTCGTCTATTGTTTATTTTCTATTTTCCATTTCTATCATCGAAACATGCTTTGACAGCACTTTAGAATAATTTACAACATGATATGACAGCACTTCAGAATCATTTCCATTAGAAATGATTCTGAAGTGCTGTCAAACCATGTTTTTATTGAAAAATAAGGCAAGATATAAAAGCAACAGCAGACGACAATTGTTGTGTGTAGCGGTCTACGGTTTAACCCTTTGAACCTGAAATCCCGCTATATCGGTTTATGCAAAAAGTGCAGATCCAGATGAGCCGGCTCGTAACGAGCCGTCTCATCAGGATCTGCACTTTTTGAAAGTAATTTTAATATTTTTGAGAACAAAAACACCCCCTTTTCATAAATGGACGAATCTGAAAATCATTTTGTGACCATTGGATTGGTCGGAACATTAGCATATCACAGTCCATTCCAGTTCCATAGGGTTGAAAGGGTTAATATCGTGTGTATAAGGTGAGGCTAAGAAGTGAGCAGGAATTCCAAAGTTTGCAGAGAAATTCCTACCATTTCCGAGACAAAGGGGCCGTTTCACTAAACAATTTACAAAGGGCCATGATGTAACACATTTTTATTTCTTATATTTTTTTTTTAATCCTGATTTTTTTAGCGGTCCTAGTGTCGTCGTATATCTTTAATTAAAACACTTTACACAGGACCATGATAAAAACACATTTTTATTTCTTATATTTTTTTTTTTTAAAAATCATAATTTCTTTTCAACTCCAAGTATCGTCGTACATCTTTAATTAAACCACTTTACACATGGTGAAAACACGTTTTTATTTTTTATAGTATTGTTTAAAAAATCCTGAGGCCCCTTTAAGGTTGCATGCATGCTCTCGTGTAGCCAGCAGCTGAGGCCCGATTCACTAAACTTCTTACGACTAAAATGTTCGTAAGTGTACATTTAAGATGGTGTACAAATTTCAATTGAAGGATTTACATTTATTGAGCATAGGCTGCATATGCAGCCTATGCTCAATAAATGTAAATCCAATAACTGTTTAAACAAGAAGACAGTGTCAATGTGAAATTTACAGACAATCATAATTTTGCACTTACATGTACGAACAGTTTAGTTGTACGAAGTTTAGTGAAACGGCCCCCTGGTCTGATAAACTTGATATTAACCATATTAACAGACACTAACCTGTATTCAATTATCAACTAATGTATTATGCAAATAATACAAATTTAGGATCGTCTGGAAATTTTAATTTATGGATTTATATTTATTGAGCATAGGCTGCGTATGCAGCCTATGCTCAATAAATGTAAATCCAATAACTGTTTACAAGAAAACAGTGTCAATGTGAAATTTACAGAAAATCATAATTTTGCACTTACAAACAGTTTAGTTGTACGAAGTTTAATGAAACGGCCCCCAGGTCTGATAAATTTGATATCAACAGACACTAACCTGTATTCAATTATCAAGTAATGTATTATGTAATGGAATAAGCACATACACACAAGGTGTATGATCACGTGGTTACAACAACAGCAACAATTACAGAAACTTCCAGAAGCACTCCGATTCAAAGTATGTATGTATTTTATTTTGTCCTTATTATGTAACGGATTTTGAAGGAATATGGCGCATCAAATGCATCTTGTTAAGCTGCATTTGGTGGACTCGGTACTTTAGCCGAAACTTCTGTCGTTTTTGCAGACACGGAAATTGATTCTTCGCAAAAACGATATAAGAATGTGCTGAACTCCCGGGACCACCAAATGCAGCTCACGAAGACGCGTTTGCCACGCCATATTTCATCAAAATATTTTGCCTATTAATATAAGGAAAATATCAAATACTACTTACTTTGGTGTGGGCGCGCTTTCAACACTTTCAGACATTGTTGTTGCTGTTGTAACCACGTGATCATACACATTGTATACATATAGTGTGGGTTTCATTGAAAATAACACCGACTATTTTCCTATGGGAATTTAACATGGGGACTAAAAATAGATTTTTTTTAAATTATTTTTTATTTTTGGAATTTTATAAAATAAAAAGATTTTTGGAGGGTGACTTTTTTGTTATTGATGAAAAACTACTTACAGAAAAACGTGGAACAGACAGTATATATATAAATATTTGTGACCAGGTCACCATTACTACAAAATATCCATGTGGGTGTTATAATCCTTTACAATTCACTGTGGGATTAAGTCATAATGATATGGAGAGATTTCCATCACCATGACAACAGGTCTCATTATTCCGAGCAATATATATACAGTGGAACCTCTCTAAACCGGACACCAAGAAAACACATGTGATCTTATGTTTGACAAGTTTCTTGGCCATTTATCTCGGGCGATAATGTCAGTTCGTGATCACACAGCTACGGCTCAGAATGATCAAATGCCTGATTGACAGTGAAAACTCTCTAAGCCGGACACCCTGGGGACCTCCCAGGGTGTCTGGTTTAGAGAGGTTTCACTGTATATGCATGCTAAAATGTCTATGTCGTAGCACAAAAGTGGTGACAACTCAGCCGGATATAGTAACAAGATAAAATATGAAAATTACTTGCAAACAGTGCAGATCCTGATGAGACGGCTTGTTACAAGCCAGCTCATCTGGATCTACATTGTTTTCAAACAAATATTTCCTTTATAACAGAAGGTAGATATTGGACATGAATTTCAATTTTAACTCTTTGCATGCTAGCGGCGAAAATATCCGCCAAACGAGTATATGTTTTATGATCTCTGTAAATATGTCTTGAAATTTCATTAGAATCGAGTCCTCAGGACTCAATTCTAATGAAATTCCAAGACATATTCATGATATTTACGGGGAGAAATAAAAGAATATATGATGCATTTTTGTCGGCTAGTTTTTAACTATTTATAGCCCACAAGTTTCCCACGTGCAAAGAGTTAAATCCGACCCGTGGGACATGGATTATCTCCCATTTTGGACCTAAATGGTCTGTACGTCCATCCGTCACGTTTCTAGTAAGACGAAAAAAATTTTTTTAGTCATAATAGGTAGGGACTTGAAACTTGGTGTGTGAAGATGCGCAAAGTGAATTTCGATTTTTGATTGGACAACCGGTCATGGATTATCTCCCCCTTTTCGATTTAGATTTTCCCAATTTCGCCTTGTAAGAGGTAAAACGTTTTAACTGGAACAGGTAGGGACTTGAAACTCGGTGTGTGCCTTCCTAATGGTGTGTAGATGCGCAAAGGGAATTTTGATTTTCGATTCGACCCCCGATCATTATCTCCCCCTTTTCGACGTATCATTTGGGAAAAGTGGGTATATTGCGATGGAACACCATCGACTGGACTGTGCTCTAGTTTTTATTTTTGATTCGAACCCCGGGCCATGCAGGGCTCCAGTTAAGGTGCGTAATTTGGAGGTAAATTTCTCATCTCTCCATCAAAAATGGCAAGTTGGGAGTGCTTTAGAATCGTCTCAATGAGACGATTCTAAAGAACTCCCAATCTGCCATTTTTGATGAAGAAATAACAAAATTTCACCCCAAGTTGGTCAAATTACGGACCTTAACTGCAGCTCTGGTCATGTACCATCTCCCCATTTTGGTCTTTAGAATTCTGCAATTTTGCTTTCTAAGTAAAAGTTTAAACTGTAATGTCTTCATATTTGGTATGTGGCTTCCTTATGGTGTGTAGATGATCTTAGATTCTTGATTTGATTCCAGTAGCCTATTTCACCAACATTGCAAAGTATCCTTATCTAGCAAAGTATACTTTGAGGGAGAAATTTTCAATTTTAGGATAAATTTATTAATTTTTATTATACTGAATTTATTACATTATCACAGCCATTTTGGCTGTGATAATGTAATAAATTCAGTATAATAATTCTGCATAGGTACTTCGAATTATCAAATATATGCAGTGGTTGGTTCTATATGAAATAATTCATTTTGGGGAAAATAAATGATTACTCCCTCAAAGTATACTTTGCTCGATAAGTATTCTTTGCAATTTTGATGAAATCGGCTACTGACTGAGAGATTATCTTCCCATATCAGACTTTGAAATTTGGAAAGGTGGGTATATTGTGATGGTGCCCCAAGAAAATCAATAATACAATTGTAACAGTAAAACATGCAACACATTTGAAATATGGGGGTAAATAATCTTTAGATACAATACTTATCTGGAGCTCTGTACTCACCTTCGTTTTATTGGGCCTGTGAACTTGGGATCATGCTTCAACGGCTTCCCTAGAAATAGAGAATAATTCCAGCACAAAAATATTTACACATTTCCCTAACATTTGATTGGCCCGTAGCAAGTCTCTGTCCAAAATTTATATCCCAGTAAACTCCCATGCCGAACTACTTTCCGTAACCGTGAGGTGCAGTTAAAATAATTCTTAAAAAAACGGAAAATAAACACATTTTCTTGATGAATTTATTTCAAATGATGGAATTATAAGGAATGAATGGCCTTTTTGTTGAATTTATCCATTGATGGATTACTTTAATATTTCAAAACAACAAACCTGTGGACAAATGCCAAACATCCATGCTGCCCGTAATATGACTGACCTTTTGACCTTCACAACTTTTAACTTTGTCACACATCAAGAAGTTTGCCGGAGTTTCTCTGAATTCTGTCATATCTTTTACCTAATCCTTAAAGGGATATAGAAGTTATGACAGAAATGAGAAACTCCGGTGAACTTCAAAATGTGGGAAAAAGTTCAAAGTTGTGCAGGCTAAAAGGTCAAGGTCATATTAATGGCAGCATGCATGCGTAGCATTTGTCCATGGGTATGCTGTGTTAAATATTTAAGCAATCCTTCAAGGGATATAGAAGTTATGACATAATTGAGAAACTATGATGAACTTCTTAATGTGCCGGACGGACAGACACACGGACACACAGTCCAAACAATATATGCCTCCGGCTCTACTGCGACCGGGTGCATAATAATATCCTTTTTCTCCACCAAAGACCCATATGGATTGTAACCTGTGGATACACTGGTCAAACACACAATCCAACACAACATCCTTTTTCTCAATCGATGGACAATTTGGCAAGCAAGCACCGGAAAAAACATTCATATCTGGTATGCTGATTACAGATCTAAATTCAAATCCCTGATGTTGTGTTACATTCAGTCAGCTGTGTATATTTATGGTGTTTATTATTAACAAATAGCGCATGACAACATGTGGACCAACATTTGAGAAAACCTGGCTTAATGCTTACATCTGCATCGGAATTCCAGGAATTTATATAGGGTGTGCGTTATGGAAGGCGTGTAGGGAGTCGCTAAAAAGTATTTTACACATCCACGGACGGACCTCGGTGGATTAAGGGGGGTGCTCACCCCCCCTCCCCCCTGTGTATGGGCCTGAATTCTGCATGTGCTCTGAACATTTTGGTATAAGGCCGGGATCTGGTACACTGGTCGGTATAGAGCAAGATAACAGTCATCTAGTCAAGTACATGCTACTGGATCTTCCTGCACAACTGAGTGCCATATAAGTGTGTGTTTATGTGTATATCACAGGTATCTGAGAAGAATAACGACGTACATGTAAATCAATGGTTGAAGTAACGGACCAAGGTCTATAAATACATTAACCCTTTCCCTGTTTTGCGATATTTCGACTCTTCCAAATCGAAAACATCTGAATAAAATAATCAAATGCTGGGTCAAATGATGGTTAAATTATCTGATAGAGTAGAAGACATTGTGGGAAAAGGAGAAATTGCTTGTTACAAGCAATTTCTCCTTTTCTCACAATGTTTTCAAAAGACATCTTCTGCAGAGGCGTGAAAGGGTTAAATATGCCTAAAAAGCAAAATAAACAAAACAATTTTTTTTTACTCCCTCTATTGAATCACATATACACTTGTTTAGCTTATTTTTTTTTCATTTATGGATGCTTTTAGGCATATTTAATGTATTTATAGACCTCGGTCCGTTACTTCAACCTGTGATGTAACTATGGCATAATTCTTGCTTACCAACTTGATTTGGGGGATACATGTATAAGAAATAATAAACCAGTTTAACCCATTTCATGCTGAGGATATTTTGATTGAGAACTAGAAAATGTGTTCATAGAACACGGATGCCCCACATATCACTTTGATAATAAATGAGGCCAAATTTCAAGTGAATTTTTTTTTACCTGAGCGTTAAAGTTTTTGAAGCACCAAGTATGTGACCTTGACCCTGGGCTTGGCGGGGGCAGGACAAACGTGGATTTGGCACAGGACAGTAGAGGACCATTAGAGCAATGCGTATATGAAGTATGAAGCTAGCTGATCCGTGAAAGAAAACAGAAATTATAAGATATTTACCTGAGCGTTAAAGTTTTTGAAGCACTCAGTATGTGACCTTGACCCTGGGCTTGGCGGGGGCAGGTCGAACGTGGATTTGGCACAGGACAGTAGAGGACCATTAGAGCAATGCGTATATGAAGTATGAAGCTGATCCGTGAAAGGGAACAGAAATGATAAGATATTTACCTGAGCGTTAAAGTTTTTGAAGCACCAAGTATGTGACCTTGACCCTGGGCTTGGCGGGGGCAGGACGAACGTGGATTTGGCACAGGGCGGTAGAGGACCATTAGAGCAATGCGTATATGAAGTATGAAGCTGATCCGTGAAAGAAAACAGAAATTATAAGATATTTACCTGAGCGTTAAAGTTTTTGAAGCACTAAGTATGTGACCTTGACCCTGGGCTTGGCGGTGGGGGTAGGACAAATGTGGATTTGGCACAGGACAGTAGAGGACCATTAGAGCAATGCGTATATGAAGTATGAAGCTGATCCGTGGAAGGAAACAGAAATTATAAGATATTTACCCGAGCGTTAAAATTTTTGAAGCACCAAGTATGTGACCTTGACCCTGGGCTTGGCAGGGGCAGGACAAACGTAGATTTGGCACAAGGCAGTAAAGGACCATTAGAGCAATGCGTATATGAAGTATGAAGCTGATCCGTGAAAGAAAACAGAAATTATACGATATTTACCTGAGCGTTAAAGTTTTTGAAGCACTAAGTATGTGACCTTGACCCTGGGCTTGGCGGGGGCAGGACGAACGTGGATTTGGCACAGGACAGTAGAGGACCATTAGAGCAATGTGTATATGAAGTATGAAGCTGATCCATGGAAGGAAACAGAAATTATAAGATATTTACCTGAGCGTTATGTATATGAAATATGAAGCAGATCAGTCAAAGGATGAAGAAATTATGAGACATTTACCCGAGCGTTAAAGTTTCGTGACGGACGGACGGACGGACGTTCTTACATTACTATACTTATGTGGCTTATCACATGTTAAATATTAGCCACATAAAACGATTTTTAGCCACATAAAAGGATTTTTTAGGTGGCTAATTGTAACCAACCCTATCCTTTAACAAGTCCATAACCCTGTGGGGCTAGCCACATAAGTACCCGAATGTCTGCCCGGACGGACGGACGGACTGGACGGGACGGACGGGGACGGATGGGGACGGACGGGACGGACGGACGGACGGGACGGACGGACAAGGATAACACTATATGCCCCCTCCACTATCGTGGTGGGGCATAAAAATCATAAATATCTTCTTTAAGTGAGCTTAGAAGTATATGTCGCGAGCACCATTTGAACCGTCTCATCAAGACGGTTCAAATGAGTGGTCGCAACATATACTTTCATTGAGAAATAACAAAAAAAAACAACAAAATATTCCAAATGTAATATGGGTTAAAAATGGTTTCACGGCGAAACTGAAAGCGATATATTTCGTCTTATTTTTTTTCAGTAAACATTTAAAATAATTAAAGGTACATGCCCACTTATGTGCTTTGTATCAGAGACGTCCTTCTGTATAGTCGGCACTCGTAATTTTTATAACTGGTGGAATAGTGACACAAATATACACTTATTTAACATTTCCCTGTTTTGCGATATTTCGACTCATCCAAATCGAAAACATCTGAATAAAAGAATCAAATGCTGGGTCAAATGATGGTTAAATTATCTGATAGAGTAGAAAACATTGTGGGAAAAGGAGAAATTGCTTGTTACAAGCAATTTCTCCTTTTCCCACAATGTTTTCAAAAGACATCTTCTGCAGAGGCGTCAAAAGTCGTCTCTATCAGGGAAAGGGTTAATTCCTATAAAGAACAGTCTCTGAGTGGACAATAGTACCTTTAAGGTCAACAGCAAATGCCCAGGGCCCGGTTGCTCAAAGCTTCAGTTAGCTTAACTGACTGTTAAATCCTTAACTGAATGGTTAAAATCTCTGTTTAAGGTTGCTCAAAGCTGAAGCTTTGAGCAAAACAGAGATTTTAACCATTCAGTTAAGGATTTAACAGTCCGTTAAGCTAACTGAAGCTTTGAGCAACTGGGCAGTCTCTGCGAAAGTTGTCGGTCTGTCGGACATGTCCGTTAAAAATTGTTAAAAATTGCCGCCGGTCCAACGGTAAACCGGAAGTCGCCAGACAAAATTTTTATTTTTTTTTAATTTTTTATTCTAACCTTCAATGAAATCACCTTCCTTCAGTATGCGCTTCTGGTGCAGTATAACATATATATTATAGTCACACATCCTCATATCTAACTTAAGATACATGTACTGGAGTACACCCTCCAGACAATTAACATTACACATATTACATAATATCATTGACCTTTTGTACAATCATATCAACAATCATATCAACAATCTCGGTCATAACATGTCTGCAGTTATTTACCCAAATGTTAATAACTCCCACAAACCTCATCAAATATTTACCTAACATGCAATTGCTGGAATAAATTGGCTATCATAAAGGAATTTGTGCATTCTGGACACAATATGGGTCGAGTCACTGAGAAAATGGACCTTACCACAGAGTTTCAGATACGTTTTGTATCTAAAGAGTATTATACCCCTATGCTTCAAATTTAATGCGTATTTTACTTTTACAAATTTATTTACATCTATATTAAATAGGAACAAATGATAAAACAAGAAATGCGTCTGTCGAACGCGGATGCCACCTGCAGCAAATTTGAGAAACTGTGACAAAGTGGTTAACCGAAATTTGAGAAACTGTGACAAAGTGGTTAACCGAAAAGTGTGACGGACGGACGGACGGACGGACGGACGGTCCAAACACTATATGCCACCCGTTTCTTTGAAACCCGGTGGCATAAAAAATAAAACACATTTAAAAATTCACTTATTTGAGCTGCAAAAAGCAAACACTGCTTTTTTCAGCTCAACTAAGTAAATTTCAACTTTATTACAGTACTTTCACTACTCAATTTGAAAATTAATGCGTATTTTCATATTGTGTGAGTATTTTTTACTCCCACTTGATAATCAATGCATATTCTGCTAAAATAAGTGTGTAACATACGCCAATACGCAGTTTATCTGGAGCTCTGTTACCATGTTTGTGACCAGCATAGACCCTGATCCAATGCTCTACCGACTGAGCTAACCAACCAGGCACAGACCACCACTTACTCCCCATAGTAACTTACATATCAACAGTGACATGAACACAAATTTTAAGATTATATTTATTGCATTAAGACAGCATCATATATTGAAAAGCTGTACTGCTCACCTAATATGTTTACATAGTGGTCTTATTACACAAGAGTACTATCATTTTTATTGCATAACATGGGTGTTCAGTTTCATATTAACACAGTGTAATAAAAATCATAATACACTAGTGTAATAAATATGCAAATATGCCAGCTACACAAAACATGTTAGGTACATTGTAATCAGTCAGCTTCAAATTATGATGATGTGCTTATGTAATAAATAGAATCTAAAATTTGTGTTGATTTAATATGATATTTATTAAACTTGTTTCTTATGAAATCTGTAAACCACTTAATAATTATCATATTAACCCTTTCCCTGATAGAAATGACTTTTCACGCCTCTGCAGAAGATGTCTTTTGAAAACATTGTGGGAAAAGGAGAAATTGCTTGTAACAAGCAATTTCTCCTTTTCCCACAATGTTTTCTACTCTATCAGATAATTTAACCATCATTTGACCCAGCATTTGATTCTTTTATTCAGATGTTTTGGATTTGGAAGAGTCGAAATATCGCAAAACAGGGAAAGGGTTAAATCATCACTCATGTAAGATCCTCTCTATAATAGATAATTAATGCATTGTATAAAAATGTGTTCCCTCGAATTAACAATTTGTTCCCATGATATAACAATTTGTTCCCTCGAATTAACAATTCGTTCCCATGAAATGACCATTTGTTCCCTCAATTTAACAATTCGTTCCCTCGAATTAGCAAATCGTTCCCACGACATAACAATTCGTTCCCACAAATTAACAATTCGTTTGTTATTTTGTGGGAACAAATTGTTAAATTGAGGGAAAGAATTGTTAATTTGTGGGAACGAATTGTTAATTCGTGGGAACGAATTGTTAAATTGAGGGAACAAAGTGTTATTTAGTGGGAACAAATTAATTAAAAAAAAGAATTTATGTCCCTTGCGGGGCTCCTTAGTTTGTGCTATACAACCCATTCTGCATCTGGAATGCCTCAGAATATTAACCAACTCCAACTACAAATGCCTGTCTGACTGGTAAATGCACAATGTCAGTCTCCGACATATACAGTCCACACTCATTCACACAAAGTCCTACGGACTGAAAGAAATACTTCGAGTTACTGAACATTTTAGTTAACAAACAAGAGTTATTACATAGGAAAACATATGTACTTGGGACCAAGAAATTGATGTTGAGTTATCAGTTACAGTTTCACTTTTAAAAAAGTTCCAGTTAACGAGTGTAGACTGTATGCTCACAAGAATCAGTAATTATATACCCCTTTAACCCTTAGACCGCTACACACAACAATTGTCAGCTGCTGTTGCTTGTATATCTTGCCTTATTTCTTAATAAAAACATGTTTTGACAGCACTTGAAGTGCTATCAAAGCATGTCGTAATTTTTTCTAAAGTGCTGTCAAATATGATAAAAATGGAAAATTGAAAATAAACAGCAGACGTCAAAAAATTAAGATAGCAGTCTAAGGGTTAATCCTTACACTGCTGATTTAAATGTTTTTGACTGCTGTTTATTTTCTATTTCCATTTCTCTCCACAAAAACATGGTTTAGCAGTATTTTACAATCATTTCCACACAATAGCAGACAAAAATGTCTGTTCCCAGCATTCTAAGGGTTAATACTTTCACCCCTAAATATATAACCAGATGGCCGCGGCCCGCATGTCGAGCCCGCCAAGGCATTTGATGGTATTTTTAAAAACATTAACACAGATTTCGGACGGACGGACGGATGCGCGCCCGGACGGATGCACGGACGTTCCTACAAATGGATACTTATGTGGCTAACCCTAACCTTTTCCTTTGTTCATCCCTATTGTTCTGTAGCCACATAAACCCATTTTTAGCCATATAAAATCACGGAACAATAGATTACATAACCTATTGTTCTCCTAGCCACATATATGTATCCATTTGTAAGCTCGGACGGACGCACGGACACACGGACACCCGGTAAACTGTATATTTTATACATTTAAGCAAATTATCTTTGATGTAGAACTATTAAATTGGCAAAAATAATAGAACAGGAAAATCATTTTCTCATGGAAGCCATCTTTTCTCTTGTTGTTGTTCAACATTCAACATAACAAAATAAAGCTTTCAAATTTACAAGATATACATTTCACTGTCAGATAAACACCCTAACACGGTAAAATAACCAATTTCTGCATGTGTATGTTCTTTATTAGTAAGTTATTGCTACAGTTTGGACAGTTTTATATCGCTAACATATCAAACATGCCGGATAACCGATTGCAAAAATCACTCTTCCATGTGTTACATGAAAGAGATGGGGTTAAATTGCTACCCTCGCGAGAGGTATGGAGCTGGGTAGTAATTTTGTTTCTATGGTTTGAGGTGCACATCATTGGCTTATGACAGTGTGCAAGTATTGTGGCTGTAGGCCTAATACTGATGAAGATACAAGCTCAAAGAAAAAATTAACCAATGTAAATAACAATGTAAATATTGCATTTGTAGGTCAAGGTCACACAAATGCCATTTGACTCACAGTGTATTGCGATGTACATCACTGGCTCATGACAGTGGGCAAATATTTTGGTTGTAGGCCTAATAATATTGAAGATACAAGCTCTTACAATACATTAAACTTGTGAAGGAAGGAAAGGGTAACATAAAATGCCCCCTCCACTATCGTGGTGGGGCATAAATAGGGATATTGTTTCCAAATCTTAAAAGTGATGACAAGTACTGCAGATCCTGATGAGATGGCTCATAATGAGCCGGCTCATCTGGATCTACAGTGCTTGCAAATGATGGAATTATGGTCTGTCGGTTTGAAAAGTTTACCAGAGTAGAGAGAGTGAATGCTCTGATCAGACTGCATGGATGTATAGGGCTGATCTGGGACAACACTAGTGTCATACATATAATCAATATAAGATAAAGTAGTCACAACATATACATAAACTAGAAAATGTGTTCATAGAACACGGATGCCCCACATATTGCTTTGATAATAAATGAGGCCAAATTCCAAGCCAAATTTTTTTTTACCTGAGCGTTAAAGTTTTTGAACCACCAGGTATGTGACCTTGACCCTGGGCTTGGCGGGGGCAAGACGAACGTGGATTTCGCACAGGGCAGTAGAGGACCATTAGAGCAATGCGTATATGAAGTATGAAGCTGATCCGTGAAAGGGAACAGAAATTATAAGATATTTACCCAAGCGTTTTAAAGTTTTTGAAGCACCAAGTATGTGACCTTGACCCTGGGCTTGGCGGGGGCAGGACGAACGTGGATTTGATACAGGGCGCTAGAGGACCATTAGAGCAAAGTGTATATGAAATATGAAGCTGATCCGTGAAAGAAAACAGAAATTATAAGATATTTACCGGAGCGTTAAAGTTTTTGAAGCACCAAGTATGTGACCTTGACCCTGGGCTTGGCGGGGGCAGGACGAACATGGATTTGGTACACAGGGCGGTAGCGGACCATCAGAGCAATGTGTATATGAAATATGAAGCAGATCGGTCGAAGGATGATGAAATTATGAGACATTTACCCGAGCGTTAAAGTTTTGTGACCGGGACGGATGGACGGACAGACGGGACGGACGGACAAGGGTAACACTAAATATCCCCTCCATTATCGTGGTGGGGCATAATAAGAACAAGAAAATATGGCCTGTCGACTGTCGGTACACAAATGCTCCAGGTGGAAGATTGGAGAAACCCTGGCAAATTACATAACCAGACCCATAGACACACAGTCCAAACACTATATGCCTCCACGTAAGTTGTTTATACAAAATGTACCCCATATAAGGGCATTCAGCCTGAAATTGATTAAATGCGCATAAATGTGCATGCGGCATGTTGCATGTTCACCCTATCATGTAACATAATCACCATAATTGGTCCTTATCCGACAGTGCAGGTCCACACCCAACATAGTGCCTGAGAACGTGATGGTGAATAAATTACATATTGCCTTTAACCCTTAGACCGCTATCTTATTTATTTTTGTCGTCTGTCGTTTATTTTCCATTTTTATCATCAAAAACATGGTTTGACAGCACTTTAGAATAATTTACAACATGGTTTGACAGCACTTCAGAATCATTTCCGTTGGAAATGATTCTAAAGTGCTGTCAAACCATGTTTTTTATTGAGAAATAAGGCAAGATATAAAAGCAACAGTAGACGACAATTGTTGTGAGTAGAGGTCTAAAGGTTAATGGGCTCATTCCAGTGTAACTGGAGAAATGGGGCTTATGGGTTTTGCGGCCAGTGTAGATCCAGATCAGCCTGTACAGCCGCACAGTCTGATCAGCATCTGCGCTGTTCATGATTCCATCAATGAAACACCTGTAATGCTTCTAACCAACAAAATAGATCTCTATCCAGCTACAGGAGTGTGCTATTTGATCACAAATCCCATAAGCCCCATTTCTCCAGTCATTCAGCTACATATGACAGAGCTCCAGATAAGCTGCGTATTTGCTTAAATACCCAATTAAAATTGCCAAAACCCCAATTGAAATCATAAGTAGCGAGTATCAAAAAGCAATACAAAATTTGTGGTATCTTTATCATGCTGCAGAAAACAATAAACAGACCAAAAATATATCATATTTTGCTTATTTTCCATGAAAACACATATTGGTATTTCATTAGAATTGTCTCCAAGGAGACAATTCTAATGAAATGCCAAGACATGTTTTCAGTCCGAAGCAAACTATTCAATAATTGCTGTCTGTTGATGTGTAAACAGTAGTGTCATTTTATTTTACCCAATTAAAATATTGAAATACCCAATTGCTTCAGAAATGATGGAGTGACAGACAATACATTACTAATTCCTTATCTGGAGCCCCTGATAGGAGATGTAGTATTACCTCCGCCAACTATGGCGTCAATATCGTCCAGCTCCAACACTTCTCCATTTGCCGCCTCCCTGTCTGGGTTACCCATTGTCAGCTCTTAGTTGTCTCCCCTGTCTCAAGACTGAGGTATCTCTCAGTCTCAACACTTAGTTATCCTCGGTAATGTTGTGGTATCTCACTTAATAAGTCTAATATGTAAATGTCTTAAATGTGAAGAAAGAAAATTCACGATATAACTCTCACTTATATCCTTGTCTCAACACTTATAGTCTGTTTCACGAAAGCTGCCCAAATTTTACGGCTATATAGACAATTCAAAAACAATATTATTTTCGATAATATTAAATTAAAGGAAAATTTAAGAATGAGCCTTCTTTTTATTTCGTGAAATTCGGTCAAATATTGATTTTATTACGAAAAATTGATTTCTCTATGGGAATTTAACATGGGGGGAAAAGTGGAAAAGGAAGTGTGGGAGGAGTCAAAACACGAAAAAATTTGGAAATTGATTCCGAAACCTGACTAGATAGCTTGGATATGATCTAACTAAGAAAACAAAAGTTAAATTTTAAAAATCGGTCAAGTATTTCTAAAATTCAAAACAATTTCCCCATGTTAAATCCCCATAGACATCTTCACTCTTCACGTGAAGATGTCTATGGGGATTTAACATGGGGAAATTGTTTTTTCGCAATAAAATCAATATTTGACCAAATTTCACGAAATAAAAAGAAGGCTCATTCTTAATGTTTCCTTTAATTTAATATTATCAAAAGAAATCTTGTTTTTGAATTGTTTATATAGCCGTAAAATTTGGGCAGCTCTCGTGAAACAGACAGTAGTTATCCTCAGCAATGGCACAGTAACTCACTTATATATATTTAATTCTTGTACATGTCTTACATGTGACTATAAACCTCACTTATCTCCCCTTCCCAGCACGTAGTTATCTCCCTGTTTCAGCTTAGTTGTCCGTGGCAATGTCTGAATGTATTTCACTTAGTATACATAATCTGTTAACATTTGTAGATATTAACATGTAACTGATAACAGCCCCCTCTCTAATAGTAGCCCCCTCTCTCATAGTAGCCCCCTCTGTATCCCCTCTCTAATAGTAGTCCCCTCTCTAATAGTAGCCCCCTCTCTAATAGCATCTCTCAATAGTAGCACTCTTATACTCTCTATATAGTAGCCCCCTCTCTAACAGTAGTAGCACCCTCTCTACTAATAGTAGCACCCTCTCTAATAGTATCCCTCCTAATATAGCCCCCTCTCTAGTAGTACCCTCTCTGCTAATAGTGCTCTAACAGTAGACTCGCTATCTAATAGTAGCCCCCTCTCTAATAGTATCCCTCTCTAATATAGCCCCCTCTCTAATAAGTTTCCCTCTCTAATAGTAGCCCCCTCTCTAATAGTAACCCTCTCAAAGTAGCCCCCTCTCTAATTGTACCCTCTCAAATAGTACCCCACCCCCTCTCTAATAGTATCCCTCCCTCCTTAATAGTAGCCCCCTCTCTATAGTAATCCCTCTCTAATAGTAGCTCCCTCTCTGATACTCTCTAATAGTATCCCCCTCTCTAACAGTACACCCTCTCTACAATATAGCCCCCGCCCCCTCTTAATAGTATCCCTCTCTAATAGTAGCCCCCTCTCTAATAGTATCCCTCTCTAATAGTAGCCCCCTCTCTAATAGTATCCTCTCTAATAGTAGCACCCTCTCTGAGATACTCTCTAATAGTGCAGCCCCCTCTCTAACAGTAGCACCCTCTCTACTAATAGTAGCCCCCTCTCTAATAGTATCCCTCTCTAATAGTAGCCCCCTCTCTAATAGTATCCCTCTCTAATAGTAGCCCCCTCTCTCATAGTAGCCCCCTCTGTATCCCCTCTCTAATAGTAGTCCCCTCTCTAATAGTAGCACCCTCTGTATCCCCTCTCTAATAGTAGTCCCCTCTCTAATAGTAGCACCCTCTCTGATACTCTCTAATAGTAGCCCCCTCTCTAACAGTAGCACCCTCTCTACTAATAGTAGCCCCCTCTCTAATAGTATCCCTCTCTAATAGTAGCCCCCTCTCTAACAGTAGCACCCTCTCTACTAATAGTAGCCCCCTCTCTAATAGTATCCCTCTCTAACAGTAGCCCCCTCTCTAATAGTAGCCCCCCTCCCATATTTGTATTCTAAATATGTTATTTTCACCTACGTATGTGAAAATAACATATTTTGATAATATTTTCCACATTTTGATCCCACAAATTGCATAGCCCTGGGGGCGTTTATTAGAATAAATACGGTATATCTCCATCTAGAGGTATCTCGCTATATAGCAGAAATCTAATTCTTGAACAGGTTGTAGATGGGAATATAATGTTCACTTATAACCTCCCTTTTTATTAATGTCTTTATTAGCTCAACTATTTTTGCACATCTACAAGTCTACATGTATGTGTTGAGGTATCATACTAACCCTATATATTCAGACACCATTTATTCTGGAAAAGATGGTTCAACTGAGTGGTAAAGGCTTATACATGTACTTTCGTTGAAAAACAAAGAATATGGAGAAAGAAAATGCTGGCAAATTTTGATATTTGTAAATCAGTATCTCGTATGAAATGGAATTATCATTCTATTAACCCATTTCCTTCCAAATTTACAAACAGTTTTTTTCTATTTTCTTCATTTCTCAACAAAAGTATATACTGTTACCATTCATTTGAACCATCTCAACGAGATGGTTCAAATGAATGGTAACAGTATATACTTCTGTTGAGAAACAAAGAATATGGCAAAAAATATGTTGGTAAATTTTGATACTTGTGAATCAGTCCGTATAATCTGCATATCTGGCATGAAGTGAATTAAAGGTACACACAATGTTCATTCTAGCAGGAACAATATCTGAGACATTTTCTGGCAAAACAAACATTTATGCACCATTACCCCACATATTGATTGGCATTATTATACATTTTATATCAGACGTAAATTTCCACACTGATATCAGGGGCGATAACCGTGTTTCCTTAAAATGTTAACGAACATTACTATTTATTCTCTGTATTATTTTTTGATGTGCAATGATCATACTTTGTAATCTGTCGACAATATTATTTGTTCAGGTGACGCATTTAATTAGTATAAATAATTACAAAATAGCATGCATCATTTGCATATGAAAATAGCCTGATACCACCGCGAGTCACTCTATCAGTAAAATAAATATTACTAAATGATTATATCTGTATAGCGGGCACTCATAAGTTTTAGAACGGGTGGAATAGTGACACAATTATACACTTATTTAATTCCTATAAAGAACATTTTGTGCCTACTGAGTGGGCATGTACCTTTAAACTGTCTAAATAATAGCTATGATAATCTCATCAGGAAAATGAACCTAGGGGACCATTTGTGAAAACTGGCAAGTAAATAAATACATCATAAACAGGATTATTCAATAATTGTTCTGAAAGCTTTCATGAAGGATTCTCACAACTGAAGAACTGATTATATGAAAGGATTACTTCCCTTGATAACACTTTGGACTATTTAACCCATTTCATGCTGAGGATACTCTGATTTTTTTTGAAAAAAATCTCATTATTTTGTTCATTCATCGATAAAGGTATATGTTGTTACCACTCATTTGAACCGTCTCGTTGAGACGGTTCAAATGAGTGGTAACAACATATACTTTCCAAAGGATATAAAGAAAATAGGGATATTTTTCTCTCAAAAGGTTCATACTAATAAAAGTGTATCCCGTCTGTAATGGGTTAATACTGACAATTAAATCACAAATAGAATAATTGTTTCAAACAAGAAATTGCCAAAAACCCAATTGAAATCAGAAGTAGTGAGTATCAAAAAGCAATGAAAATAATGTGGTACCTTTATATCATGCTGCAGAAAACAATAAACAGACCACAAATATAGCATATTTTTCTTATTTTTTCCATAAAACACATCTTGCTATTTTATTAGAATTGTCTCCAAGGAGACAATTCTAATGAAATGCCAAGACATGTTTTCATTTAGAAGCAAACTATTCAATAATTGCGGTCTGCTGATGTAGTGTGATTTTATTTTACCCAATTAAAATTTTGAAATACCCAATTGCTTAAGAAATGATGGAGTGACAATACTCAATTACTAATTCCTTATCTGGAGCCTTGAACTTCAGACAGACAGATGGACATAAAAAGAAGTGAAAGGATTTAACATCCCACCAACAGCTAAGGTCATATAGAGACAGGATCACAATTTAAAGTATCATCAGACAGACCAGTGGGATCGAAATACTATAAAAGTATTTTTTGATGCCCGAGTCGAGGTTTGAAGCCATGACCTCCGGATTAGAAGTCAGAGGTGTTCTAACCCCTAAGCTACAACCCATCCCTGACAGATGGACATGCAGACAAACGCGGGAATTCCGCCACAGAAGCAGTGTCGTGCCTGCCGAGGCATTTGACCCTAATGATCGGCACGAAAACTGTCAATACAAGGTTTGTTTAACTGGCAGCATGGGTGTGTTCCAAATGCTGATACATGTATGTATCAAGTGTCCAAATATTGAAGCAATCCATCATGTAAGAAATAAGAAAGGATTATTCAGTTCAGTCCTAGTTCTGAGTACATAACTCTAATTACACTGCATTACATACGAGTTATGATGGAGTAGTCTTTCCAAATGTGCGTTTGAAGTATTCTTTGTTTACTTTCCACTTTGTGGAGAGTGACCTAAGAATTTGCTAATACACACTTTATTAGGTAAGTTTATAGAAATATCTTTGTGTCATATATTGTAGATTTGTCTAGCAATAACAATTACAGGAAGTATGAACGTCAACGCCCTGTAGCGACATAGTGCAACCTGTTGCCTATAAAGCGGAAAATTTGCATCTAGTCCATGAGTAAGATAATGTCTATCTCGAGCATGGGATGGTTGAATCTAAATCTCAGTTGTATTGTTGTCCATCTGATGCTGTCACAGGTGAATAAGCAATATTACATCCGCGGGAACCGAATAAGCAGTTTTTGATAATACAAATGGAAAATACAAAATAAACAGCAGCCGACAAAAAATTAAGATAGTGGTGTAATTCCATCAGCATTGTAATGGTTAAATGTTCCAGTGAGGCGGGAAGGCAACAGATGGGCAAATTATTTTCCTCAGTGATTCACAAAGAGAATAAATACAGCAAATCACCCCATTGATCAGGCCCGTACTCAGGAATTATTTTAGGGGGGTGCGTTATCGACGGCGCGAAGGGCTAAACATTGTTTTTGCACATCCACGGACAGACCTCCGCAGATTAACCCTTTCACCCATATTAGTAACTGGAATGCATTGATTTTGATTTGTTAATTTTGCAACCAATCTAAATCATCAAAAAATTATTTTCAGACCAGTCCATTTATGAACATGGGGTGTTTTTGTTCTCAAAATTATGAAAATTAATTACAAAAAAGTGCAGATCCTGATGAGACGGCTCGTTTGCCAATACCACTATATATACAGGCCTGCGGGTTAAGAGTAAAATGGTTAAGGGGGGTGCATACGCACCCCCTCTGCGTATGGGCCTGTTGATCTACAGAGCCTAGCTTCATCGAGATAATCCCAGCTAAGATTAAACATAGATGTATTTTCCTGCTTCATCTGTCTTCTATATTTTCTGTATCCACATTTTAACAATCATGACCAAAGAATTCAAATGAGTGGTGAAGAGATATATAATTCAGGGATCATTAAAAATTAAGGGCGAAGTGGGCGAAAGTCTCTCCCTAAATTGTCTGACTTCTCCCTATTTTGAGTTGCGGGAGAATTTTTTTCACTATATAAAAGGCTATAGCAGATCTCCAGATAAGTTTTGTGTCAAAAGAGTATTATACCCCCAGATTTCAAATTCAATGCGTATTTCACTTTTAAAGATGTATGATTGATATTCTTCCTTATTAAATAGGGAAAACATGATAAAAAAAATAAAACAAATTTAAAAATTCACATATTTGAGCTGCAAAAAGCAAACACTGTTTGCTTTTTGCAGCTCAACTAAGTAAATTTTCGACTTATTACAGTATTTTCACTACTAGATTTGAAACTCAATGCGTATTTTCGCATTGATGTGAGTATTTTGTACTCCCACTTTTGATGATCAATGCGTATTCTGCTAAAATACGCCAATACGCACCTTATCTGGAGTACTGGGCTAGCTTGAACCCTGCAATTACTTTAAGAAATATGATAACTAGAAACATGGCCTGCTGGCAGACTGATGACGCCACTGGCAGCCAATGAAAGCGAGGACACTTCCCTCAGTCTGTGACCTTGATCTTGGGACTAACAGCGGGCCAGATATTCGCGACAGGCCGGGCCAGGGGTGGGGTTTTGTATGCCATTACATGTATATAATTCCAGCACAAAAATATTTACACAATTCCCTAACATATGATTGGCTCGTAGCAAGTCTCTGTCCAAAATTTATATCCCAGTAAATTCCCACGCCGAACTACTTTCCGTAACCGTGAGGCGCAGTTAAAATAATTCTTAAGAAAACTGAAAATAAACACATTTTCTTGATGAATTATTTCAAATGCTGGAATTATAAGGAATGAATGGAATTTTTGTGGAATTTATCGGGGATATAAACTTGGAAAAGTCGCGGGAATACTGGACAAGGCCTTCTGGCCTTCGTCCAGTATTTCCGCGACTTTTCCAAGTTTATACCCCGATAAATTCCACAAAAAGGCCATTCATTCCTATAATAGCTCTTTCTGCATGCACTTCACAGGTGAGCTAAAAATTACTTAACCCTTAGCCTGCTGAATGAAATGTTGTCGTCTGCTGTTTATGTTTTATTTTTCGATTTTTCTCATCAAAAACATGCTTTGACAACACTTTAGAATCATTTCCATTGGAAATGATTCTAAAGTGCTGTCAAACCATGTTTTTTATTGAGAAACAGGGCAAACAATAAAGCAACAGCAGACGACAGTTTCGCGATCAGCAGGCTAAGGGTTAACCCTTACACCACTATCTTAATTTTTTGTCGTCTGCTGTTTATTTTCTATTTTCCATTTCTATCATCAAAAACATGTTTTGACAGCACTTTAGAATAATTTACAACTAGTCAAGGACATCACCGACTCAATCAATTAAGTTGGATCGTGACGTGACGGCTGCTATTTGTTAATTGGCATTTTATATTTTTCAATAAAACTGAACATATACAGCATATAACTGTATAAACACTTGGATTGAACCCTAGTTTACATTTACAAACTTACACCAGCATTATATTGTTGATTTCAATACAATTTTTTATCATAAAAAAACATGTTATTATTTCTCAGATATTCATGAATTTTGTCAATAAAATATATATATTTTTTATTTATTTATAAACAATAAAAGCTTAAAATATTTCACAACTACTATTAACATGCATATTGAAATAACCCACAGGTTATTTAATTTAAAAATATGTAAATTTGATACTTTATCACTGTTTTTGAAAATTCCACAGGAAAATGCCACTTTACAAGAGTAAGCCGTCATGACTGTATATCAAGACAGTCATGAACTCCCGACTAATTTACAACATGCTTTGACAGCACTTCAGAATCATTTCCATTGAAAATCATTCTGAAGTGCTGTCAAACTATGTTTTTATTGATAAATAAATAAGACAAGATATAAAACTTATACAATTGTGTTATCATTCCAACGCTGAATGAAATATCGTGTTGAATTAATTTTTTGTCTGCTGTTTATTTTTTGCTTTGCTTTTTTCTTAATGAAAACATGTTTCGACATACATGAGAATAGATATATAGAAAAGTTAGAAATGAAAGCAGAAATCACAACAATCTTCGTATCATTCATTCTTAGGGTTAATTATAAATATATTTCTTATTTGTTCACAAACATTGATAAATCCTGTCACTATTTATATTTTTCAGAAGAAACCGTGTATCCACAACATGAACTTAATTAAGTCAATTTATGAATTAAATTGTTTATAAATTGTATATATCCTGATCCGCATGTAAACAAAATTACATCTATGTATATACCTCCGTATATCGATCACACAAATATATATCAATTATAGCACATAGTAAATGTACGTAGTATGAATTCCTTGAAACATTATTTATAAATATATACTAATATGTGTATGTAAAATCCAATAATCCAAGTATAAACATGATAAAATCGAGGCTGGTATAAAACTGTATCAAATTCAGGTTTCTATGAATGGGAAGAATTTAAATATCGTGATACACACCAATCCCACCTGTTTATATTACACTGTGTCAATATCCTGAAACTTTGAATGTAGAATAGACTGGCAGGTAGTTAAGTTGACCCATCATGCATGGCTTGCTATAAATAGACAGGTGAGGCAGTCTTCACACATGCCAAACCCTATAATTTGACTGACTTAACCCTTAGACCTTGTCCACTGTGGGAACAGAAAATTGTCATCTCCTGCTGTGTCATATTTTGTATTTGCTCTCAATAAGAACATGGTTTGACAGCATTTTAGAATCATTTCCAATGGAAATGATTCTAAAATGATGTCAAACCATGTTTTTGATGAGAAAATGGTAAAAAGAAATTAAACAGCAGACGCCAAAATTTAATACCTAGTTAAACCACCAGGACATGACATCAGTGGGCCACCAGCTAGTAAAGGTATATGTTGTCACATTACAACCAAGCTAATAGTCAGGCAGTTTGTTTAACCCTTACTCTTAATTTTTTGTCGTCTGCTGTTTATTTTCTAGTTTCCATTTTTATCATCAAAATCATGCTTTGACAGCACTTTAGAATAACTTACAACATATGTCTTGACAGCGCTTTAGAATCATTTCCATTGGAAGCACTTTAGAATCATTTCCATTGGAAATGATCGATTCTGAAGTGCTGTCAAACCATGTTTTTATTGAGAAATAAGGCAGGATATAAAAGCAAAAGCAGACGAGACGCAACAGCTTCTATATTGTATCTCTAAAGTGTATGTTGTTACCACTCATGTGACAACAATTGTTGTGTGTAGCGGTCTAAGGTTTAATGGCGTTTAACGGCCTGTCAACAGCTAAAGTCATCTCAGGTCGGGTCAACGGGGTCGAATCCCGTATTTCACCTATATGGATGGGGGAATCCCAAAATCAAAACTGAATATTTATGAAAAAGATATACATTCAGTTTCTGAAATGTGGCGGCGACTGGAGAAATTGGGCTTATGGGATTTGTGACCAGTGTAGCTATCTTAATTTTTGGTCGTTTGCTGTTTGTTTTCTATTTTCCATTTTTATAATAAAAAAACATGCTTTGACGGCACTATAGAATAACTTACAACATGCCTTGACAGCACTTTAGAATCATTTCCATTGGAAATGATTCTTAAGTGCTGTCAAACCATGTTTTTATTGAGAAATAAGGCAAGATATAGTAAAAACAACAGCGGACGATATATATATTCAGTTTCTGAAATGTGGCGGCTACTCAGGAGATATTGGGTTTGTGGGATTTGTGACCAGTGTAGCTCCTGATGAGCCTGTGCATCCACACAGTCTGATCAGTAGCCTATTTCATCAACATTGCAAAGTATACTTTAGTAGCAAAGTATACTTTGAGGGAGAAATTTTCAATTTTATGATAAATTTATTAATTTTTATTAGACTGAATTTATTACATTATCACAGCCAATTTGGCTGTGATAATGTAATAAATTCAGTATAATAATTCTGCATACTTTTAATCATGAAATATATGCTTTTGTTAGTTCTATATGAAATAATGCATTTCAGGAAAAATAAATGATTACTCCCTCAAAGTATACTTTGCTAGTAAAGTATACTTTGCAATGTTGATGAAATAGGCTACAGGAGTTTACACTGTTTGCCATTCCATCATTGAAACACCCGTCATGCTTCTAACAAGCAACATAGATCGTTATCAGGCTACAAGAGTGTGCTAATTGATCAGGAGCTTCACTTTTGAGCTCCAGATAGCTGTATTATTATAACATGGATAGATAATAGATGGATAATAATAGATGAGGTGTGACCAAATGTATAATGTTGGACGGTTCCGAAAAAGAGGGGTGCGGATAGAAAATAAAACTATTAATTATTGACTTTTTACTTACAAAAACATAAACTAATCAATAAAAACACAAATTTACTGAATATATATATTATAAAAAAAAAATTGTTTCTGTTAGACGGGAGGCCCGAACTCGCAACCTTGCGGTTATGGTATCGTATGGTATCTCCCCATAATCTTTAAACATTCAGGCACCGTTGTCCATCTACCGGTATAGTGATCTGCTGTGGTAATAGTCTCACAAGTAATTTACACTGCACTGGCCACAAATCCCTTAAGCCCCATTTCTCCAGTCACAGTCACAAATCAGAATATACTGGCAGATCCAGACTTGGAAAGATCAAACTTTCAAAGCAGCTACAGTCGAACCTCCCCGAACGGCCACCTCTCTACAACAACACCCTCTCTATAACAGCCACTATTTTATATCCTAAATGGATTATTCAGTTACATCATTCTGTATCTAACCCTTAGACTGCTGAGCACAAAAATTGTCGTATGTTGCTGATTCGCCTTCTGTCTCAATAAAAACATGTTTTGACAGCATTTTAGAATCATTTCCATTGGAAATGATTCTAAAATGTTGCCAAAACATGTTTTTATGAGAATTATCGAAGAAAATAAATAAACAGCGGACGACAAAATTTAATTCAGTATTAACCTACCTACAACAGCCACCTCTCCATAACAGCCAGTTTTGCGTCTTCCCATGGATGGCTGTTGTAGAGAGGTTGCACTGTACTTGGTTTGCACATGCTCAAATTTAGGCTTATTGATTAATTGATTTATTGATTGATTGATTAATTGATTTATTGATTGACTGATTTATTGGCATTTTACGTCCTGTCAACAGCAATTAAGTGCATATACAGACAGAAAACTATGTTAGCAACAGTCTCTGGGTAAAAGTATTACATCGTGCACCTGTGTAAAAATCTCACCTGAAACTGATGGGGTCAAATAAATGATTTTTCCCTAAAACTATATTCTATAGTTACAAGTAAAATACAATCCCGTTATTTCCAAATGCAACCATATTGAGATAGCAATATAACTAACTATTATCAGTTTCATTGTTCCCCACAATAACTGCACTCATTAACCCTGGCTATGCTGAATGAAATGTTGTCGGTCTGCTGTTTGTTAATTTTCCTTGTTCTCAATAATTAGATGGCCACAGCCGGCATGTCACACCATCGACTGGAGTCTTTCATAGTATACTGAAAAACTTTAACCCGCAAGTGGGCATGACAAAAACATTGTTTGGCAGCACTTTAGAATCATTTCCAATGGAAATGATTCTAAAGTGCTGTCAAACCATGTTTTTACTGAGAGAACATTAAATATATTAAACAACAGCAGACAATTTTTTTTATTGGAAATGATTCTAAAGTGCTGTCAAACCATGTTTTTACTGAGAGAACACTAAAACTATTAAACAACAGAAGACAACAAGTTTTGCTTCCCACATTCTAAGGGTTAACCCTTACACAGCTATCTTAATTTTCTGTCGTCTGCTGTTTATTTTCTATTTTCCATTTTTATCATCAAAAACATTCTTTGACAGCACTTTAGAATAATTTACAACATGCTTTGACAGCACTTTAGAATCATTTCCAATGGAAATGATTCTAAAGTGCTGTCAAACCATGTTTTTACTGAGAGAACACTAAATATATCAAACAACAGCAGACAAATTTTTTTATTGTAAATGATTCTAAAGTGCTGTCAAACCATGTTTTTACTGAGAGAACACTAAAACTATTAAACAACAGAAGACAACAATTTTTGCTTCCCACATTCTAAGGGTTAACCCTTACACAGCTATCTTAATTTTCTGTCGTCTGCTGTTTATTTTCTATTTTCCATTTTTATCATCAAAAACATTCTTTGACAGCACTTTAGAATAATTTACAACATGCTTTGACAGCACTTTAAGTCATTTCCATTGGAAATGATTCTAAAGTGCTGTCAAACCATGTGTTAAGTGAGAGAAAACTAAAAATAGGAAACAACGGCAAACGACAATTTTTGCTTCCCGCATTCTAAGAGTTAACAGCAGTATTACAAGGTATGATGTTGATACGGTTAAATTTGTTTTATATGTAAATGAAAAATTAAAACTATAATCTGACAGTAAAACGACAATCAAGTTATTTCCTCATGCCACCATATACAACTGTAATTGTGTCAAAATCCATTCCATTGTTCCCCACAATAACTACATGCACTCAATTATTCCGTTACTGAATCAATATAAGACTCCCTCCAGCAAAATTCCAGGAAACAGCTGGCAACCTAAGTGAATAAGTACAGTTACACAGTACAGGCTTCTACCTCCAGCACAGATATCTGTTTGTAAACACAGCGAGTAGGGAACATTGGGTAAGATAAGGGGGGACAACTGTAACATCCCAGGAAACACAGCTGGCTACCTGAGTGAATGAGTACACAGTTACACACTGTCACTGGCTTCTACCTCCTGGCACAGTTATTCTGTTTGTAAACACAGCGGCACAGATATTCTGTTTGTAAACACAGTGAGCAGGGACATTGTGCTAGATATAAGAGGGACAACTGTGAATGGGCAATCACAGTTGAATGGGTAGCACTTGTTGGAGACAAAATTGATGTATATAATTGTTCAAATAGTATTAAATGGAACATAATTATATCTGTAGGTGATATAGAATTAACTAAAAAGTGTTATGTTTCACAAATTGTGCTGTCAAGTTACATTACACACTACACAGTAATAGTAGAAATGTATTATCAAAGTATCTCCTCTGTTTTCCAGCATCTATAATCATATATTATATACCGGTATATCAGAATAAAACTCAAATTGCTTGGAGATTGATCAAATGAACTGAAGCGTTTCATTGACAGAAAACGATGGATTTACAAGTTATTGTTAAAGATTACGTAGTCATAAATAAGTAAGAGGTGAGATGCAATGTACAGTGAAACCTCTCTAAATCGAACACCCTGGGAGCTCCGAGCGTGTCCAATTTAGAGATGTTCCACTTTAAAACAGACAGATGCATGACTACCTCAAGACAAGCGTGTATGCTTTTTAATCACGAACAGACATTATCATCGGAGGTAAAGTGCAATGAACATAATCAAAATTACGCACAACTAACTTTTCGGTGACCGGTTTCACTGTATTACAGTACATGTAGTATGAAACCCCTATATCTTCTATATTTTATCTTGAAAGTATATGTTGTTACCAGGCGCGTAGCTGCATTAAGGCACTGCAGGCCCGGGCCTGCAGAATTTTTGAGAAAATGGAAAAAATAATGTGCCAGAGTGCATCATTTTAATTACCTTCTAGTTTCAATTTTTTTTCCGGGGGGTTCAAATGAGTGGTAACAACATATACTTAAATGGAGAAATAAAAAAATAAAAATTATTGCATCCTAAAGCTGAAATGTTTGTTTGTTTGTTCATTAGTGTTTAACGGCCTATCAACAGCTACGGTCATGTAATACTCACATAAGAGGTATCATAACCAGATTCAACTGTCACATACAAAATGCCAAAGACGTATGTGAGGGCCAAACCAGGTCTCCAGTCGGGATTCCGGTAAGGATGAACCCCGATCGTTAAATTACCCATCGCGTGCTCCCACCTGCCACCCACTAAACTGAAATGGGTTAATTGGTTTAGTATTGTGTTTTGTGTACCACTGTGGTGGACACTCCAAGACAGACGACTTGAAATGCTAAAAAGTGAAAGTAAAAGGGCTTAAAGTCCCAACAACATCTGTCATATAGAGACAGGACCACTGTTTAAACTCTCATCCGACAGACCAATGGGATGGAAATACCTAATTGCACGTTTTCTGCTTTATAGGCAACAGGTTGCACTTATAATATCATTTTCTACACAGTAAAAATGTGCGTAATAATATTTACACTTCACACACTAAAATATAGAAAACCCTGCAGGGCGTTGACTCTCATGCTTCGCTACATTGTTATCGAGCCTGAGAGACAATTCTACAATATGGCACAAAACTATTACCATGAACTTACCTAATAAAGTGTGTATTAGCAAAATTCTTAGGTCACTCACCACGAAGTAAGCAAAGAACGCTTCAAACACACATTTGGAAAGACTACTCCATCATAACTCTTATGTAATGCAGTGTAATGAAATGTAACTAGAGTTATGTACTCAGAACTAGTAAATATAGTACCATATAAATACTTTCCACGCCTAGGGAGAGGATTTAACTCTTTGCATACTGGGAAATTTGTGGGCTATAAATAGTTCAAAACTAGATTGGTCAGTAAGCGAGGCTTACGGAATACCCACGCGTGGGCCCAGGTACCCCTAAAATATGTAAAAATTTACAAGTGTGTGGGCTTGTGACCTTGACTCTGGGCTTAGCGGGAGCGGCATGAACGTGAATTTGTCACAGAGTGGTAGAGGTCCATTGGAGCAATGCGTGTGTGAAATGTGAAGCAGATCCGAGCAAGGAAATCGAAGTTATAACCGATTTCTCTGATGTTATGTTTTGTAAAGAGACTGAAGTATGTGAGGTTGACCTCGAGATCAGCGGGAATTTGACACAGCACATGATAGTAGAGCCTTAGAGGAATGCATGCATGAAATATTAAGAATTTTCGATGAAAGAAATAGAAGTTATAACATATTTCTCTGATGTTAAGTTTTGTAAAGAGACTAAGTATGTGACCTTGACCTTGGGATCACCGGGGGAGGGGGGAGGTTTGGACGGTCGTAGATTTGTCACAGCATGATAGTACAACCGTAGAGCAATGCACAAGTGAAATATTAAGAATTTTCAATGAAGGAAATAGAAGTTATAACTTATTTCTCTGATGTTATGTTTTGTAAAGAGACTAAGTATTTGACCTTGGGATCAGCGGGGGTTGGACGGTCATGGATTTGGCACAGCATGGTAGTAGCTAGAGCCTTACAGGAATGCATGTGTGAAATATTAAGCATCTTAGATGAAGGAAATAGAAATAGAAGTTATAACAATATTTCTCTGATATTAAGTTTAGACTAAGTATTTGACTTTGACCTTGGGAGCAGCAGGGGGTTTGACAGTCGTAGATTTGGCACAGCATGGTAGTAGAGCCTTACAGGAATGCATGTGTAAAATATTGAGCATTTTAGATGAAGGAAATAGAAGTTATAACAATATTTCTCTGATGTTAAGTTTACAGACGCACGGACGGACGCACGGACAGACAACCTGACTCCAGTATACCCCCCACACCCCCTCACAACTCGTTGCGGGGAGTATAATTAGCAGATGACAATTCATCATATTTTCTTGTATTTCTCACCGTAAATATCATGAATATGTCTTGGAATTTCAATAGAATTGAGTCGTGAGGACTCAATTCTAATGAAATTTCAAGACATATTTACAGAGAGAAATAAAACATACACTCCTAATTCGTTTGGCGGATATTTTTGCCGCTAGCATGCAAAGAGTTAGCTCACAACCTCGGGAATTGAAGCCCATTGCCCTATCTCCTAGGCCATGGCTCATCCACGACTCATCCACAATTAGTGGAAACGGGCATAGAGAATACCAGGCGAGTGTCTTTTGATATCAAGTTTATCAGGCGAGGCTAGGAACGCGTAGGAATTCCGAGGCTTGCCGAGGAATTCCAACCGTTTCCGATCCGAGCCTGATAAACTTGATATCAAAATACACTAGCCTGGTATTCTATTTATCAGGTAACTTTTTATGCTCGAAAATGACCACAGATGACGTCATTATCAATTGACAGAACGCGGACTTGTTTACGTTGCGTCATTATACACTGACGTCATTCGGTAACGTCACGTGACGTCAACCGACCAATGGAACGTCAGTTTTCACTTTGTTGTAACCCGGATGTTGATATCAGGTCAATGCCTGATACAACAATATGTTATCAGTCAGTGCGTATTCGGTCAATACAGGGCAGGTTACCTGATAAATATAATTCTGGTGTCAATAACAAAAAACAGTCCATCTGTAGAATGGTGTATACTCGCTTAGGATTCAAATCTGATTAACTCTTTGCATGCTGGGAAATTTCTGGGCTATAAATAGTTCAAAAAATAGCAAACGACAATTCATTGTATTTTCTTTTATTTCTCCCTATAAATATCATGAATATGTCTTGGAATTTCATTAGAATTGAGTCCTGAGGACTCAATTCTAATGAAATTTCAAGACATATTTACAGAGAGAAATAAAACATACTCCTAATTCGTTTGGCGGATATTTTCGCTGCTAGCATGCAGAGTTAACACTAGAAATGTGGCCTGTCGGCATATGAATGCCCCCGGTGTCAGCCAATGAAAACGAGGCCCATTTGAACACAGAGGGCCAGAGAAGTGTGGATTTGTCACAGCATGTACATGTAAGCAGACTATCAGAGCAAAGAGTGTGTGAAATTAATAATTAAGCAGATCCATACAAGGAAACAGGCATTATAAGACACGTACCCCGAGTTTCGAATACACCAAGTATGTGACCTTGACCCTGGGCTTAGCGAGGATGGGACGATCACGGATGGACGGACGGAAGGACGATCCAACGATATGGAGAAAGGGGCCATTTCCATTGTTCTAGAACAATAGAAATGGCCCCTTGTTATGAATAGAATAAGGGGCCAAACAGAATAATTCAAAGGATTCTTTTGTGTTAGGCTCCTCCCAATGGCCCTAGCTTCCTCCCGTTTGGTTGCCCGAACGGACGGACGGACATCCTTCCGCCTGCCCGCACCGAGATGGTTTAAATGAGTGGTCGCAACATATACTTTCATGGAGAAATAACAAAAATAAAATATCTTAAAAAATTCATACCCGTAAAGGTGTATTCCTCATGTAATGGGTAAAGGATATCGGAGACTCAGTGAGTGTGTTTAATTACTGTTGCAGGTTAGACCACACCAAATAGTTTTAATATATAATTTAACTGAATCCCATCCAATAAGGCCATGCAGTCTCTCCTACTTTCACTATTCATATGGATACTGTAGGACCTACTTGTACATGACCTGCAGCAAGTCTGTACTGGTTCTGCATGAATTAAACAATAGGTTCACTTACTCCTAAGAAAGAAAAATCCAACCTCGTCATATCCCCCAATATTGTTTACATTTTTCGGCCGCGGACCAACAGGTTCGGTGTTTTTTTTTACCTAATTGCTTCAAATATGCTGAAAACTGGTGTTAAAAGCACCCCAAGATAATTCCAGCACAAAAATATTTAAACAATTCCCTAACATTTGATTGGCCCGTAGCAAGTCTCTGTCCAAAATTTATATCCCAGTAAACTCCCACACTGAACTACTTTCCGTAACCGTGAGGCGCAGTTAAAATAATTCTTAAGACAAGAAACGAGGCAAAGCCACGAAGGCCAGGTTTTTTCCAAGCATAGACACTTGGATAACATAATTATACCCACTTTTTGTAGACTAGATGGCCGTGGCCTGCATGTCGCGCCTTGGGGCGAGGCATGGACACTAATAAAATAGATATAGTAGATGGAAAAACTTTAACCAAAAAACTTTAACCGGACACACGGACGAACGGACGGACGTATGCCAAAATGCCGACGATATCGCGCTTTCCGCAAGCAGGTGTGACAATGATGATAAACACCCATGTGAAGATCAAGGATTGGGGTGAGCAGTTTGCAGAGATATGAAAAAAACAACGAAAAAAACTTATCAAAAAAAATTAAAAGTAATTTGAACTTGACATAGGGGCTACAGGATCGGCTTGCATCAGGTGCGACAATGATGATAAACACCCAGTGAAGTATCAAGGATTGTGAAGCAGTTGCAGAGATAGTACACGAAAAAACTATAACAAAAAAATTAAAAGTAATTTGAACTTGACATAGGGCACAGGATCGCGCTTTCCGCAAGCAGGTGCGACAATGATGATAAACACCCATGTGAAGTATCAAGGTATTGGGTGAAGCAGTTGCAGAGATAGTACACGAAAAAACTTTAACAAAAAAATTCAAAGTAATTTGAACTTGACTAGGGCACAGGATCGCGCTTTCCGCAAGCAGGTGCGACAATGATGATAAACACCCATGTGAAGTATCAAGGTATTGGGTGAAGCATTTGCAGAGATACAGTACACGAAAACACTTTAACAAATAAATAAATTCAAAGTAATTTGACCTTGACATTGAGCACAGGATCGCGCTTTCCGCAAGCAGGTGCAACAATGATGATAAACACCCATGTGAAGTATCAAGGTATTGGGTGAAGCAGTTGCAGAGATATAGTACACGACAAAAAACTTTAACAAAAAAATTCAAAGTAATTTGACCTTGACATTGGGCACAGGATCGCGCTTTCCGCAAGCAGGTGCGACAATGATGATAAACACCCATGTGAAGTATCAAGGTATTGGGTGAAGCAGTTGCAGAGATATAGTACACGAAAATACTTTAACAAAAAAATTCAAAGTAATTTGACCTTGACATTGGGCACAGGATCGCGCTTTCCGCAAGCAGGTGCGACAATGATGATAAACACCCATGTGAAGTATCAAGGTATTGGGTGAAGCAGTTGCAGAGATATAGTACACGAAAAAACTTTAACAAAAAAATTCAATAAAGTAATTTGACCTTGACATTGGGCACAGGATCGCGCTTTCCGCAAGCAGGTGCGACAATGATGATAAACACCCATGTGAAGTATCAAGGTATTGGGTGAAGCAGTTGCAGAGATATAGTACACAAAAAAACTTTAACAAAAAAATTCAAAGTAATTTGACCTTGACATTGGGCACAGGATCGCGCTTTCCGCAAGCAGGTGCGACAATGATGATAAACACCCATGTGAAGTAACAAGGTATTGGGTGAAGCAGTTGCAGAGATACAGTACACGAAAAAAATTTAACAAAAAAATTCAAAGTAATTTGACCTTGACATTGGGCACAGGATCGCGCTTTCCGCAAGCAGGTGCGACAATGATGATACCCATGTGAAGTATCAAGGTATTGGGTGAAGCAGTTGCAGAGATATAGTACACGAAAAAACTTTAACAAAAAAATTCAAAGTAATTTGACCTTGACATTAGGGTCACAGGGGCCGCACGGTTGGGGGTTAGAATGAAAATATGGATGATGATAAACACCCATGTGAAGTTTCAAGGTAATGGGCGAAGCAGTTGCAGAGATATAGTATAACGAAAAAGTTTTAACCAAAAAACTTTAAGCAGACGTACGTTAAAAAGTTAACGTTGAAAATGGCTAAGTCAATTACGTAGAAATAATAGGTGAAGGTAAAAAAATGGTCACATGTTGGATAGTTGTATGTGGTAGGCACCCCTTGGTTATGAAGCTGTGAAAGTTTGGTGGTCTTAGGTGGTACAGTACCAAAGAAATGGACATAAACACAAAAACTTAACATTGTAAACGCGAAAACTTAACATTGAAAATGGCTAAGTCGACTGCGCGGAAAAAATGGGTGAAGTTAAAAAAAAGAGTAACATGTTGGATAGTGATATGTGGTGGGTACCCCTTGATTATGAAGCTGTGAAAGTTTGGTGGTCCTAGGTGGTACAGTACCAAAGAAATGGACTTAAACACGAAAACTTAACATTGTAAACGCGAAAACTTAACATTGAAAATGGCTAAGTCGACTACGCGGAAAAAATGGGTGAAGTTAAAAAAAAAGTAACATGTTGGATAGTGATATGTGGTGGGCACCCCTTGATTATGAAGCTGTGAAAGTTTGGTGGTCCTAGGTGGTACAGTAACAAAGAAATGGACTCAAACACGAAAACTTAACATTGATTGTGGACGCCGCCCGCCGCCCGCCCGCCCGGCTTTCGCCAATCCAATAGCCTGGATTTTTTTTCAAAAAACCTGGCTAAAAACGGAAAATAAACACATTTTCTTGATGAATTTATTTCAAATGCTGGAATTATAAGGAATGAATGGCCTTTTTGTGGAATTTATCGGGGATATAAACTTGGAAAAGTCGAGGAATACTGAACGAGGCCTTCCGGCCTTCGTCCAGTATTCCCGCGACTTTTCCAAGTTTATACCCCAATAAATTCCACAAAAAGGCCATTCATTCCCAAGATTTGCAAGGTCTGTGACCTCAAAACGCCCGCACTATTTTTTGAATACCGGACTTGTAACTATTCTGCATACCCCGGGCGATTTCGCGCCATTTTGGTATTCTCCAACCTGCAGCCAAAGTAGGAATTGATGTCTGAATAACAATAGCCCTAAACAAACATGTTCGGTACTTTATGGGACAAATTATTCCATTTCCCAGACTGCCAGTCTACAGAGGCTGAGAAATCAATGGTCGCTTTGTGTTCTGGCTTATCCCTGGATCATCTGCCAAACAATACTTCTTTTAATGCTTTCACCCCTAAGTAACTGGAATAGATTTTCAAATGTTAATTTTCCGACCAATCCAACAATCACAAAACAATTTTCAGACTAGTCCAAGGGGGTGTTTTTGTTCTCAAAAATATGAATATAACTTGCAAAAAGTGCAGATCCTGATGAGACGGCTTGTCACGAGCCGGCTCATCTGGATCTACACTTTTTGCCAATACCACTACAGAGCTCCACTCCAGTTAAGGTGCGTAATTTGACCAACTTTGGGTGAAATATTGTTATTTCTTCATCAAAAATGGCAAGTTGGGAGTCCTTTAGAATCGTCTCATTGAGATGATTATAAAGCACTCACAACTTGCCATTTTTGATGGAGAAATAAGAAATTTACTTCCAAATTACGCACCTTAACTGGAGCTCTGCCAATATACAGGCCTGTGCTGTTGAAAGGGTTAACACAACTGACTTACGTTCACCGATCCGTTTATCGGTTGCTGCCATATTTCACAATGATATATCCACGACGTTTAACAATTTATATATTATATAAAAGCATCTGGCCACTACAATATCGGTGACCTTATGATTACTACAAACATGCAATCAACAATGGACTTTGATTAAAATGAAAAGTGAAACAGGGCTCCTGATAAGCAGCAAGACCGTAATAAACTAAATTCTAGATTTCCATCGCTGCCCGAACCCTCAGTTTAGGCACGCCCCAAATTTTTTATTACTGCTCCCGAAATTTGCATTCTGGCCACCCATTTATCGTCCTACCGCTAACACAAAAACATTCATTTTGTCAGCTGTATTTTAAAATTTGTTTAGTTCGTGGACTGTTGTGGAGAAACCATATTTATCCCGTCAACACAGTGCGTATGTGCCGTGAAACACGGTGCCGTGAAACATTTTTGATATCCTGCCAATACGACCTAATCACCGCGTATGAATATAATTATGCGGTGACTGGGGTTATTTTTTTGCATTTTAAAGCCATTTGTAGGTGTTGACAGGATAAATAGAATGGTCGGTTAGTGCCGTGAATGGAAAAAATATCTGGCGCGCCATGGAAACGGGATGTGCTCGGCAGAGACGGTTCAAATGAGTGGTCACAACATATACTTCTGATGAGAAAAAAAGAAATTATTCAGCCTTGCCGGATATTTTTCCCCCAAGTAAATGGTGTCCGAATACATCAGGTTATTACGGTACTTTATTACTGATGCTGCATGTTGGACAAAAATCTAGACATTATTTTATTATGGTCTCGCCCCATGATCGTCATCGTCACGCGAATGATACAGACGGTGGTTACCCACCAATGTGAGGAAGCTATTGATCAAGTTTGGAGAGTTTGCAGGAGAAATTGTTGACCCTTACGACAATGCCTGACATTGTCATTGGAAATTTGACTGCTATGTCTAATAATTTTCACTATTAATGTGGATGAAGCAAAAATGGGCTTATCACATTTTTCACCAGAAAGAATGTGAATGCAGAATTTCGACAAAATTATTAACTGTGAACTCAATATGCCCTTTATTGTCATGGCAAAACACACCTTCGATACAATTTTAATTTGATTGCTGTCTTTTATCTAAAACTTTGCATGGATTTTTAAATTACTGATGAAATTGTAATATATCGGCTGTTGTAGCACATTTCCCATCCCATAATATCCCCCCTCCAAACCCTGGGGTGACAAATAGTTGTTAACATCGGCTACACTTTGTGGTTTAAATGATTAACCCTTACACTGCTGTCTTAACCCTTTCCCTGTTTTGCGATATTTCGACTCTTCCAAATCGAAAACATCTGAATAAAAGAACCAAATGCTGGGTCAAATGATGGTTAAATTATCTGATAGAGTGGAAAACATTGTGAGAAAAGGAGAAATTGCTTGTTACAAGCAATTTCTCCTTTTCCCACAATGTTTTCAAAAGACATCTGCAGAGGCGTGAAAAGTCGTTTCTATCAGGGAAAGGGTTAATTTTGTTGTCGTCTGCTGTTTAATTTCTATTTTCCATTTTTATCATCAAAAACATGCATTGCCAGCAACTTTAGAATAATTTACAACATGCTTTGACAGTGCTGTCAAACCATGTTTTTATTGAGAAAATAAGGCAAGATATAAAAGCAACAGCAGATGACAATTGTTTGTGTAGTGGTCTAAGGGTTAATATTTCACAGAATACATGCCCATATCCAAGGCTTTAAATTTTCTCAGACCCATGCTCAACTCGCATGACTCAGATTTGCATATGTTGAATTAAATGCTCTGAAAAGCACAGAGCCCCGCAGGGGACATGGATTTTTTTTATTAACTTGTTCCCACAAAATAACAATTTGTTCCCTCAATTTAACAATTCGTTCCCTCGAATTAACAATTTGTTCCCTCAATTTAACAATCCCATGATATAACAATTTGTTCCATCAAATTAACAATTCATTCCCACGAAATGACAATTTGTTCCCTCAATTTAACAATTTGTTTCCTCGAATTAACAATTCGCTCCTACATTCTAACAATTCCCACAAATTTTGTGGGAACGAATTGTTAAATTGAGGGAACAAATAGTTAATTTGTGGGAACAAATTGTTAAAATGAGGGAACAAATTGTTATTACGTGGGAACGAATTAATAAAAAAAAGAATTCTACGTCCGCTGTAGGGCTCCATAGAAAACTGATATACCGAGTGTACCGGTATGTTCCAATAAGTTAGGGGTATGTAGAATTTACCTTGTGCTGTGCTTCTTACCTGGAGTCACGGTGAGACAACTGATAATTACTCTACATCACGTCCCCCACCCAGATTATCACATTTGTGTCTGTGATTGGAGAAATGAGGCGTACATAATTTGTGACCAGTGTAGCTCCTGATCCAATAGTTCACTCCTGTTGCCTGATAACGGTCTATATTGCTTGTTATATAGAAGCATAGCGGGTGTTTCATAGATGGAATAGCAAACAGTGCAGCTCCTGCACAGGCTGATCTGGATCTACACAAAACCCATAAGCCTCATTTATCCAGCCACAACAATATTTGTACAAACATGCTTAGCATACAAAGGAAAACAACCCAACAAAACAACCATGCAGGGCTGCACTTGGTATACAGCATCGATCCATACAGAGTTATTCCAAAAGTGAGCCCTCTCTAAACCGGACATCAAGAAAACACATGTGATCTTATTTTTGGTGAGTTTCTTAGTCATTTATCTCGGATGATAATGTCTCTTCATGATCGCATAGCACACAACTATGGCTCAGAATGATGAAATGCCTGATTTACAGTGAAACCTCTCTAAGCCGGACACCCTGGCAACCTGCCAGGGTGTCCGGTTTAGAGAGGTTTCACTGTAAATGTATATGGGTGACTATAGAAACAACCAAGCGGTCCTGTAGCCGATTTCACCAACATTGCAAAGTATGCTTATCTAGCAAAGTATACTTTGAGGGAGAAATTTTCAATTTTATGATAAATTTATTAATTTTTATTACGGTATACTGAATTTATTACATTATCACAGCCATTTTGGCTGTGATAATGTAATAGATTCAGTATAATAATTCTGCATACTTTTAATCATCAAATATATGCAGTAGTTAGTTCTGTATGAAATAATGCATTTTGGGAAAAGTAAATGATTACTCCCTCAAAGTATACTTTGCTAGATATTAAAGTATACATGTACTTTGCAATCTTGGTGAAATCGGCTACTGGTATCATTAACCCTTTCACCCCTAAGTAACTGGAATGGATTTTGATATGTCAATTTTGCAACCAATCCAATCGTCACAAAATGATTTTCAGACTCGTCCATTTATGTAAGGGTGTGTTTTTTCTCTCAAAAAATACGAAAATTACTTGAAAAAAGTGTAGATCCTGATGAGACGGCTCATCTGGATCTACACTATTGACGGCTCATCTGGATCTACACTATTTGCCAATACCACTATACAGGCATGTGTTGTTGAAAGGGTTAAATTGTAAGTATCTTCACAGGCCTAGACAAATTCTTAATTTTTTACTAGTCCAAATTGGATTTCAACTTATACATTCATATATGTTGTTACACAGTAATGTTTGTGCCACCCTGTCTCTACAAATTACCTCTCGTCCAGATCGAAAATTCACTTGCCAATACGAGCAGACGAGTGGATTTGCCAGGCCTGCTCCATATTATTTCAAGACAAAAGGACACAATGTGTCCCCTTGAACCAGACATAGGCACAACACTGTATATTCAACACAATCAGTGTGCACATATGACTGAACCAGACATGGGCACAACACTGTATATTCGACACAATCAGTGTGCACATAGGACTGTGTAGGCTCTGACCAGTTCCTAGTTTACCCTATTCAAACCGATATTAGAGATAAATATTTGAGTTTCTAGTACATTAGCAAGTGCGTTTGTGTTCCACTTGGAAACTGGAAATGAATGTGGTCCAAACGTGGACCAAACGTGAACAAAATGTGGGCCAAACGTGGACCAAACATTAACCAAATTTGGGCAAAATGTGGATCAAACATGGTCCAAACGTGGGCCAAATGTGGACCAGTGTGGGTCAAACATGGTCCAAATGTGGACCAAATGTGGACCGAACGTGGGTCAAACGTGAACCAAACATGGTCCTAATGTGGACCAAACGTGGTCCTTACATGGTCCAAACATGGTCGAAACATAGGCCAAACGTGGTTCAAATGTAGTCCAAAACTGGGTCCTAATGTGGCCAAAAGTGGTCCTTACATAGTCCAAACATGGTCGAAATGTGGGCCAAACATGGTACAAACGTCTCCAAACATGGTCCAAACGTAGGCCAAACTTGGTCTAAACATGGTCCAAATGTAGGCCAAACTTGGGGCAAACACTTCTTTCCAGTACTCATTTTAGCCAATTAAATCCATGTTTTCCCCGTTTGCAAACATCAAACCTGCTATATGGTTTTCTTATCCAATGAGTTTTTTTTCTGATGCAGCGTTTCCTCTAAAACTCAAAACAAAAAACACAAAACAGATTTTCCTGAAACACTGTGCATGCATGCACATTGATTCAAAACCATTTATTCCGGATGAAAACGTATGTGCAGTGAAGAGAAAATATGGAAACACACCGAGACAACAAAAACCTTGACCTTGGGCTCCTGGGCAGCATGGGTAGGGTATGCAATGAAAATATGGATGGTGATCAATGTGTATATGAAGTTTCAAGCTGATATCCCAAGCAGTCACAGAGATATAGCAATTTGAAAAACATTAATGTAAAACTCGGACGGCGGACAAAGTAACTGTATGCTCCCCCTAAAAAATATTTCATGTAAAGGCACAACACAGGCATACTAGTATTTAACCCATTACATGCGGAATACACATTTACGGGATATGGCATACGGGAATTTTCTTAAATATATATTATTTATATTTTTGTTATTTCTCAATGAAAGTATAATTATGATGCGACCACTCATTTCGGATAAGGATTTTCCGCAAACAAAATGGCATATCCTCAGCATGAAAAGGATTAATTCAAAACTTTCAAGTTTTCCCGCCAACCTACTTGAGTTTCCCAATAAAATCAATATTTGATGGAATAGCATAAGGCATGGCGCAGCGCCATGTTAAAATGATACGCATAACCTCCCGTCATTCAATCAATAACACAAAATTATCTCCAGGTTAAATGGACATACATTATCCGAATAGAGCAATTAGTAACCAGCGTGCTTCTCACCAATGTGACCCGGGTTCGATCCTCGACTGTGGCAGTATTGTAACAAAACACCTATTCAACAACAATGCGACAGTATGGTACAGTAGTCGCCATATCAGACAAGTGAGTATCCTGTGGGCACTCTGGTTTCATCCCACCCTTACATCTTCATCTGTTCCATGGAAAGCATTTATCTAAGACTCTTACACTGTAATCATTGTTTGATTGTTTGTTAATTGGTGTTAAACGGCCTATCAACAGCTAAGGTCATTCAAGGCCAGGCCAATGGAACAAAAAAGGTTTATCCCTGTTAGAACACAAGAATGTGTTATAACAGGAGTAAACAAAATAACTAACTTTTTCACTTATTGATACTTTTAGGTATATTTAATGTATTTATAGGCGTTGGTATGTTACTTCAATCTGTGATCCATACCACACTAAAGCCCAGGGATCCCGCTGGCGATCGTCACTTTCGCAATTGGCGATAAAAATAAACAATTGGTTAAAAAAATTACAATTTTCGAAAAAAAAAACAAAAAATTATTTTTGTTATTGAAAATTGTAATTTTGTAAATCCCGATTTTTTATTTTCCCCAATTGAATCCCTGAAAGCCGCTTGGTCCCTCCCCCTAAAAGTAATAGGATTACAAGTAATATCTCAGATACAAGAAAGCCAAAGATGTACATGCATGAGGGAGGGCCAAACCAGTAGCCGATTTCACCAACATTGCAAAGTATACTTATCTAGCAAAGTATACTTTGAGGGAGTAATCATTGATTTTTCCGAAATGCATTATTTCATATAGAACTAATGATTGCATATATTTGATGATTAAAACTATGCAGAATTATTATACAAAATGGCTGTGATAATGTAATAAATTAAGTATAACAAAAATAAATACATTTATCTTAAAATTGAAAATTTCTCCCTCAAAGTATACTTTGCTAGGAAAGTATACTTTGCAATGTTCGTGAAATCGGCTACAGGTCTCCGGTCGGGATTCCGGTAAGGATGAATCCCGATCATTAAATTACCCCATCGCATGCTCCCACCTGCCACCCACAAAATAAATGTTTAAATATGACATATCATATTTACCATATGGGAAGAGCTCATCAAATTCCTCATCTGGTATAGGTGGCTTCCCTGTGAGTGGGTAGAACTCATCGACTGGCTTCTCTCGTCTTGTTGGGGACCGCGATTCTTTGTCACTGTCTCTACGCTCTTGCCGTCTCGTCCCCATTGTTTATATGGGTGTGTCCTTCACTTTCACCGTGTTAATACTGATATATCCTTAGTGACCTTCACAATGATAATACTGATTTATCCTGAGGAAACTTGGCCGCAACTCAGACGTCAGTTAACCCATTATATCCTGAGAATAAGTCATGTTGTTGATAGAAAATTCTAAATGTTAATTTCTCATCACAAGTATATGTGGTGACCATCATTTGAACCATCTATATGTGGTCACCACTCATTTGAACCGTCTCTCTGAGACGGTTCAAATGAGTGGTGACAGCATATACTTCCATCGAGAAATGAGAAAAGAAACAATTTAAAAATTCACAAGCGTATTCGAGTGTAATAGCTTAAAACTTGCAGGTTGAATGTTACCGACACTAGTTTTACCGGTAATATACATGATCGGAATATGAATATCGTGTATAAATATTCATTCAAATGTCTTACATTATAATATTATTTATCCAGAGGTACTTTTGCACATTCAGGTCTATAACACAGGTTTATTGAATTGGATTACATGATTAAATAGTTTTCAAGGATTACCAATCTCTCAGTTTCGTTTATCAGCTCGCCAACAATTGAAAGCCGATGTCATTCATATAAGTACCAGCTGTAATTGATTTCTAGCCATGTTTTGAAAAAGTTGATTTGTTGGTTGATTGATTTGTTGATTGATTGATTGATTTGTTGGTTGGCTGATTGATTGACTGAGTTGTTGGTTGATAGATGTATTGATTTGTTGGTATGTTGATTGATTTATTGATTGATTGATTTGTTGGTTGGCTGATGAATTGATTGATTAATTGATTGATTTGCAGGTTGGTCGATAGAGTTGCTCATTGATTTGTTGGTTGATTGATTTGTTTGCTGGCTGATTGATTGATGTATTGATTGACTGATTCGTTGGTTGGTTGTCTGATTGTTGGTTGTCTGATTGTTGGTTGACTGATTGGATATTGATTGATTGATTTGTTACAATGGTTGACTGATTGATTGGTTGATTGGTTGATTGAAGTAGGCTCGACATCCTGAGCTAGCAAGGTCAATACTAGTTGTGACTTCATGACTGTCTTGATATACAGTCATGATGGCTTGCTCTTGTAAAGTGGCATTTTCCCGTGAAATTTTCAAAAACAGTGATAAAGTATCAAATTTACATATTTTTAAATTAAATAACCTGTGGTTTATTTCAATATGCATGTAAATAGTAGATGTGAAATATTTTAAGCTTTTATTGTTTATAGAAATAAAAATAATTCATTTTTATTGACAAAAGTCATGAAAGTCTAAGAAAAAAACCCATAACCCATGTTTTTTTGGTAAAAAAATTGTATCGAAATCAACAATATAATGCTGGTGTAAGTTTGTAAATGTAAACTAGGGTTCAATCCAAGTGTTTATACAGTGAGATGCTGTAGATGTTCATTTTTATTGAAAAATATAAAATGCCAATAAACAAATAGCAGCCGTCATGTATGGAAGGGGATATCCGCCACTACATTGCATGCTGCTTCATGACAATTCCGTTGACCATTGTTACATGTCATCCTGCACTGCCACTGCTGGTTACTGCTAAATGACAACTCCATCTGCATTATTACATTTCACATTGGTCTTTTGTCACTGTGCCACCGCGGACATAATGTATTTAAAGTGGTCAATCACCGCGGGCATAGCCTACCTGTCCCCCGCGATCACTGTCTCAGGTATGACTGTGCTAAATATAGTTCACATCGGCCACGCTTTAGTAGTCCGGTATACAAAAATAGTGCAGACGTTTTGAGGCCACAGACCCAGTTTGCTTGTAAATCCCGATCCATTACTGCCCAATTTTACTTGAGAAACATGTTGGGGTGTTTTTAACACCAGTTTCCAGCATATTTCTAGCATTTAAAAGAAATTACTGAGCCTGCTTGTCACGTGATGTGAACACTACGTCACATGACACTTTGATGATAAACAATATGGCGAACATATTGTTAATTAGTGAAAATCCGGTGCAGACAGGTTGCAGGTTATGAAAAGGTAGGTTCCACAGCATCCATACGAATAGTGAAAGTGTGAGAGAATGGCCATATTTGGAGGAATCGGTTAAGTTGTATAGTAAAACTAATTGGTGGTTGCTAGCCTTTCATGCAGTGGGATCGCGGTGACAGCATCCTCGGTCACTGTGATGCATTGCCCGAACGTTATCACGGTGATTCGCCGTGGTCGTTCACGGGGGGATCACCGCGATTGCGTATATCTACCTGTATAAATGCATGTACGCGAAGGTACAGTACTTTTGCAAAATAAAACATTTTTGTTTGTATGAGAAACGATGAATTAAGTGAGCGCGTGCGTGTGTATGTGTACGTGTGCATTCGCGCTTTGATGTAGCTAGAGTCGAACATAATGCTATATCACTATTCTATATGTACACGAGTTATGGTGTTAACTGCTTAGACACAATGACATCAATGTTTGTCAAATTGTATATATATTTTCTTAACTTGGTTGATTGATTGAATTGCGAATAAAGGTGATTTAATCCATTCTGGCCGCAAAGGAAATACTCCCGTCTTTATCATTTAGTGGTTTACCTGTGACTATTTCGGGAGATTGAACACCATCGGTCTAATTATTATTGTTGTTAGCATGAACTATAATTAGCAGGTACTCTTCATTAGTAACTGTACATGTAAATACGGACATAAGTATCCATTGTCAACAGATGAGTAAATGGAAAGTGTGATTATTACCTTAATAGAAGTAATTAGAAATCGTATCGGTCCCCGAAGGAAAGAAATTCCCCTACCAAGCAACCACATGTAGTAAGTATACTGAGATAACAGCTGACGTAACGCGCCGTTAACTGAAATGTACGATGTTCTGTTAAGGCCATTGTAATATCGCTATTGGGTCGATAGTACGATACTACGATGACGATAGTAAAATGCCATAATGACGATAGTACGATACCACGCTGACGATAACGCGATACCACGATAGTACGATGACGATACTATATCGCACTATCGTCATCGTACTATCGTCATCGTACTGTCGTTATCTAGTATCGACTCGATAGCGATGTTACGATGGCCTTAACGAACACTGTTTATCGTAGTATTGTAGTATCGTCATCGTATATTCGTGGTATCGCGTTATCGTCATCGTGGTATCATACTATCGCCATCGTGATATCGTAGTATCGTACTATCGTCATCGTAGTATCGACCCGATATCGATATTACGATGGCCTTAACGGAACACCGTAGAAATGGCCTACGCGACAATTGACATTTACGTCCAAACAAGATTGTCACGGTGTGTAATCGATCGTATTTCCTCGCCACCATATGAAACCGGACTCGAGAAACACAAATTAAGTTGTTGATTTCTGAATTTGTCAATTGTTTGCACGGTCTAAGAAATCAAACAAATGTGACCGATACGATTTCTAATTACTTCTATTAAGGTAATAATCACCCTTTCCATTTACTCATCTGTTGACAATGAATACTTATGTCCGTATTTACATGTACAGTTACTAATGAAGAGTACCTGCTAATTAAAGTTCGTGCTAAAAAAAATTAATTAGACCGACGGTGTTCAATCTCCCGAACTAGTCACAGGTAAGCCGCTAAATGATAAAGACGGGATTATTTCCTTTGCGGCCAGAATGGATTAAAGCACCTTTATTCGCAATTCAGTCAATCAACCAAGTTAATAAAATATATATACAATTTGACAAACATTGATGTCATTGTGTCTAAGCAGTTAACACCATAACTCATGTACGTATAGAATAGTGATATAGCATTATGTTCGACTCTAGCTACATCAAAGCGCGAATGCACACTTACACATACACACGCACGCGCTCACGTAAGTCATGGTTTCTCATACAAACAAAAATGTTTTATTTTTCAAAAGTACTAGCTGTACCTAACATGCATTTATACAGGTAGATATACGCAATCGCGGTGATCCCCCGTGAATGACCACGGCGAATCACCGTGATAACGTTCGGGCAGTGCATCACAGTGACCGAGGATGCTGTCACCGCGATCCCACTGCATGAAACAGTGATCGCGGGGGACAGGTAGGCTATGCCCGCGGTGATCGCCCACTTTAAATACATTATGTCCGCGGTGGCAGAGTGACAAAAGACCACAAGAAAAAGTATGTACTGTACTTATTTTGGAGCGCCACCTGGCGTCATGACAACAGGTGGCGTTGCACATTTTGCGAAGTTTCATTCGGCCTACTGCTTACTGCGATGCTGGCATCCCTAATTCGGTCATTTCATATTCTGACATGGGCCATTCTGCATGCTTGCATGCGTCATTCGGCGGAATTCATATAGTCATATACGCATCCCAACAAGCAGTAAGCAGAATGGCACATGGCAGAATATGGCATGTAACAATTTCAAATAGCCAATCGAGGTATACAATATGCAATGTAATAATGCAAGATCGTTGTCATTAAGCAGTATTGTATAGCCAAGATGCAGGATGACATGTAACAATGTCAAATAGCCAATCGAGGTATGCAATGTGAAATGTAATAATGCACGATGGAGTAGTCATTAAGCAGTAACGAGTAGCCGCAGTGCAGGATGACATGTAACAATGGTCGACGGAATTGTCACGAAGCAGCATGCAATGTAGTGGCCAGGCGCGTATCTGCATTAAGGCACTGCAGGCCCAGTGTAGTGGCCAGGCGCGTAGCTTCATTAAGGCACTGCAGGCCTGGGCCTATTTTCGATAAAATGGAAAATATAATGTGCCAGAGTGCATCATTTACCTTCTAGTTTCAATTTTTTTTCGGGGGGGGGGGCGGGGGCATGCCCCCAGACCCCCCTAGCATACTTGCACCAACGGTAATAGTTGAACTATATCAGGTAACCTGCCCTGTATTGACCGAATACGTACTGACTGATAACATATTGTTGTATCAGGCATTGACCTGATATCAACATCCGGGTTACAACAAAGTGAATATTGATTTTCCATTTGTCGGATGACGTCACGTGACGTTACCGAATGATGTCAGTGTAATGACGCAATGTAAACAAGTCTGTGTTCTGTCATAGATAACGACGTTATGTGTGGTCATTTTCCAGCATAAAACGTTACCTGATAAACAGAATACCAGGCTACTGTCTTTTGATATCAAGTTTATCAGGCAAGGCTAGGAAACGCGTAGGAATTCCGAGGCTTGCCGAGGAATTCCTACTGTTTCCGAGCCTGATAAACTTGATATCGAAAGACAGTAGCCTGGTATTCTATTTATCAGGTAACGTTTTATGCTCTAAAAAGACCAAAGATGATGTCGTTATCTATGGATAGAACGCGGACTTGTTTACGTTGCGACATTATACTCACATCATTCGGCAACGTAACGTGATGTCATCCGACCAATGGAACGTCAATATTCACTTCATTGTAACCCGGATGTTTGTATCAGGTCAATGCCTGATACAACAATATGTTATCAGTCAGTACGTATTCGGCCAATACAGGGCAGGTTACCTGATAAACCACAGTCCACAGTAAAAATGCGTAATAATATGGTTCCATTTCGCGCACTAAAATATAGCAATAATCTGCAAGGTGTTGACGTTTATTTTACCTCAAAAGAGCTCAGTCTTGCCTGCACTATATATCACCTCAAACTTGTTTTCTCCAAATTCTCAGACTTCACCAGTTTCCTGATGTATGATTCAAAATCTATTTTATATTTTTTATTTCTCATGAAAAGTACATGTGGCAGGGCTCCCCAGATAAGGAATTAGTAATTGAGTATTGTCACTCCATCATTTCTGAAGCAATTGGGTTGGGTATTTCAAAATTTTAATTGGGAAAAATAAAATCACACAACTGTTAGCACGGCGCTCTTACCAACTGAGCTAACCGGGCGATCATGTCTCTACACCACACCGAACACTACAACACCATCTTGACGAGACGGTTCAAATGAGTGGTCGCAACGCATTTTTCAATGAAAAATAAAGAAAACAGAAAACATAATTTCAAGTCTCACACACCGAAAAGCATATTTCATATTACATGTTTTACAAGATTCATCAAAACAAAAGTTTGAACTTGCAGATAACATCCGTTACATACATAATACATTGATAACAATTAGATTGCAGATGACACACATACAACGAAACAAAATAGTAAATTTATACCGTCCAATTATTGACCAAAATCAAGAAGAATGCCTCCAAACAATGCAACTACATAGTAGCTAATTACACGTAGGTTCCAACTGTGACACGGCAAGTAGTCCCGATCTTTGACACACCAATACCACGAACACTGGTGGACAAAATCGTTACTCCCGCGTGTACAACAGCGAATGTTTACACAGTGAGTGTCAACATACCAGATCCAGGTAAGGTATGTTTATCTTTGTAATTGTTTACTTATTGCTCAACATTGCACGCAAGTTAAGATTTATTCAGAATCATCTCGTGGAGATGATTCTGAATAACTCTTTATCTTGTATGTTCTGCAGTGAAATAACTTAAAAATATCATAAACAAATCATAAATACATTGGTTATCAGTAACTCCCCACAATATTGTACAAAATACAGGTAACTTGTACTTTCATGGAAAACGGTATCATATGATAATTTACCAAGCAAAGTCTACGCAAATGATACAAGTCAGATGAATTTGTCTGATATCACTCAGAATGGCAAACAATGGCCTTGTTATGAACAGGTGCGGATCCAGGCGGTGGCGTGTCCGGCGCACGCCCCCCTCTAAAATTTGTCCAGTTTAGATTTTAACCCATTTTTTACGTGGAAAGATCTGATTATTTCCGTATTTGTCACCCAAAGTATATGTTGTTACCACTCAGTTGAACCGTCTCGTCGAGACGGTTCAACTGAGTGGTAACAACATATACTTTTGATGAGAAATGAGAAAACATGCAGAAAATAATCTGAATTTTATGAAAGTTGACGATCATTTGAAATCCACGCCCCCTCTAGACATAAATCCTGGATCCACCCCTGATGAAGGTTAGACCATGCAGGTAAATATGACCCCATTAAAATTCTACACTACATGGCAGTAATGTCCAATCAGCCCCCTACGTGGACAATTACAGGTAATATGCACCTGGCCAGAGCACAGGTTCACGGCGCGTGACTATGTCCAGACATAATACGTAAAAAGACATCAATATGTGTTAAAGGTAGATGCCCACTCAGTAGGTACAACGCGTTCTTTATATCAGGGACATCATCTGAGACATTTTCTGGCAAAATAAACATCCATTCACCATTACCGCACGTATTGATTGGCATTATTATACATTTTATACCAGACGTATATTTCCAAACTGCTATCAGGGGCATTAACTGTGTTTCCTTAAAATGTTAACGGACATAACTATTTATTCTCTATATTTATTTTTGATATGCAATGATCATAATTTATAATCTGTCGAAAATATTATTATTCCTATGAATAACAGTTTGTGACTACCGAGTGGGTAAGTACCTATATAATCATTATCAAAGGAGCCAGTTTCAAACAAGACTCAAATCTCTTTTTTTGTGTTTTTATAAGTTATAACCTCTATTTCAGCGTCTCTTTATTATTTTTTGATAAACCCATGCGCCGTGCACCTGTGGGCCGGAGGTGAGGCAAGAGAGACAACTCTGGAATATTAACAATTTAAAGACTGTACCAGTTGTCTTACCCACTCACCCGTAACTATCAAGTATCAACATCTGACTGCCAGCGGCCAATTGTATAAACCTTCGTTAATTTTTAACCACTTGTTAAATCCGTGGTTAGGTGAAATATTTGGTTAAATTATTGGTTAGCGATTGTAAACTTGGAAAAGTCGCGGGAATACTGGACGAGGCCTTCCGGCCTTCGTCCAGTATTCCCGCGACTTTTCCATGTATCCATGATTTTTCTGGTTAAACTTAACCGACCTACAGAAGCCTTGTTAAATTTTAACCAAGCTCCTAACCAGGATCTTCGGAGAAAACAAAATTTCAATCTGTTTTTGTTCAAATTATAAATCCAGATACCGTAGTTTTAGGGCTAAGGCTTGTAACTGAAAAACTTCCCATACCGTCGGGACACTGTGCAAGGTTTTGCGTTATGTCCCCACAACTTTCAAATATCTTTAGTTTTAATCTTTATATATAGGCGGCGGAACCGGAAAATTATAGATTTTTGAAATCTAAGAGGCGTAAAACGCCATTTCCTGCATTCTGAGGGCCCAGTCTGAGGACCCAAAGGGCATGATGTTGCTAGGGGGGTCCGGGGGTTTGAGGATGAGAATGTGTGCTTTATTACCCCCCCCCCCCCACAACAAACTTGTTGTTGTACCCAGAGTTACGGTGCCTTCCATAGGTTTCCCCTGCAGAGTAGCGAATCATATCTGATTCACACTTTACCTGTTAATTGTGACACATTTCCTGTATACTGTAGATCAATTGTAACTTATACATTTTATAATTGTAGAGTAGATAGTCGGACTAGAAAATTCATATTGCATTTCCAGTTATAGTATATAAAATGTATCATATTATGAACAGCTAAGTGCGAATCAGATCTGATTCACTACTCTGCAGGGGAAACTTATGGAAGGCACCATAGCTCTGGGTACGTACGATACAGGAGTACATGTATTCTGCACAGTTACTTCCCGCAACTAGCCCAAAATTTATGCAAATTATTATTTAATACTTTGAAAGATTTTGTCTATTTATTATAGGAATGAATGGCCTTTTTGTGGAATTTATCCGGTATAAACTTGGAAAAGTCGCGGGAATACTGGACGAGGCCTTTATTCCCGCGACTTTTTCAAATTTATATCCCCGATAAATTCCACAAAAAGGCCATTCATTCCTTATAATTCCAGCATTTTAAATAAATTCATCAAGAAAATGTGTTTATTTTCCGTTTTCTTAAGAATTATTTTAACTGCGCCTGACGGTTACGGAAAGTAGTTCGGCATGGAGTTTACTGGGATATAAATTCTGGACAGAGACTTGCTACGGACCAATCAAATGTTAGGGAATTGTGTAAATATTTTTGTGCTGGAATTATTGACTATTGTATATTTCTAATTCAATGCCTATGTCACAGGTCGAGAATGTGCACTGTATCGTCCATACGCACAGTATTCTACAGAGTAACTTCCCGCAACTAATTTGTACCCACTTTTTTGTGGAAAAATGGGTATATTCTGTTTGTCACAAGTGTCCGTCCGTACATACGTCTCCCATCCGTACATGTATGTCCGTCCGTCATGTTTTCTTGTCAGAGGTAAAACTTTTAAACCATAATGGACATGATGTATTTTGGTGGGAACAGCAACTCGTGCAACCTACTACCCTACCATCTGTAGATGGGCGGTACAGGAGTAAATTGCAAGTTACTACACAGGCCCGTAGCCAGGGGGGGTCGGAGCGGTCGGAGACGACCCATCCCGCCCAGCCTCGAGGTTCACTTTTTTAGCATTGAGGTCCACTTTTTTAGACCCCCATAGATACTTCAGACCCCTTGAGCCTTCGAAACGACCCCCCCCCCCTTGAAACAGGTAGATACTTCAGAACCCATTGAGCCTTCGAAACGACCCCCCCCCCCCCCCCCCCCGCCCCCCCCCCCCCCCCCCTTCAAACAGGTCTGGCTACGGGCCTGCTACAGGGCACGAATATTCTTGAAATATTTATTCGTCCTTACTTTGACCGGAATGGAAAAATTAAGAAATCTACATGATAAAAATTGAAATTTCCTCTCGTCCTGCAGGCATTTTACACTTGGTATGACGCGCAGACGTGTGGAATGTTCGTGCCCTAGCTGTACTATTCGCAACTATGATAGATGGAGACATGAGATTCGGTATGTGGTTTACTTATACTTAGTTATGGTTTGTACAATATGTCATGTATTTGTGAATTTTGCTTCCAAACGCAGATTTTATGTCCCGATTGCAACTCGCACCTGCGAATGTTTCGTCTCGCTAGTGGGTCTGGGGGCATGCTCCCCCGAAATGTTTTGAAATCGAAAAGGCGTGAAACGCCATTTCCTGCATTCTCAGGGTAGGGCCCGATCTTGCTAGGGGGTTCCGGGGGCATGCTCCCCGTAAATATTTGAAATCTAATAGGCGTGACACGCAATTTCATGCATTCTCAGGGCCCAGTCTTGAGGACCCAAAGGGCCTGATGTTGCTAGGGGGGTCGAGGGCATGCTCCCCCGGAAAGTTTTGAAATCTAAGATGTGCTTTATTACATAATTATTGAGGGGGCCAGCCTCCACCACCCCCCACCTCCCCCCACCCCCCCCCCCCCCTCCCGCCGCACCAACAAAATTAATTCCGCCGCCCCCGATATGAGCAAATTAAAATCGAGTTTAAAGACTTAGCTCGGGAGCCGCCATTTTGAATTGTACACAACACGTCGCTATGGGCATATTTAAGGAGACGAGGGCATTCCTGTTTATGTTTTCAATAACCCGTTCTGATGCAATGACAGATGCCGCGACAATACTCGGAACCGGAATTAGTATTGCAATGCATTGTGGGACGACTTGCACTGGTTTGGTTAATTTAACCAGTGGTTAAATCTTCCAGAAACTGGTTAGTTAACCATATGGTTAGCGGGTTTTAGACAAACGGTCTGGTTAACTAACCACGCTGATTAAAATTTAACCAGTGGTTAGGTGCTAACTAGTGGTTAATTTAACCAAGGTTTATTATACATGTACAATTGGCTGCAGAGAATTACAATTTTCGTCTGTCCAGAGTTGAATTACAGGTTTCATTCCAGTAAATCGAGTGTGGTCCTCGAAAGTAGTATATAATGAAGAAATAGTGCGAAACATTTTGCTTGTTTTGAGCTAACCGTTTGTAGTTATCGTCTGCGGGTTGTAGTTATAGTCCGCAGACGATAACTTGCTACTTGTTTACATACAAACCGATCATAAACAAAACACAGAATAGGTGAGACAGGTAAATATACCCGTGGCAATATTCCTTTTAATATTGATTTTTGAGATTTGTCATCAAGTGTTATGTAGTCGAGGGGTTACAGTGAAGATATCAATGCCGAAGGTAGTGAGTTCGAATCTTAGTTGTTCATACATGTATATACATATGTTTTTATTTGTTTATATTTTATTATATATTTCTTTTGTATGTGTGTTGCTCTTACACATTACATTAACTAAGCATGAGATAGGTTACATGTAGAACGTTAGTCTCACTTTGAAGAAAACTAATAACTAAATGCACATATGTGTGTACATGAAGAATCTTGGAGTATGTTCTCACAGATCATGTCATATTGAGGTCAAACAGCCATAGTGATAACCTTCACCGTTTCACTTATTCCATTCTCCAGCAAGCAGTCATAAAAAACCCAGAATGATATCGACAAAAGTAATGAGTTTTGTGAGGTTCGAACTCTCGACCAGATAAAATGAACAAAAGTTCTGCTAACGTATGTATATTCTCCGGCTTCGATACCACTGAGCCACACTACATGTCTGTTTGGCGCACCAAGATACACTATTATATTGACATGCATGCACGTGCACTTTATCATGTAGTTAGTATACACGAACACGAGGCTATGATATGATAATACACCTGGTCTACCTATATTTGGACTCATCGATTGACCTCCAGCAACTTATTATCGTCTGTCATTTATACTGGTGAATTTCGGATTGTAATTGTTAGAAGTACATATACATTTATTCCTACAACAAAAATATTGAGATAATTTTCATTTTACTGCCTGTCACGTATTCATACGTCACATGACCCTATCATTCGTTGATCCATTCTCACGGCAAGCGTCTGCTTTTTTAAACAAGCATGCCTTCCGAGTCATGGGAATTTCTTACATGATTGTCAACACCTTGTTTTCCCCTCATATTTTACTGTGCACAAGCTAATTCATTATGAAAATGCTAGTCTGACAGAAACTATTCCATTCTATATGTATTTTAAATAAATCCAGGTGACACAGGTTTCTGTTAAATTGCATTGGTAAGTGGCAATCAATGGTGGAATGTAACCTGAAAAGGCAACTCTGGAATGATAATAGGTTAAAGACTGCAGCAGTTGTCTCGCTTTATCAACTATTATCTCCGAGTACTGCATGTTGACGCCAGGTGTGCTACACATATGGAATTTTCCTATATCTTAACCCTTTAATACTACGCTAATTAAATTTTGTCGTTTGCTGGAAATGTTTTATTTTCAATATTTCTCGACAAAAACCTGTTTTGACTGCGCATGAGAATCGTCTCCAGGATTCTCATGTGCTGTCAAAACAGGTTTTTTTTGTTAAGAATTAAGGCAAAAATGAAAAACAGCAGACTACAATTTTCGTCTCCCACTTAGTGAGGGTTAACCTAACCATTATGATTCAAGAATTATATCCGCTAGTTTTCATTTTAGTATTAGTATCGAGTCTGTGGGACTTATTTTCCATCAATCTACACCCATCCTGCTATGGATCTACACTGATTAAAACATAGGTTTGGTATAAACATATTTATTGAATAATAATTTACACCAGTTTTAGGTATACAAGCAGTGTAAAGAAGTTTAATGATTATAAACTCTTTGCATGCTAGCGGTGAAAATAACATCCAACAAATTATGAGTATGTTTCTTATTTCTCTCTGTAAATATGTCTTGGAATTTCATTAGAATTGCGTACTATGGATGCAATTCTAATGAAATTCCAAGACATATGTTTTAGGTATACAAGCAGTGTAAAGAGGTTTAATGATTATTAAGAAAGATAAATTCTTCTAGGACAGCGCTGGAGGTGGCTCAAATATTTATTGGTTAGACTTGAAAGTATGCAACATGGCAAACCAGGGGCGGATCCAGCATTTGGGGAACGGGGGGATTGTCTTGTTGCGAAGGTAACTCGGACTAGCTACGGACAGTATGGAGTAATTGCAAGAGTTACCGTTCGCAACTAGGGGGTTGTCCTATTTTTGAGCCCTTCGAAATGCACTTTCCTGTGTTTTACAGCATTTAAATTCAGACTCCGCCCCTGCAAACATGTACGGAAGTTTTTTGAAAACCCCAAACAGATGCTTGAACATTATTTTAAAGACACATATTAATCTATTCACCCCTGAATATCCGACATTGCTTTTTTTTAACTATTCCATTATTCAGAAAAGGAGTATTTATTAAATTTGAAAAAATACAGAAAAATGTTGCAGACCCTGCTAGTTTTCTTTAACCAATTTCATGCTGAGGATATACCATTTTCATTGGGGAAAATCATAAATATTTTCTTTAAATGTGCTTATGTCGCTACCACCATTTGAACCATCTCATCGAGACGGTTCAAATGAGTGGTCGCAACATATACTTTCATTGAGAACTAACAAAAATGAAAATAAAATATTAAAAAAAATACATACCCGTAAAGGTGTAATAAATATTAGTATGGATTTTGTGGGACCTACATTTTGTGCGGAAGACCTTGCAGATTGTTTTGTTACTGAATAATTCCAGCACAAAAATATTTACACAATTCCCTAACATTTGATTGGTCCGTAGTAAGTCTCTGTCCAAAATTTATATCCCAGTAAACTCTCACGCCGAACTACTTTCCGTAACCGTGAGGCGCAGTTAAAATAATTCTTAAGAAAACGGAAAATAAGCACATTTTCTTGATGAATTTATTTCAAATGATGGAATTATAAGGAATGAATGGCCTTTTTGTTGAATTTATCGGGGATATAAACTTGGAAAAGTCGCGGGAATACTGGACGAGGCCTTCCGGCCTTCGTCCAGTATTCCCGCGACTTTTCCAAGTTTATACCCCAATAAATTCCACAAAAAGGCCATTCATTCCTATACTATATTCGCTAGAATACAGGAACTGGGATGTAGATATAAAACAAATTCTGGGGTGTGAGGTATTGGGGAGCCCGCCCCCGGATCGCACTAGCATATTTCCTTGCTACACTCCGTCAACAAACGGGCAATACTCGTTCGCTAGCATATTAAACTAATACATTTATTAACTTCCACTCCCCGCCCCTTAAAGGTACATACCCACTCAGTAGGCACAACATGTTCTTTATAGGAATTGTATAATTATGTCACTATTCCACCAGTTCTAAAGATTACGAGTGCCCGCTATACAGATATAATAATTTAGTAATATTTATTTTACTGATAGTGACGCGCGTTGGTATGAGGCTATTTGCATATGCAAATGAGGCAACATCACAGACCTCATTAGCAGCATTTGCAAACAGTGTACAGGCCCGTACGCAGGGGGGGTGGGGGGTGGGGGGGGGGGGTGCGACGGGTGCGTACGCACCCCCCTAAATTCGCCGAGGTCCGCTATTTTTCAAACAGTAATCTCAACAAATCTTGAAATGCATTAATATACAGGTATATATTAATGAAAATGTCACAATTTACCACCGTTGAAATCCGAATTTAAATGACATAAAATGCAGGAGAGTGCATTTCAGGCCATCTAGGTTTAACAAATTTCAGGCTAGCGTACTCGCGCCACTACATGGGGCTCGCCCCTGTCGCACCCCCCTGACGCACCCCCAATAGAAAATCCTGCGTACGGGCCTGGTGTAGATCCAGATGAGCTGGCTTGTGACGAGCTGTCTGACTCTCATAAGGATCTGCACTTTTTGCAAGTAATATTCTTCATAAGTTTATAGATAAAAAAACCCACATCCCCTTATAAATTGACTTGCCTGTAAATCATTTTTTGACAAATGGATTGGTCCTTGAACAGTTAAATCAACATATCACAGTCCAATCCAGTATGCCGCACATACATGTCTGATTGTTTTAGTGTGGTTAAACCTTACAATGCTGAATTAAAAATTTCCGGCTGCTTTTATTTTTCCATTTTCATCATCAGAAACATGTTTTGACAACACTTTAGAATCATTTCCATTATCATTTCCAATGGAAAATATTCTAAAGTGCTGCCATACTATGATTTTACGGAGAAAAAAAGAAAGAAAAAATATGAAACAACAGCAGCCACCATTTCCTTTTCCCACATTTTCATGGTTAAACTTTCAATCAAGATACTGGGGCCTGTTTCACTAAAATATTCGTAAGTGCAACCTTATGATAGTCTGTAAATTTCACAATTAGCAATGTTTTCTTGTAAACAATTATTGGATTTACATTTATTGAGCATAGGCTGCTCAATAAATGTAAATCCATCAATTGAAATTTCCAGGCGATCTTAAATTCGCACTTACGAACATTTTAGTCGTACGAAGTTGATTCCCAGGCATCCTATCAATTCCACAGGTTGAAGTAACATACCAAGGCTTATAAATACATTATATATATCTAAAAGTATCATTAAGTGAAAAACAAATAAGTTAAACTTTTGTTTAACTCCCTGTTATAACACATTACTGTGTTCTAACAGGGAGCAAACTTTTTTTTTCTCAACTTTTCACACTTATTGATACTTTTAGGTATATTTAATGTACATTGTATTTATAGACCTTGGTCCGTTACTTCAACCTGTGATCAACTCTATATACAATAAAGTGAACATAAATTATGCACCACAATACATGAAGTTTACTATATGTTTGGTCTGTAAAGTCTAGAAACAGCTATACTAAATACGTGTCTTCACTGGCCTATCGGATGTGTACGGAGCCCCACAGGGGACGTAGAATTCTTTTTTTTTAGTAATTAGTTCCCACAAAATAACAATTTGTTCCCTCAATTTAACAATACGTTCCCACAAATTAACAATTTGTTCCGTCAATTTAGCAATTCGTTCCCACGAAATAACAATTCGTTCCCACGGGAACGAATTGTTAATTCGTGGGAACAAATTTATTATATAGTGGGAACGAATTGTTAATTTGAGGGAACGAATTGTTAAAGTGAGGGAACGAATTATCATTTTGAGGGAACGAATTGTTAATTCGAGGGAACGAATTGTTCAATTGAGGGAACAAATTGTTATTTGGTGGGAACGAATTAATAATAAAAATCCATGTCCCCTGAGGGGCTCCGTAGATGTGAACACAAAGAGAGTGGTCTATTCTCGCACTCTTTGTACATCTTCATTATAGGAATGAATGCCTTTTTGTGGAATTTATCGGGGTATAAACTTGGAAAAGTCGCGGGAATACTGGAGGAAGCGATAAAAAATTACAATTTTATCGATCCAAATATATTTTTTTTTCGAAAATTGTAATTTTTAAGGCCTCGTCCAGTATTCCCGCGACTTTTCCAAGTTTATATCCCCGATAAATTCCACAAAAAGGCCATTCATTCCTTATAATTCCAGCATTTGAAATAAATTCATCAAGAAAATGTGTTTATTTTCCGTTTTCTTAAGAATTATTTTAACTGCGCCTCACGGTTACGGAAAGTAGTTCGGCGTGGGAGTTTACTGGGATATAAATTTTGGACAGATACTTGCTACGAGCCAATCAAATGTTAGGGAATTGTGTAAATAATTTTGTGCTGGAATTATTACTCCATCTCCACTAACACGTAACTATTCAGTATACATGTATGATGTAATCATTTCTATTTCATTTAAACAAGTCCTGTGTAAACATTGTCACATGTAGGCCTACATGCTGTATTTAACTGTTCAAATAAAACCAGTTTAACCCTTAGACCGCTACTCACAACAATAGTCGTCTGCTGTTGTTTTTATATCTTGCCTTATTTCTCAATGAAAACATGGTTTGACAGCACTTCAGAATCATTTCCGAAATGCTGTCAAAGCATGTTGTAAATTATTCTAAAGTGCTGTCAAACCATGTTTTTGATGATGAAAATAGAAAATAACAGCAGACGACACAAGAAATAAGATAGCGGTCTAATTAAGGGTTAAACATGTCCTGTGTAAACATTGTCACATGTAGGCCTACATGTTGTACTGAACTGTTCAAATAAAACATTTTTAAGGTATGAAGTCATTTATAGATACACTTTAATTCAATGACAATTGCTTCATAAGAGTAATGTGATATATGAATATAATATATGTGAATATTGTCTTGTTACTGTATACTATATGGAGCATTGAGTTGCCATCTCCGACATCTTTGTATGTACACGCCATCGTACAGTTTCACCACTTTGTGCGTTAGACACATACAGCAAATAATATGACAGTAAACCAAATAAAATTTGGAGAAATACATAATAGACAGATATGACAACGGCAAGCTATAAATATGCCAGCAAACTATACAAAAGACGAGATATCTGAGAATTTCTCCCATCAATCTCCGCTCCGCCCCTAAACGTGATTTAGCTATACTAGCATGTGATTGGCGGTGTGACACGAAGTGAGCGCGTGTGTGGGCGGTCATATACTTTGCGTCTCGTAAAGTGATGACACAAGACGTAAAATCAGTTCTAAATATAGCGGCTGAACATTTAATGATTAATTTAATAGATATTGGCGAAAGTGTCGCAATATGCGATTAATTGAGACGAAATGCTGTTCTTTCGTTGGTCGAGAAACTAGGGTAAACAATAAAGTTTAGTATCATGCTTGAACACGATTTATAAGTATAAGTTAGATCACGGTTCGTCCGCATGTACGAGGAGATAATCCGCGAGCTTTAGCGAGCGGATTATCGCTCGTACATGCGGACAAACGTGATCTAACTTATTTATCACATCCTCATGCACACACCTTGCAAGCGAGCTGTGTTAATACAGAAACAACTCCCGGAAATGTGTCAAAGATGTGATAATTTTAAGTTTAACGAAGTAGATTGTATTATTGAAATTTGTTTTTAAAATATGATGGGGATCGACTAGACCCCTTCCTGTATAATCCATGATTGAACCCTGTAAAGAAAACATATTGCAAAATTTATGTTTATCTGGAGTCCTTGCCATAAAAATGTCCATATCAGTGAATTATGAGTGCTTGTGTCAATACATTGTTTCTATACCGGTAATCAACGAACGTACACATCTGAGGTCGTGTTAACAATATTACAATGTTAGTCATTAAACCATATCATGCCACATCCTGATTCATAAAGATAAACATTTACCAACAATTTTGGGGGAACTATTTGCTATTTCATGGGAACAAATTGTTATTTCGTGGGAAAAAAAATCTACATCCCTTGCGGGGCTCCGTAAGAAACAAAGAAAAGGGAGAAAAGTTGTTGGTAATTTTTTTTCTTTATGGAATGGATTGTCATTTTGTGGGAACGAATTGTTAATTCGAGGGAACAAATTGTTATATAGTGGGAACGAATTGTTAAATTGAGGGAACAAATTGTTATTTTGTGGGAACGAATTAATAAAAAAAGTCCATGTCCCCTGCGGGGCTCCGTAATTTCTCGACAAAAATATCGTAGTTATTATAGGAATGAATGGCCTTTTTGTAGAATTTATCGTGGTATAAACTTGGAAAAGTCGCGGGAATACTGGACGAAGTGATAACAAATTACAATTTTCGAAAAATAATAATTTTTTTATTTTTTTTAGAAAATTGTAATTTTTTAAGGCCTCGTCCAGTATTCCCGCGACTTTTCCAAGTTTATATCCCCCATAAATTCCACAAAAAGGCCATTCATTCCTTATAATTCCAACATTTGAAATAAATTCCTCAAGAAAATGTGTTTATTTTCCGTTTTCTTAAGAATTGTTTTAACTGCGCCTGACGGTTACGGAAAGTAGTTCGGCGTGGGAGTTTACTGGGATATAAATTTTGGACTGAGACTTGCTACGAGCCAATCAAATGTTAGGAATTGCGTCCGCGTGCAGGTAGGGTTTGAGATTGGTTATATGAAAAAAACAAACAAACTGTGCTGTGTAAGCTAGTTTACACTATTTAGTATTTACTGGTCAAGTAATATGAAAATTGATTTGTGACTTTAAATTTATGTTAAATACTTCCTCAACCCTTTGCAGTGTGCAAAGGGTTGAGGAAGTTTTTAACATAAATTTACATTTGTTTTCAAGACCTTGTTTGTTTTTACCGGATATGTAAGTAGGATTTGGCCATCCGGGTGGACACTTAACAGAGAAAAACAATGGCATGGCCGAATGTGTTATAAGAGGGAGCAACACATTCATTTTGTTTAGCTTATTTTGTTTCCACTTATTGATGCTTCTGTGTATATTTAATGTATTTATGAACCTTGGTCCGTTGCTTCACCCTGTGGCGCTACGCTGATAAAGACCCTCAACACGACACATAGATTGGACTGGGATCATAGGCGTCGACTGCATGTTTAAACTTCCGCTGTGGACGAAATCTGAAACTGCCCGCGTTAGCCACTTGAAACTGGCGGACTGGCAACACGGAAATATATACATGTACGTCTATTTCAGATAGGCTAACGAAACAACTTACTGTCTTTCCTCGTCATCTCAACGTTTCTATCGTCGAATTTCTTCTTTAACATGATGGCAGAATTAGTCACTCCGTTAAATACCTGAATTTACCTGGAAGAGTTTGTGTTATCTCACCTGTAAAACTTTCCACGTGACTTCACCGCGATAAGACTGCTTCCCCGGTCGTGCAGCGGCGACTCAACAAGTCGGGAAACAGAGGCGGAAATATATAGAGTCACAGGCGCCTGGTGAATGCATACAGACCTACATTATAAATTTGGTTACTGCATGTATCCTACCTAGTACAGTGGGGTCAGCGTGTAAGTGCACACACGAACGAACACGACAGGTTGGTTCCAACCTGTCGTGTTCGTTCGTGTGTGTACACTTACACGCCGACCCCACTGTACTAGCTGCACTTTTTCAGCTTTATATGCACTCGGTTGCACTATATCCAACGGTAAAACATGTGCGGAATATCATTTCCATTTCGCGCACGAAAATATAGCAATAATCAGGCCCGTAGCCAGACCTGTTTGAAGGGGGGGCGGGGGGGGGGTGGGGGGGGGGTCGTTTCGAAGGCCCAAGGGGCCTGAGGTATCTAGGGGGTCCGGGGGCATACGGGATTTGAAATATAGGTGGTCTGAAACGCAATTTCCTGCATTCTCCGCAACGGCTGAGCTTCTAACTGCGACCTTCCATACCCGATTTCTTTTTTGCTGAAAAAGTGGACCTCGTGGCTGTACGGGCCTGATAATATGCAGGGTCAGTGCTGACTAGTCAAATAAATACGACGCTAACCGGTACGTACGATGTTACTTCGCTAAGCGGTGAAGAGAGCGACCCACTAAGCGGATTGAAACCGTGCAATACATTGCTCTATGTGCTGACGTTCATACTTCGCTATATTGTTATTGAGAGAAAATTCCACAATATGAGACAAAAAAAATGAGTATCAAATCACCTAATAAAGTCTGAACATGATAACGCTTGTAATCCAATGTAATGTAATGTAATTAGAGGTATGTACTCAGAACTAGATCCTAGCAAAGAATGTTCATGTCATTAACTTATCAGCCTTTCAATATCGACACATTTGCTTCCTTTTGCTCCAACCACAGGTGTTTGAACATATGGTCAGTATGTTCGTGTCATATGGGTGGATTTTTGGTAGATTTGGGTTGATTTCGTTGGTTTTGGGTAATTTACATTTTTTTTCCAGTTACTAATGCTAAATCATTACACAAAGCAGAAATCGTCAAGTATCTACATATTCATCGTTCCGAACTTTCAGAGACCCTTTTTATACTGTCAACATGCCCACAAATTGTCTACAGTTATACGTGTAATTCGCGGGAGGTGACGTAAATTGTATGTTTGTAACAATGCACCTAAACCACGAGATATACCGAAATAACCCATAAAACACCGAACTATGAACCGTTCTTCAAGAACCTGTGGCTCCAACTGGTGTGCACAGTGTTGATGCCGTGGAACGCGTCGTTACATTCTTCGAAGAATGCTTGTGTTACGATCATGTTCAAAGCTCTTTTTCAAATACTTTGAACTGCATATTTGTTAGGAAGTTAATATTGTTGTAGTATAGCTATTTCTGTTCATAATATTTTGTCCGGTAGAAATGGTGACGTGTCAATCGTACTGGACCATGTCTTCATTTTATTTGTGTCTGTGACTGGAGAAACGGGGCTTATGGGATTTATGACTACACTCTTGCAGCCTGACGACGTTCTATATTGCTTGATAGCAGCTTGTATTGACGGGTGTTGCATTGATGGAACGACCAACAAACTGAACATATCCTGATCACACTGTGCGGATGCAGAGGTTGGTCTGGATCTACACCGGTCGAAAAATACATCAACCACATGTTTGTATGATGTGTGATTGTGCCAGTTCGCATTATCGACTTTTTGTTGCGATAGCTGTCGTGATGACAAGCGAGCAACACGACAACTTGAAAATGTGAAAAGAATATGACAAATGGAAAACCCTTTTTTCCGGTGCTTTTTCGCCCCATTTTGACACTTTATTAGAGTTCTTTTGTACTTCAGGATTTAAATATTTCCCACATCAAGGTGTATGGTCACGTGGTTAAAACAACAACAACAAGTACTGAAACTTCGAGAAGCCCTCCAATTCAAAGTACGTATTCTTCTATTTTGTCCATATTATGTAACGGATTTTGATGGAATATGGCGCAGCAAACGCGTCTTGTTAAGCTGCATTTGGTGGTCTCGGTACTTTGGCCCAAACTTCCTGTCGTTTTTGCGAAGATTCGATTTCCGTGTCTAATGACACGGAAATCGATTCTTCACAAAAACGACATATGTACGAACTCCCAGGACCACCAAAAGCAACTCATGAAGACGCGTTTGCTACGCAATATTTCATCAAAACCCGTTGCATATTAAGGAAAATATCATATAATACTTACATTGGAGTGGGCGCGCTTTCAACTTTCTGCCAACAGTGTTGTTGTTGTAACCACGTGATCATGCACCTTGCACATGCACCATCCACACACCGAATGTATCACTGACATGGTGTTCTTAATATTCGCAAGCGGGCGGGGTTGGGAGCAGGCGAATGGTAAATTTAACGATGGAGTTCATCCTTACCGGAATCCCGAGATCACTGGTTGGCGTGAGTACGTGAGCGTTGATTCTGGTTATACCCATTAAACAAGTAGTAAGAACAGTACTAATATTATTACTTTTAGGGACTGGGACTATGTGACTGGTGTTAGGAGGACCTGCAATTAGGTCAGTTTATTCTAATTTTAGTGGAAAGTGAGACATAATGGTCACAATTCCAGGGGCGGCGACGTCATAGGCGTCCAAATGTTGAATATTTCCTGATCCATTAGTCGGAACATTCTGATTACCATATTGTATCAATTGATGGCTATGATATCCACACATACGGCTGACCTTGACATTGTGTCAACAATTTTGGACGTACGATGACCATCCACGTAGTGTTATTCAGGCGACCTTGACATTGACCTTGGTTTAAACTTTATTTATTTTACAACGCTTACAAGCAATCAAGCACGAGCGCACTGATACAATTGCTTTCGTTGGCACAGATGAAGGCGTAAGGGCGTATGTTGGGAGGAAACCGGAGTACCAGGGGGAAACCCACTTTTCCGATTTGGAGACCACCATACTACCTCACATACTGCCCCGGCCGAGGTTCGGACCCGGGCCACATTGGTGAGAAACGCGTTCGTTACCGACTGCGCTAACAGGGCAACCTTGACATTGATGACATTGACATTTGCGTCAACAATTTTGGACGCACGTCCAAATGTTGAATGTCTCCTCATACGTTAGTGGGATCATTACTAAACTTCATCAATGGCTTCTTCACATTGTGACATTGGCCTTGGTGACATCGACCCTCGTGTATGAGCAAATCCCCGGTGATCGCCTTGTTATGTAAACATTCGGTCTACTTTTGGGAGTTTAATTCCCTCCATCCATACTGAAGGTGTATGATCACGTGGTTACAACAACAACAACAACAACAACAACACCTACTGAAACTTCCAGAAGCCCTCCGACTCAAAGTACGTCTTCCTTTATTTTGTCCTTATTGTGTAACGGATTTTTATGAAATATGGCGCATCAAACGCGTCTAGTTAAGCTGCATTTGGTGGTCTCGGTACTTTGGCCCAATCTTCTGTCGTTTTTGCGAAGAATTGATTCGACGAATCGACCCCGTTAACCCGACCTAAAAAAAACGTAGCTGCTGACAGGCCGTTAAACACCATTACATTAATGAATAACAAATATAAATATTCGCTATCGGGTCGATACCACAACACCGCCGATAGCATGATACTACGATAACGATAGTATGATACTACGATACTACGATAACGATAGTACGATACTACGATGACGATACAATGTTAGAGGGAGATGGCGATAATACGATGAAGATACTACGATTTCACGACAGTACGATGATGACAGTACGATGACGACAATACGATACTACATTGGCAATCGTCAAATACCGTCATCGTGCTATCGCGTTATCATTATCATTATATCATATCATCGCAGTCGTGGCATCATGGTATCGCCATCGTAGTATCCTACAATTGTAGTATTGTTATCGTGGTATCGATATTATATATCGTAGTAGCGTCATCGCCATATAGATGTATCGCGTTATCGTCATAATTATATCGTACAATCGCCGTCGTGGTATTGTGGTATCGCCATGATCGTAGTATTGTACGATTGCAGCATCGTTACCGTGCTATCGATAGTACAAATCGTAGTATCGTAATCGTGCTATCGTTGTAGCGCATTATTGTATATTATCTGACTATCGTCATCGTGGCACCGTGTATCACCACCGTAGTATTGTACTGTCGTAGTATCGTTATTATGCTCGCGGTTATCGTGGCGTTATCGTGACCGTGCTATCGTACTGTCGCTATCGTAGTATCGTGGTATCGCCATCGTAGTATCGTGCTATTGAATGCGTAGTACCGACTAGATGGTCGGATAAATGGCAAATGCTGGTACCGTGCACATATATGTGGCTATTAATGGAAAGATGGCGCTGGATGATTTTGTGACAAGTGTAGTCCCTGATCGACGGAGCCCCGGGACATGGATTTGTTTTTATTAATTCGTTCCCACGAAATAACAATTCGTTCCCTCAATTTAATAATTCGTTCCCTCGAATTAACAATTCGTTCCCACGATATAACAATTCGTTCCCTCACACGAATTGTTAATTCGTTCCATTAATTTAACAATTCGTTCCCTCGAATTAACAATTCGTTCTGACGATATAACAATTCGTTCCCTCACACGAATTGTTAATTCGTTCCATTAATTTAACAATTCGTTCCCTCGAATTAACAATTCGTTCTGACGATATAACAATTCGTTCCCACGAATTAACAATTCGTTCCCGTGGGAACGAATTGTTATTTCGTGGGAACGAATTGTTATTAATTCGTGGGAACGAATTGTTAAATTGATTGAACGAATTGTTATTTCGTGGGAACGAACTAATAAAATAAAGAATTCTACGTCCCCTGCGGGGTTCCGTACTGATCAAATATCGCATCCCATAATGAAATACCAATCTGTGTGGATTATTAGAAGCATGACAGGCACTTAATTGAAGGGTGAACATTGCAGATCCTGATCGGACTGTGCTATCGGACTGTGCACACACTGATATGGATGTACACTGGTCGCAAAACTTATAAGCCCATGTGATTTTGTACCTAAGAAGATGTGAGATCTCTCACGAAAACTATTTACATGTACATTTACGTTTTTTATTTCATAAATGCCGTCGAAATTTGACGAAATCTTCCGAGCAAATGTTAACGTAAATTGTAGAAAATATATGTTTCTGTAAATATTTCTCACGGACAATCGCGCATCTTAATAGCTACACAATCATATGGCGTGTCTCATATGTGGCCGTGACCGGACAAATGGAGCTTATGGATTTTTTTGCAACCAGTGTAGATCCAAATCAGACTGTGCATCCGCACAGTCTGATCATGATCTGCTCTGTTCTGTTCGCCATTTCATCAAAGACACGCCCGCTATGTTTCTAAGAAACAAAATATTATTAGGATACAAATCCTTATGAGACGGCTCGTCACAAACCGGCTCATCTGGATCTACACTGTTTGCAAACACTGATAATGAGGTCAGTGATGTTGAAAGGGTTAAAAATAGTTGATGGAACATAATCCTGATGTTTTGGGGCATAGATATTGCAAGCGTGGATTCTGTATTTCTAATTAAAGGTGCATGCCCACTCAGTAGGCACAAATTGTTCTTTATATTGGAGACATTTCCTGGCAAAATAAACATTCATTCACCATTACCCCACGTATTGATTGGCATTATTATACATTTTATATCAGACGTCAATTTCCACACTGATATCAGGGACATTAACCGTGTTTCCTTCACATATTAACGAACATTACTATTTATACTCTGTATTTATTTTTTGATGTGCAATTATCATACTTTATAACCTGTGGAAAAGAGTATTTTTTCAGGTGACGCATTTAATTAGTATAAATAATTAAAAAATACCATGCCTCATTTGCATATGAAAATAACCTCATACCAAAGCGCGTCAATATCTGTAAAATAAATATTACTAAATTATTATAACTGTATAGCGGGCACTCGTAATCTTTAGAACTGGTGGAATAGTGACATAATTATACACTTATTTAATTCCTATAAAGAACATTGTGTGCCTACTGAGTGGGTATGTACCTTTAAGGGGCGGGGAGTGGAAGTTAATAAATGTATTAGTTTAATATGCTAGCGAACGAGTATTGCACGTTCGGTGACCGAGTGTACAATGTAGCAAGGAAATATGTTAGTGCGATCCGGGGGCGGGCTCCCAAATACCTCACACCCCAGAATTTGTTTTATATCTATATCCCATTTCCTGTATTCTAGCGAATATATTCAGTAACAAAAAAATCTACAAGGTCTTCCCCACAAAATGTAGGTCCCACAAATCCATACTAATATTTATTAACCCATTACATACGGAATACACCTTTATGGGTATTAATTGTTTTCAATATTTTATTTTCATTTTTCTTATTTCTCAATTAAAGTATATGTTGCGACCACTCATTTGAACCATCTCGATGAGATGGTTCAAATTGTAGTCGCGACATATACTTCTAAGCACATTTAAAGAAAATATTTATGATTTTCCCCAATGAAAATGGTATATCCTAAGCATGAAAGTGGTTAAAGAAAACTAGCAGGGTTTGCAATATTTTTCTGTCTTTATTCAAATTTGATAAATACTACTTTTCAGAATAATGGAATAGTTAAAAAAAGCAATGCCAGATATTCAGGGGTGAATAGATTAAAATGTGTCTTTAAAATTATTTTCAAGCATCTGTTTGGAGTTTTCAAAAACTTCCGAACATGTTTGCCATGTTGCATACTTTCAAGTCTAACCAATCAATGTTTGAGCCACCACCAGGGTTTTCATAGGAGCATTTATCTTTCTTAACTCTTTGCATGCTGGGAAATTTGTGGGCTATAAATAGTTAAAAAATATCAGACGACAATTCATTGTATTTTCTTTTATTTCTCCCTATAAATATCATGAATATGTCTTGGAATTTCATTAGAATTGCGTCCAGAGGAATTCTAATGAAATTCCAAGACATATTTACAGAGAGAAATAAGAAACATACTCATAATTTCTTGGATGATATTTTCACCGCTAGCATGCAAATAGTTAATAATCATTAAACTTCTTTACACTGCGTGTGTACCTAAAACTGGTGTAAATTATTATTAAATAAATATGTTTATACCAAACCTATGTTTTAATTAGTGTATATACATTGCAGGATGGGTGCAGATTGATGGAAAATAAGGCACACAACCTCCATACTAATGCTAAAATGAAAACTAGCGGATATAATTCTTGAATCATAATGGTTAGGTTAACCCTCACTAAGCGGGAGACGAAAATTGTCGTCTGCTGTTTTTTCATTTTTGCCTTAATTCTTAACAAAAAAAACCTATTTTGACAGCACATGAGAATTGTCTCCAGTGGAGACGATTCTCATGCGCTGTCAAAACAGGTTTTTGTCGAGAAATATTGAAAATAAAACATTTCCAGCAAACGACAAAATTTAATTTAGCGTAGTATTAAAGGGTTAAGATATAGGAAAATTCCATATGTGTGGCACACCTGGCGTCAACATGCAGTACTCGGAGATAATAGTTGATAAAGCGAGACAACCGCTGCAGTCTTTAACCTATTAATATTCCAGAGTTGCCTGTCTTGTGCCACCTTTTCAGGTTACAATTAACAGAAACCTGTGTCACCTGGATTTATCTAAAATACATATAGAATGGAATAGTTTCTGTCAGACTAGCATTTTCATAATGAATTAGCTTGTGGACAGTAAAATATGAGGGGAAAACAAGGTGTTGACAATCATGTAAGAAATTCCCATGACTCGGAAGGCATATGCTTGATAAAAAAGCAGACGCTTGAGAATGGATCAACGAATGTCGTATGAATACGTGCCAGGCAGTAAGATGAAAATTATCTCAATATTTTTGTTGCAGGAGTAAATTTATATGTACTTCTAACAATTACACAATCCGAAATTCACCAGTAACCACAAACGGTCAGCTCAAAACAAGCAAAATGTTTCGCACTATTTGTTCATTATGTACTACTTTCGAGGACCACACATGGGTTTATCAAAAATTAACAAAGAGACGCTGAAATAGAGGTTATAACTTATAAAAACACAAAAAGAGATTTGAGTATTGTTTGAAACTGGCTCCTTTGATAATGATTATATAGGTACTTACCCACCCGGTAGGCACAAAATGTTCTTCACAGGAATTAAATACGTGTATAATTCTACTATTCCACCGGTTCTAAAAAGTATGAGCGCCTGCTATACATATATAATCATTTAGTAATATTTATTTTACTGATAGTGACGCGCGGTGGTATCAGGCTATTTTCATATGCAAATGAGGCATGATATTTATTGATTATTTATACTAATTAAATGTGTCACCTGAAAAAATAATATTTTCGACAGATTATAAAGTATGATCATTGCATATCAAAAAATAATTACAGAGAATAAAAGGTATGTCCGTTAACATTTTAAGGAAAATAGTTAATGCCCCTGATAGAAGTTTGGAAATATACGTCTGGTATACAATGTATAATAATGCCAATCAATACGTGGGGTAATGGTGAATGGATGTTTATTTTGCCAGAAAATGTCTCAGATGATGTCCCTGATGTAAAGAACATGCACCTACTAAGTGGGCATGTACCTTTAACACATGTTGATGTATTTTTATTATATTTTGACATAGTCACGCGCCGTGAACCTGTGCTCTGGCCAGATGCATATTATCTGTAATTGTCCACGTAGGGAGCTGATTGGACATTACTGCCATTTAGTGTAGACTTTGAATGGTGTCATACCTGGTCTAGTTTAAACATAGTTTATTGCATATAAGTACAATGGGCTTGGGCTATAAGTTCTCACAACATTAATTACAGCCCTTACCCAAGTATTTCAACAATACATCAATTTAACAGCAATGTCGATAAGTATACAGGTATATGTACATGGGTACATACCAATAATAATGCGGTATATATATATATATTTGCACAATGTACGAAAAGAAAAATCGGATAAAAAGAGAGAGTAAAGAAAGTGAGAGAGGAGATTGGGAGAAAGAGTGAACGAGTGAAAGAGTTATGTGTCACAATGTACATATAATATATAACCTAATGCACTGCAGTTGATTTCAGTGTTCGTTGTTATCAGGTGGTACTGGATGATGTTGGCAAATGGAAAGCATCAGATAGAGCTTGCGTCTCATGCATCCACCAAGTGTGTTACTCAACTCTTTTCGTAGCTTTAATATAATCTTGTACAGCTTTAAAAATAACAGTATTGCACTCATTACTTTCTTCAGGTATGCCATGCAAAAGTATATGTGCGTTTAGGGGATAAAATTGTCGCAGTGACTGGCATAAAATTAGACTTTGCGCATGATATTTAATACATTCAAAGAAGTAATGTTCAGCATCCTCTACAACTTCACTACATTCGCAGTAGGGAGTTTCTCTGATATGGTTATTGCAAAGATCACAATTAAGACTGCTACATTTATTTCGAATTCTTGCATGCATAACTGAAAACAATCGATCTCCCTCTAAATAGTATGGTGGTATATTATATTGAGTATATAGCTGTTGGGCGCATGATGTTTTGAAGTGTCTAAGACTATCTATATTTCTCAGCAACGGGTCAGTTTCATTCCAGAGTTGTACCGAAGATGGTATAAACGATTGTTTGTATACTTCCAGTCGTGTAGTGGGGACATTTAAATCAAATTGATTTCTAAGATTGTAACGAGATATATTATTAACAGTGGGTGGAATCAGGTTAGAAATATAACTAGGTACTTGATTATTGTTGGCTTTGTACATGATCGAAAGCTTTTGAATACTACGTCGACTTTTGAAAAAAATAAAAAATCGAAATCATTAATGCAATTTCAATGCGTCCACGCGTGATAAGTTTATATTCCAACACCCCATTTTTCTCCTCCAATATAGCTAATTTATTTCGCAGATCAGCAACTAATTCTACCAGCTCTAGTCTACCAGCTTTAGCCACCTGACAGCGCAGTTGCTCATGTCTACAAAGATTTTGGGCACTAACGAATTTACAAGGGCATCTGGGGCATTGAAATTGTGGGGCGACACAAGGAAATTTTCTACGTCTCGATAGATGCCTTCGTAGATAGTCTGAGCACGCAAAAGTCTTACAATAAGTTACACATTCCATTATATATATGTATTTTATATATATGTATATGTTTATATTCAATTGGACGTGACAATTTATATCATGTTTTTTTTTCACGTCCAATTGAACAGATAAATTTCATAGGTTATAACAAAAGTATATACAGAAAAAATGATAACGCCAGAAACTAGAGCAGAAATGAAAAGTTTGAGAAGAGAAGCCGAATCTGTATGGATTACTTATAGTAAACGGTTGAGAGTTAGGGGGTTGACAAATCTGATAAACGCCACAAAGAATGATGCGTTTATGAAGCGATTTAGCCGAGCCCACAAACGAGGAGCCTTTAAAGACCTCTCACTAGCAGAGGAAGTTGGTAACATAATTCAAAAAGAAAGTATTGCGGGGTTAAGGGCTAGTGTAATAAAACCTTCAAGCACCAATTCCAGATGCACAGGTGACCCAATACCAAATAATTTGGAGAATAAGAAAAAATCTATCGTTCGCGCGATAGTGGCAGAAGGTGAAGAAATATTGGGGGCTCATGATGAAACATTGGAAAAGGTAGAAAAGGGAAGACGGGTAGTTACATTATCCTTTCGTAAAAACATTGACATGTCCGATAAACTCCCTCCGTATCTAACAACCAATTTTTATTTGAGATATTCATATTCTTACAAGCTAGAACATATGGAGGAAACTAAAAATGGAAAACCTATAACTATAATACTTCACAAATATCTCGGTGGTAGCGAACCACTATCATCAATGAAAACCGTTAAAAATTGGTTGTCAGATAAGGAGTAAACACGAATAATGTCTGATAAAATAGACAGACCAAATACAAAGTGGAAGTTTGTAAGATGGGTAGAAGTTTTTGTAGAGCTAATACAGGGCAATAGGGGAATATATTTGGGACTACAATCCAAAAAAGCAGCAGGAGGAGAACTTCCAGAATGGTTGAAGAATAAAAAAGGTATGTATTCTTTAGATAAGTATAATGACGACCTTTGTCTGTTCATGTGTCTAGCTATGCATATGACAGGTGCAAGACCTGACAGATGCACGGACAAGGCAAAATAAATTAGTAAACAATATACCGGTAGTAATGTGGTTTCACCAATTCCTTTTTCAGATCTGAAAAAGGTTGAAGAGTTTTTTAAAATCGGTATAGAAGTATATCAACCTACCAAATGTGACGTATGGTGGTTGAAAAAGGTACCAGCGCACTATAAGGCAATAGGTAATAAACCAATGACAATAAGACTGTTTAATAATCACGCATTTCTGATAAAAAAAACCTTATAAACCTATCTAAAATTTACACCTGCGATAATTGCAAACAGAAATTCACGAAAGCGAGTAATATGAAGAGACACGGACAAAAATGTATGACAGGAGAGACAAAGGTAATATGTGATGGTAATTATTTAGAGCGCCCGCGTTCGTCGTTCGAGAAAGCGTTCTACCCAAAAAGTTCTAACAGTTATGGTGCGATCGATTGGATGTACTCTGAGGAAAAGCAGGAGGGAATTTACATTCACCACGAACAGTGTGGACACGGGGGTGAAAGATGGATTTTAGGAGCTCCAGTAGATGGATACTGTCCAGAAATCAATACCGTATATCAATATCACGGCTGTTACTGGCACGGGTGTGAGATTCATGCAAAGAATAGAAAAGAAGAACGCGCATCCACTATGAGAAGAGATAAATGTATTAGAAGCAAATAATTCAACCTAGTAGTTATGTGGGAATGCGAATTCCAAAGAACTGCTAAAGACATAAAGATCGGTTGCGACACTACTCTTTATCCATATCAGATAGTATATGATTTTGAGGCGTATCTCAACCCAGAATTTAAAACGCTAGGTAATAGTTTAGAGTACGAAGCTGAGCACGTTCCGGTAAGCGTTAGTATAGGAGATAATTTCTCAGGAACAGTAACTCATATTTGTGATAAAGATCCTGCAAAACTTATAGAAAAATTCGTAGAAGATTTGAAAGTCAGGGGAAAAGCTATAAGAGAAGAAGTATGGTTGAGATATGGGTTTAATACCGAACATTTACGTAAAAATCAAGTTACACAGATCGAGCAGTGGATAGAGCAAGTACCGGTTATAGGTTTTAACAGCAGTAAGTACGATATAAACTTAATAAAGAAATATTTAGTAGGCGAACTGGCATCAACAACAAAGAAAGTAATGGTCGGAAAACGGGTAAACGCAACAATATTTCTATTTACTCCAGAGTTTAGATTTCTTGATGTAATACTTTACCTAGGACCGGGTGTAAGTTACGATAGTTGGATAAAAGCCTACGACTGCAAAGGACAGAAATCTTTCTTTCCTTACGAGTGGTCCGATTCTCCAGACAAACTGGATTACCCAGGACTGCCTGATATAGAGAATTGGGAAAATGTTACTAGACGAAACAGAATTAAGCAAATGTCGTAGAATTTTCAAAGAAGAGAATATGGAAACCTTCAGAGATTGGTTAAAATATTATAACGATTTAGATGTAGCACCGTTCCTAGAAGCGGTGGAAAAAATATGTGAATTGTATAAACACAGAGGTGTGAATATTTTCAAAGATGCGGTAACACTACCTGGAGTAGCTATACAATATTTATTGAGAGGAACCATTAAAGAACAGAAATCTTCAAAGACGATTATACCGGAGGATGCTCTATATGTACCAAAAGAAGAAATGTACGAAATGATGAAAGACGCTCTAGTTGGCGGTCCATCAATAGTATTTACACGATATGCCGAAGCGGGCGTTTCAAAGATTAGAACTCCAATTCACGAATCGGGTGGTAAAACATGCCAGGCCGTTTTGGGGTACGATGCAAACGCGTTATATTTATCTACGTTAAATAAAGATATGCCGTGTGGGAGAGAAACTATACACCATATATATACCACACATAACCCTAAATTTATTAAAAAGTTTTGTAAAAGAGTTTTATCTGGAGACTGGTTTGGGTTTGCGGAGGTGGATATAGAAGTTCTACACAACTTAAAAAAATAAGTTTTCTGAAATGTCCCCAATATTTATAAACAGAGAAGTAGACGTTGAGGAGGTTCCTGAACACATGTTAAAATATTTGGAAGATACTGGCCGAACAAGAGGAAATGGAAGGATATTAGTGGGATCGATGACCGCCACTAAAGTATTGATCATTACGCAAACATTGTATTAGCGAGCCTACCTCACCAAACCCGCGGTTACCTATGTAAACAGCGGGTTTGGTGAGGTTGCCGCGCAATAGGTAATGCGGTCAAATAGGTCACGATGCAGTGGACTATTTTCAATCAATAACTTATGTTGTAAGCGATTGTAATGTGTATTTTCAATATTTATATTATTAAAATGTATCATATCGGTACCCCTTTAAGTAATATTTGTATATTTTAAATGTAATGATGTTGTCATGAAGCGCATGAATATAAGTATTAATTAATCCAGTTTATATTGAGGCAAATCACACAGCCTAAAAACATAGTGCTGGAGTATAAACCATAGTATCGTATATTATTCATAAGTATATCACTATTAAACATTAATTACAATATGTATGCATGTTATTAAAACAGTAGATGCTACCGCTGTTTCGCTGTATGTGATATTTTTAACAAAATATTTTTTTTATTCGTCCGCGTACGGATTTCTGTCACACAAAGCGCCATTTTCAGTTCATATTTTGACCTGTGCATATGAACCGGACTAAGTTTAAACAACGCTCGATTCCGTCCAATTCAGATTTCTCTGCAGAATGTTCAGACTAACTACATATTAAGTAATGTTGCTAAATAAGTGTTAACGGCTGGAACATGGTTATCACTAAAAGGAAGAAACACAGTCGTATTATTGAAAAATAAGATTTACCTGAGACCTCATGGAGGCCGCCATTAATCCAGTGTAAACAATAGACCGTGTGATCCCATTTCCTGAGTAGCCCCCGCTTAGTGAAACGATGTGCTAATCATGATATTATGTTCCCCAATAATTGGAAACGGTTTGAATTTCTCGGTAAAAACTACGAAAGTCATAAAAAAATAACGATGTATATTTAACATTGGATACGCTTAAACGGTATTACTCTCTCATCGGATCGTCAGTTGTCGTCGATAGCGATTTAACGTACTGATCTGGTCTTAATTTATTGTCAACTTTCAACGCCATTTACAGAATATATGGTTAATTTTGGAAATAAATAACGGCAAATTACGATGACGTCTGCTCTGAAATATCTGTCAACATGCGGACGTAATTTAAGGAAATCGATTATATTTTAAGGCTACATCTGTGACTAATTACGAATTTATGTATGGTCTTTGGCTACACCCAACACATTACACAGATCTAGTTGTAAATACACGTCGCTTTGTGTGGGGAAAAAATCGATAATGGCGGTAGTTGTGATGTGACGAGGTGTTGATCCTGATGACACCACACAGCTGTGACCCTTAGGCAATGTTTTGAAATTGACGTGTCGTTTTGATGTGTGCCGCAACACCTCACTGTCGGAGACAACATGACAAATTAACGATATACTCTCGATTATACACAGATCTATTAGACGGCTGGTTATTTAAACTAAAGATTAGTTCAGCACACCTTCGCCGATATTGTTTTTAGAAAATCAGTAAATGGTGTTGAAAAGTTGACAAAAATTCTATCACCGTATTTAGTTGTGCCGATATTGTTTTTATTTTTAAAAATCATTAATTTTTTCCGTAAATGGTGTTGAAAATTGACAAAATATATAGCCGCATTTCTCACCGATATTCGTTTAGAAAATCACCAATATTTTCTGTAAATGGTGTTGACACAAAATGCAGCGTTCACGCGGAATTCAAATAAAATACAAAATAATTATTTAATAAATAGACGCCGATGGCTACTGTGTTTGCGGCCAGTGAATTCTGGTCGTGGTAGCCACAGGCGCAGTTCGAACAGTGTTGTGAGCAGATGGAGGACAATAATTATTTCAAATTCATAAAAAAATGTTTGCTGTCCGAAAATTAATTAATTGTGACAGCCAAAAAAAAAAGATTTTGGGACAGTAAAACATTATATGGTATAGACAGTATAGACAGTACCTCAAACTTAAAAAAACAGTAACAAACTGTCTGTGTATATATTACTTAAACTTAAAACATCAGTAACAAACTGTCTGTGTATATATTACTTAAAGACAGACACTTTAATTGTTGGTAAGTTTCTATCAATTTATAGGTATTTTTATTAAAATCATAAAATTGTGAAAATATTAAAAAATATTAAAATCACAAAAATAATATATATGGAGAATTTTTTTTTATACCACGTCGAGGTTTGAAACCCCGACCCTTTCGGGAATCGGTAATTAAATTAAATCATTGAAGTCGGCGACCTTAACCTCACGACTGTTGCGCCATTTATGACAATCACAGTTATACAGAAGTGCTATCAGTATTACGCCACCATTTGAACGTAATAATTATTAAATTATTTGCAACTCCATCTACAACAATATCGTTACAGAGATACGCTATTGAAACAACATGTATTAGTACCCATAACATAACAAAGTAATGTATCATTATATATCACAGGAGATAGCTTAAAACTATATATCCTAGTCATAAAAAGAACAATCCGCTTGGCTCGTATGAAAATAGTTCGCGTGATATTGATTAAGTCCCTTGCCGAAAGTAGTTCAGTGATTTATTAATTCCAAATAAGACGTGTTTGCGTAATGATGTACGCACCACTATTGAAATGGCATTTAAAACACGGCCTAGAAATAGAGTTCATCGTGGTATATATTATATTAGTGGAAAACCATTCGAATGGTTCGCAAAAGAAGCTACAGCCGCAAGACGGACAGGCGATGTAGAACCAAATAAGAAACCAGTAGCGGATATAATGAAATTAGTAGGAAACTCGTGTTGTGGAAAAATGATAGAGGCAACAGAGAGACATTTAAATACGACATATACACAAGACGAAACCTGTGTTGACAAAGTATTACGATCTGCATTCTTTGATGATTTAGAAGAGATAGGAGATGCGTACGAAATATCTTCCCGAAAACCCCGGTGCTCAGTAAAGAGACCATTCCATTGTGGAATAGCGGTTTATCAACTCGCTAAATTGAGAATGTTGGAATGTTACTACGAATTTCTAGACAAATACGTAAAAAGAGAAGACTTTGAATTAATACAGATGGACACGGATAGTATGTATATAGGAGTTAGTGGAAAAACAATAGAGGAATTGATTATACCTAACTTACTCGACGAGTTTGAAAAAGAAAAAAAGAAATGGTTGGCTTGGGATAAATGGAGTGAAAGAGAGCCCAGGCTTTTCAAAATGGAATTTAGCGGAGATAGAGCGATAGCGTTATCTAGTAAGTGTTATTTTGTAGAAAAATGTAATTCCGTAAATAAAAACTCTGCGAAAGGAATGTCCAAGAGAACTAACAATTTAAATTGGGATAGATATAAACGAGTACTAAGTGAAACTACAGAAGATGGAAAACACATTATAGATGTAGCACAAAATAGAGGATTTAAAATGAAAGACGGTGTTATGAAAACGTACTGTCAACAAAAATTAGGACTCTCGGCGTACTACGATAAAAGACGCGTGTTACCAGACGGAATACATACAGAACCTCTCTACTGATTTAATAAATCAATCTAAAGACTCTGACGATCCGGGGGTAGCTGGGTGTCAGAAGGCACCATAAGAAGTTCTTCGCGAACAAACCCGCGAGATGGACCATCATCATCCAAATAGTAGAGCACGGGCTCATCGGGTTTTGTAATATATCGATCTAGATGATATACATTGAGAGACCACACGGGATCAGTCGCACGGCGACGACCACCTTCGAGCTCTCCCGGTTGATAGAGGTACCGGACGGCAACATCCGATGGAAGTCGTTTCTCCGCTAAAACAACGGGGCGCCCGCGCGAGACGGCGGATGGTTTGTGCGACACCGTTTTTGCCTTGATAGCATCTATGGGTTTCTTACCGATCAATCTGGTCACCTCGCCGTTCAGTGCAGAGACCACGGAGGGTAACCTGGTCACCCACTCGGTCGATCGCGTATGAGGGTCTACAAGCTCTTTGGCATATTGGTGACCGAACAGTCTCTCAGCCAGGGTTTGATTGAATCGCTCCACGATCCCCTGGTCTCGGTGGATGTTGACGCGGCCGCGTCTGATAGAAACGTCGTGTTTAGCCAATAGATGAGAGACCGCGCCCATGAACTCGCGGCCGGGATCGACCTGGAGAAGATTCGGCCAATTGAGAGGACTCCTCTTATATATTCGGGAAAGAGCCTCGGCCACCTCCTTAGACTCCTTCGTAGCCAGCGGCTCAGCCCCCTTATAGCGACTCGCTACGTCAACGACTGTCAGTGCGTACTTGTACGTTTTGCGACCGACGCGATCGTGAGGGGGGAAACAGGAGATCTGCTTGGTGAACTTGGTTGGGCACCGGCACGTCGAATTTTGGGCGCGGAATATTGTGAGGCGCGGGTAAATAGATCTGCCAGAGGGCCTGCTTCTTGAGCCATTCCTTGGTGGCGTTTTCGGAAACCTTGGTCGCCGCCGCGAGGTCCCTTCCAGTAGCCGCGGGGGCTGTAGTATGTGTTTGCTAGCTTGCGCGCTAGGCGAACCGATAGTTTGGTATCAAGTTTGTGTGTGTTCATCGTATGCGAAGTATTCTAATAGATCGGACATTCTCCAACATGCCCTCGCCAAATCGTCCGGTAACTGCGTCGTTAATAATAAACCTTTGGTGGAAGTACAATTGCGATTGTCGCTGCAACCCCAATCACAATTGGAGGTTAAATTCTGAAGGAACTCAGAGGAATCTAATTCAACAGTGTTGATGGAGGAATCTAACATCCGCTTTGCGAAAAGGGTGGCCGTCCTCGCGCCACGTCTCGAGCGAATCTTGGGCCAGACGAATCATACCCTTTGTGCCAGCTAAACGGTGTTTAAGGGCAGTGTAGCCTACATCGATCATAGCAAAATAAAGTTCGTCAACTAACATCGTTCTATATATATATATATATTTAAAAAAAGGTTTTAAAATAATTATTGCTTATTTCAATCTCGATTGAATATAGTAGCTGACGAGACCCACCACACCCATTCCCACGACGATGAACGCGATCTCGCGGTGTTTTTGAGCCTCTGACGGTACATAGAAATCTGAAAGTTGGGGCTCGGGATTCATTGGATTGAGACTTCTCTGTGGATATGCCAGCGCGTACTCGCGGTTGGCTTCTTCAACGTTCTGGAAGGTTTCCGCGGCGTGATTCTCGCGGCGAAGCTCTTCGTTGACCCAGTCCAGATGGGCGGTTCGTTTTTTAGACCATGCTGCGTCTGCGCTCTTGAGTTGTTCTTCAGCTAATTCTTGACGCTTGCGCTCCTCATCCGCGTCCGATTTTCCTATTAGCGAGAATAAACAGTTGCTACCGCCGAATGCCACAGCGCTCACGACTGCACCGCCTACTATTACTGCGATCGAAGCCATTATTTCCATATATTAGAGGGTAGAATTCCAGCTTTAATTAGATAATCTCGGGTCCAAACTTCGGCCGCTACATCTAAGGTCACACGCCCTACGTCTCTCACAGTGAAGTCCAATTTGGTAGCGGACCCTCCTAAGGCCATCTTTGATAGTCGAGCATACCCGATGCTGAGACCTGATATCACCAAGGCGTGATAAAGGGCATTCACTATCATCTATTTACCATCGTTTTCAGCCATTGTTGATAACTATAATTATTGCGTATAAAAGGGATCGCGATCAATGTTTAAATGGGGCGCAATCGGTTTCATAACTTTCTTCGGAACAGCGGCTGGTTGTTTTTCCAATCTGGATTGGTGTAATAGGGGGTATTTCATCACACACAGGGTGCCCACAACTGCCAGACCACCACCAACAACCCACGGGACGATTTTTATATAATAGGGGGTAGGAGCTACAGCAATCGGGGATTGCTCTTCCAACTGCCTCTCCTGTTCCAATTCGTGGATCGGGGGAGAAACAGCTGCCACCGGGTGTTTTGCTGTTTCAACAGCAGGAACAGCCATCGGGGATTGCAACGACCGTTTGGCCTCTCGAAGCTCGGCGATTATTTTATCTTGTTTAACTTTTCGGGTGGCAGCCGCTGCCCGCCCAGCTGGCTGTCGTTTTGGGTTTTTATGTCGTGCAATCGGGTTGAACTCCAATTTCGATTGTTGGAGCAATCGGGGATTGCGGTTCCGTCACTCTCGCAGGTGTGTCTTGTGTCATCATTGTCTGAGCTTATAGTTTGTGGGCATATATGTCCAAATTGACAGTGTTTTACCGTGGTCAACGCGGTTGTCAGCGGAGCTAAGTACATTCCAAACTTGTGATAAATTGAGCAACAGGCTGTTCTAAGAGTGTTTCCTATAAAAGGGTCAGTCTCTAGATCGCGAATCAACCCCGCGGTGTTTGGTATAGGGAGAAGTATACTAACAGCGGTAGCGTACAAATGAATAGCCGCCGATCCAAGAGTTTTTGTCATCTCCGCACCTAACCTAGATTCGTATCGCGCATACAGTTTATCAATCTCCGCATCTGACATCTTATCCACCTGACAAACTGAGAGACGCCTACCGAGATAATGCTCCGATTGTCCCCCAGCAACCAGCGCAGCTAGCCGCTCGCGTCGCACCGCGTTTTCATTTTCATTCGGAGTCGTGCCGACAGGTGTTCCATCTTTCAGGGATTGTGTTTCAGTTCCTCCCAATTCACGATTGGTGTTGGGGACAGTCGGCACGAGTGTTTCTTCCATTAGCTGATCGTGAAGTTCGTCGCAGTTCATTTGTTTATTCTGACTAGTCTCATAAGTCTAACATATTGATTTATTACAAAAATAATAAAAGCGCACCACCCGATACTTATGATCACCGTTATGCTCACAACAAAGCTCACAGCGGAGCAACAAATTGATTCCCACATTGTTAACCATTGTTCAGCATTTGTTCAACATTTGTTCATCATTTTTCAGCATTGTTAAGCATTGTTCAGCATTTTGTTAACCATTGTTCTGCAATTGTTCAGCATTTGTTACGCATTGTTAAACATTGTTAAGTATTTGTTAAGCATTGTTCAACAATTGCTAATTTTCTTAAAATTAATTAATTGATAACTTCTTAATTTGTGGGTTGATCAGTCTTTAGCAGAAGCTTGGCGTGCTTAGTTTCCGAATGTATCTGTCGAACCTCCAGGCGCTCCTCGCGCGTTGGGATAACGTCGTTCTCTCGAAGACAGTCATCGAATGAGTCTCGGTCCTTGCAGTGAAAGAGGGCGACCCATTTCGTTTGCTCGCGCAGATCCTTGAGGACGGCGTTGTACTTCTGAGTGGAGATCCATACGCTTTGCCCCGCATGGCGGCCTGAAAATGCGAGCTCACAGAGCATGTCCTTCTTTTTGGTCATCGCCGCCTTGGCCGAGCAGTCGTCAATCACGTATAGGGTGGGCTCGCCCTGGAATATTTGGTATAAACCACGCAGCCAATCGTGAAGCCGGAGTCAATAACGTATACCTCAGGGTCGGCCCATATCAACGGGCACCGCTGATAAGTATCGTTGTGCCGCACAGTGGGACATAGGATCACAATGTGTCGAAAGACATTGCGGTAGGACCACTCGAGTAAGTCGATGATGAAAACCGTTTTTCTACATCCTGTCTGCCCACATATTATGGCAGAGTGGGCATCTTTCGGTAGAGTTAAATCTCCAATCGTGAATTGGTGTTGATTTATTAATAAATCGTTAGATTTAGTAGAGTGCTGAGACGTATCGACCATCTTCGATGTTCAGTTGTGTGTCTGTAATTATATATAAGTACACGTTCAATGGCCCATCTCCACCCACCTCTTTGGTTATCTGGATCGTCACATCCTCACTAGCGTTCTCAACTTGGCGTCCACTACCGTGTATTTGGTCGTCGTCGCTGGCTCGCATGTCTAGCCATAACGCGTATTTGGTAGTCAGGAATTCCGCGAAGGAGACGTCCGAGAGCTGCAGGTCTTTGGCAACCGCGGCAACCTCCGGGGAGCGCTTAGAGCCGGAAGCAAACTGCTTTCTGACTTCGTCGCACTGGTGCGCGCGAAGAACCGCGCTGTAGAGTTGATTGGGGACTCCCTCGATCGTCACCTCGACCTTTGTGATTTTGGGGTTATAGAATGTGTCGGTTTCTCTAACCCCGAGCGCTAACCGAGCCTCCTCGAACAGCATCATATACCTTTCATCGAGCGGGCGGGTACGTTGACGTTAATATTCCACAATGTGTCGCTTTTGTCTTTCGTCATCTTGCGGTGGCGATGAACTCGGTCGTAAAGTATGGCAACGCGCCCGGCATACTGGGATCTGATCAATCGCGCGAGTTCGGGCATCGTGACCATGTCGTTCTCCAACGAAACATTATCGATCGTATACGTCGATGTTATGTCGGAGGCTATGAGAACTCGGCCGTAGTCGTTGAACGTTAGTTCGTATTCGAGGCGGTCGGCCAAAGCACTCTGATAGTAGGGCATGTGACTCTCTGGCAACTCAAAGTCGAGCGGGATGTAGAAGCGGTTGCTGTAAGCGGCCGCGATCGCGTTGTCACTCGCGACGTTATCTGACTTGTCACCAGCCTCGATTCTAAGTCTGGTTACGTTCTTATTTCGGATGGTGTCAATACCCTGATAGACCGCGTTTTCGCACTCTTGTGCCGTCTTTCACAGGTCCTGATAGCAATGGTAGACGTCGCTGTCGTCGATCGACATCACCTCATTACCATAAATCGTTATCATGGTCTGCTTGACGATGGCGCGACCCAGGTTCTGAACGACGGTTCGGTCTGCCTCCGTCGACGTCAGCGAAATAGTGAAAGCGAGGCGAACAGTCCCCGGCACAATGACGTCGCTAGCTCCGATGTTGGGGAAGCGGACTAAGAGCTGCTGGTTCTGGTCGATCGTCGATGGGTTGTTCGTAATAACGACACTCTGTCTCACGCCTTTTGCCCCGAGGGGCTCACGAACTCTGCGGTACGGATTGAATTTGCGACCGTATTGACGCGAAGACATATTTAAATACTCTATTAAACCCGTATGGTTTTGTCTTTAATACATAATTATAAAGATGGCTGATTACGATATTGACATGGATGAAATCGCAGAGACGATTACCTCGATGGTGATGATGATGATGATGACTAAACACCCTTCATAGAGACTTCAGTTCCAATCCAATCACAATTGGGGGAAATAGGTGGCGCTACCAGCACCACTAGTCAAAGTCGGGAATTACTCGAGGAGCTGTAAACGACTACTACAACAATTTGGCAGAAAAATGACTGGTCCCATCTGTCGGTCGCGACTACTCCAAGTTAAAATTTGAACTGAACGGTAGATTGCGACTAAAAGTGGCATCAAATCTCCTAATAGTCAACACGAGGACCGGTAATCCCCTAGCGCTGAGCACCATTGCCGGAAACCCGGGCGGTGGCCAAATAATAAGGAGCGAAATAGGATTCGTAGATTGGAAGAGGGGTAAAACAATTATGTCGGCCCGCGCTGTAGAGGCCCTCCAGTCTACCGACGAAGCCATGGCGAAGACAGCCGCCGCGATAGAAACTGTCGAGCTCAGCGAAGTCCCTCGAGTGGCCACGACGCTATTAACACGGTGGAGACCACGTTCAGCGAAAACGAAATACTCAACCTCGTGCAAGGGTCTAACGATGACCCACCGTTACCTCTTCGCGAACTCCGGGGACTCGATAAGGCTCTGCAAATGGTCCGGGGCGAACTGGTCCTTAACCTCTCCAAACTCTCGGCGCTGGATGAACATATCGCGCTAGAACAAAGGAAACTGGAGGAAGCCCGTGGCGATAGAGAATCTACCGAGCGGATCACCGAACGACTGCGGTCTTTGCGGGATGAAAGAGAAGCTCGCTTAGAGGCTACATCGGCTTGCCGTGAGGCTCTCCGCACCCAAATAATTCGGATCCGCGAAACAATCTCGAGGGCTCTGCACGAGGAGACGACACTCGGTGAGCGTTTTCGCAATCTGTTCAGAGAGCAGGGCATCACGATAGTAAGCATCCTCGCAGCTGTCGGCATGACTATATCAACCATAGTTCTAGCTTTCACTGGCGGTGTGACTGCATCCGCGCCAGCGCCCGCACCATCATCCGGTGGAGCTATGGAGTGGGTAAAAAAACAACTAAAAGCCCTCGCCAATCTCCTGGCTAAATTAGCCGAAAAGGCGGCTGCCGCGCTGCCTGGACTGATCGGAAGTATCGTTTCCTACTTGTTATCTATATTATCAAAAACAGCCGGATGGCTCGCCAAAAATACTTGGGCTTTAATCGTGGCGATCGCCGGTCTCCTACTATTCTCCACCCGAGAGTTCCTAAAACCAAAGCGCAAATAGTCCGAATGCCATGAGGGCAACGACGAGCCCTAATTTCTCCTCCTCGTGGGTTGTGGCACTAGTTCTTAAGGAAATGGTGGAACTTGATGCACTATTTCCTTTGGAACTTGATGATACAATAGTTCCCGCTCCTGAGCTGGAACTCGATGGTGTGTTTTGTACTGGGATGGGTGTATCCAATTTGTGAATTGGGGTTTTTATGTAATAGGTTCCATGTACAACTCCTCGCCCGAGCATCTTGGGGGGGGGGGGGGGTGGGGGGGAGCTTGTAAATACCCGTGTTCACGTTCCCGTTGTTGCCGATTTTTTGATTGGCGGTGGCGATTATGATCTGATTATTATAACCGTCAACCGGGTCGTTTCGTAGTATCATATTTCTCGGCGCCATATAAAGACCTATTCCAAATACATAGTCTACTGGGGTGTGGGCATTCTGCAAAACGTATTGATAATTCTGAATCGCCTTCTCCAGGTCCACCTTAGCTGAGATGGCGTCCTCTACAAGTGCCAAGAATTGCTTTTGCGCTTCAAACGCCGTTCCGACTCCTATTATAGAACTGCGAGTTTGCTTCTGTGCGCCGAGGATGGCCCAGACATATGTGCGAATGGAGTCGTTGAGGCGGGTAACACCGCCCTGCGTAAATCCAGAGCTTTTATCTAACATAAATGTGGTCCACTCATTTCGCATCTGTGGAGTATCACCCTGGTCTAGGTATTCCACGTGGGCTACTTTAGTATGTAGCCAATGACAATAACCGTCTTTACACGCAAGCCCTCCCTCCAAGCACTTCATCACCGAACGTCATCGTATTCAACTTATAATTATATTTAGTCCATGTTGCCATTTTTCTAACTGGTGGTGGGGTAGTTCCGCGATCACTCCACAACCCCGAGAAAGATACAGGGACATTATCTAGATGCCCACCACTCACTAAGCCTTTAAGGTGAACTAACCCTAAACTATTGGTTGGGGTGTATACTTTTTGTCTCCAGTCCGCGTCTTTTGGTACCCCAAATTCGTTACACAATGTTTCGAACGCCTTACGGTCGTATGTGCTGGAAATGGGATCCCAGCCGTCGTCTTGAGGCATTGGAATACCTAGTTCTTTGAGAATCTTCCTAATAGTATAATACACATGAACATGTAGACACTTCGGAGCATGACATTCTTAGATGTCAGATGGTCTTTATGTGAAACTCCACATCCGGCTGTTGCGCACCATACAGCGAAATTTATCTGGTTCTGCCAGAAGTTCATATGGGAAAAATCCCAGCTTAGTATTACATCTTGGCTAGTAGTCTTTGGAACTACATATTTCTCAAACATGTTGGTGGCAAAGCCACTGTCCGGTCTAACTGTTACAGTTGGGTGTATAAGGGGGTTAACAACGTCTTTTTGTGTGTATTTACCTCCGACCAGGTACTTTGCATTAGAATTAAAGCTAAATGCTTTGGTATCCATTGAACGATATTATTATGTTTGCTACTATCACTAATGTTCAAAAAGAGAGTTGTGAACTTCAAAAGTCAATCGACAACTGCTGCGGAAAACGCAGGGTAGGCCTCAGATCAATCACCTTCACGGTTGGGTGGGAGAATGTGGGGAAGAGGGAAGGGTTTGGCTATGTGAAGGAAGGACGCTCAGTAGGTGTAAAGCTACCTCCCGGGCTGTGGAGTTTTAGACTGGTCAAAGATTTTGTCACCTCAGAGCTTGACGGTAAAGCCAACCTCACAGTATCGAAGGCTACCGGGCTCACAACAATGACCATCGGCCCAGACAGTCGGGTAAGGATCTCCCCGATGTTGGGTATTCGACTCGGTTTTAGAGAGACATACTCCGCGAATAAAGGTTTGTTTGTCCCGTGTGAGTACGTCGGTGTCGGTGATAACCCGGTGGACTTCGCCTTCACGAAAACTTTCCGGGTGCACCTGGATCGGGTGAACACATCGTACAACACGGTAGACGGATCCCCCAGCACATTACTGAAAACCGTGCAAGTCAGTGATTGTTTCTTTGGGGAGACTGTGACCTTAGACTTACCACATCCCGAGATGAAAGTTTTGGATTCGGGACATATCCACTAATTTACGGTCTCTATTCTCGATGATCAAGCGAGAAAGTTGAATAACCATTACCCGATTTCGGTCGTCCTAGACATCTCAAATTAATTAATTTTATAATTAAACGCATGTTCGTAATTTATATATATTGCCAACATTATGAGTATATACGGACCAGGTAGTTCTTCCAATTCCAATCGCGATTGGGTGACAGATATAAATTCAAAGAATTTGAAACCGGCAGAAGGGGGATTCATCCCGACAGAGAACGACTTTTTAACTACCGGAAAAACAAAGGCCTTGATCAATACGTCTATATCGGAGGCCACAAACGCAGCTCTATAACAGTTCCAATTGCTTGGGTTTTGAGTGGAATTACAGTTATCTGGAGTACTTTGTATGGTAATTAGGGTGGCTGGTGGAAAACTCGATAACAAAAGTAGAAAACATGATAGAATATCCGTTCTCGCTAGGTCTAAGAAAAATAGCATCGACGTTATAGTGTCCAAAGCGTTGGCGGATAATGAAATATCAAATTTAGAGTTTGAATCCGTGGTCGAGGAAATGGGGAGATATGAAGAATTAAAAAATGATATTAGAATCAAAGCACGCGCCACCATGCCCAAGATTGAGAGTACTGATTGGGATAAATTTAGGGTAAAACTTGGAGATAAAGTTGGAGGAAATGTTATAGCACCACCTGCAGGAAATTGTGATATTTTATAATTTTTATTAAATAATTAATTTTAAGAAAATTATAAAATTAATTATATTGGTGCAGTAAACAATTTAAATCAGTAAACATAATAATTAATATAATCAGTAATAAAAAAAAATTAATAAAGTTTTAGGTCCCGCCGAGGCCCGAACTCGCGCCGGCAAAACCTAACTTTGTTGGTGGAAATAGTTGTGTTTGTTTTTGTATTTGTTTTCTTATATTAATTATTATGTTTTCTATGTAATAATAGGGGGTGTTCAGCTTTAAATTATTAATAATTTTTACAAATTTAATTTAAAAAATTAATAAAATAACGAACCATCCCGGAAATTCGTGAACCTCTCTAAGTGTTTATAAATAATTATAATTTGCACACCATTTGTATGTTGCATAGGAAACTGATGAATATATATACGTTTGTTTGCCGTTCAACAATTGGTCTCATATCGTGCATGCCATGTTGTTGATCCGATATGACGTCCGTCTCGTCTGTTTAATGGTAGCAGTCTCTAAATATGTGAATTTGGCGATGGAATTGCATAGCTCAAAGGTGCTGGCCTAAAAGATTTCTGCCTAAGAGCTTGCAATTTCGGAAACCAAATCACAAAATAGGCTCGCCTTACTTCGCTGGTTTCTCTGAATTCGTTTCGGAGAGGAATTGGCAATGGGTTAAAGGCGACCTTTAAAAGTAGACTGTGAGCCAACAGATGAGTGGACTTAAGAAAGGTCCAACACCCCAGTGACTGGGTGCCGGCTAAGAAATATACCCAGACGCTGGGGGTATGCACGAGTGGAGGCTTTTGCTATTTTTCGTTGTGCTCAGAGTTTTGGACCAATAATTGATACAAAATTTAATTTATAATAAATTATACCAATATTGTTGCTGTCACACACTATTTTGTCAACACATAAACGCGTTAGTGGTGGGGGGTTTAACACATCCTAATAACGTTACAAACGTTGGTGGTATCATTTTGACTCCCTATGTACTAAAAATGTTACTTTTTGTAGGTGCTGATACACACTTTTGTTCGTCAAATTTATGACTACCATTATTTTGAATATAAATTTGAAAATATGCAAAATATCATTTTTATTGTTATCAATTTTTACCAATTTTTATCAATGTTTTTATGTTAGGGACTACTTTTTATCGCATAGATTTACCTCTTTGTGTAGGAGCGTTTTTATCACCTAATAACGTTACAAAATACTATTAGAATTAAGGCGTGCGCCACCCTTCCAAAAATTGAGAATACTAATTGGGATAAATTTAGTTTAAAACTGGGAGATAAAGTGGCGGAAAGTTACAACACCACCTGCAGTAAATTGTGATATTTTATATTTTTTCAATTTCTTTAAAAGCGATATCGTAGAAATGTATATTCGTAAACGAATCGTTGGGTTTTAACAATTTTATATAAAACACCTTTTATATCCGATACGCATTATCCGTCTTAATGTTTGTATTTGCCCCTTGTATGGTTCGCATAATTGCCGGTATAATATTGTATATGCAACGTTTTTATCGGAGGGTAATAAATTACGCTGATATTTCATGTATTCGATATCGCCTAGTGTTTTCAATTTATAGAATTTATATATAGGACTATAACCCCCGTATTCTTCGTAAACTTCTTCAACACAGTCATTATAAACTTTCAATTCCCATTGTATTATATTATCCATTTTCTCTAATAATAGTGGTATAATTGGTAGTGTTTTTTCTGTTCCATTTCCAATATAATTGGGACTACAATACCACTTTTTATCGTTCAATACTTTTGGTTGGTGGTGGGAGCTAACAATACAACTCAATAACGTTACAAACGTTGGTGGTATCATTTTGACTCCCTATATACTACTACAATTTATTTGTATTTTGTACAATAGTGTTGGCAGTTACTGATAACCAATGTATTTATGATTTGTTTATGATTGTTTTAAGTTACTTCACTGCAGAACATGCAAGTTAAGAGTTATTCAGAATCATCTCGTTGAGATGATTCTGAATAAATATTAACTTGCGTGCAATGTTGAGCAATAAGTAAACAATTACAAAGATAAACATACCGTACCTGGATCTGGTATGTTGAAATTCACTGTGTAAACACATGTAAGTGCAGTGCTGTTGTACACCCGGAAGTAATGATTTTGTCCACGCAGTGTTCTTGGTATTGGTGTGTCAAAGATCGGGACTAATTGCCGTGTGATAGTTGGAACCTATGTGTAATTGCCGTGTCACAGTTGGAACCTATGTTCAATTGGGTACGTAGTTGAATTGTTTGGAGGCATTCTACTCGATTTTGGTCAATTATTGGACGGTATAAATTTAGTATTTTGTTTCGTTGTATGTGTGTCATCTGCAAAGCTAATTGTTATCAATGTATTATGTAACGGATGTTATCTGCAAGTGCAAACTTTTGTTTTGATGAATCTTGTAAAACGTGTAATATGAAATATGCTTTTCGGTGTGTGAGACATGAAATTATTTTTTCTGTTTTCTTTATTTTTCATTTGGAAAATGCGTTGCGACCACTCATTTGAACCGTCTCGTCAAGATGGTGTTATCAGGATACAGATAATATAACTTTGAAAGACAGATGAAATAGTAAAAGTCGTCCGTATAGCTGAGATTATCTAAGCCAGTGTGCACCACACAGAGCTCCAGATAAACTGCGTATTTGCTTAAATACCCAATTAAAATTGCAAACAAATAATTGAAATCAGAAGTAGCGAGTATCAAAAAGCAATACAAAATTTGTGGTACCTTTATCATGCTGCAGAAAACAATAAACAGACCACAAATATAGCATATTTTTCTTATTTTCCATGAAAATACATCTTGCTATTTCATTAGAATTATCTTCTTGGAGACAATTCTAATGAAATAGCAAAGATATGTTTTCATTTTGAAGCAAACTATTCAATAATTGCCGTCTGTTGATGTCTAAACAGTAGTGTGATTTTATTTTTCCCAATTAAAATTTTGAAATACCCAATTGCTTCAGAAATGATGGAGTGACAATACTCAATTACTAATTCCTTATCAGGGGCCCGTTTCACTAAACTTCTTACGACTAAAATGTTCGTAAGTGCAAAATTATGATAGTCTGTAAATTTCACATTAACATTGTTTTCTTGTAAATAATTATTGGGTTTACATTTATTGAGCATAGGCTGCATATGCAGCCTATGCTCAATAAATGTAAATCCATTAATTGAAATTTACAGACGATCTTAAATTTGCACTTACGAACATTTTAGTCGTAAGTAGTTTAGTGAAACGGCCCCCTGGAGCCCTGCCACATGTACTTTTCGTTAGAAATAAAAAATATTAAAAATATTTTGAATCATACATCAGGAAACTGGTGAAGTCTTAGAATGGGGAGAAAACAATTTGGAGGTGATAGTGCAGGCAAGATTGAGCTCTTGGAAGGATCCAATCAGAATCCAGAACACCTGTCCTTCAAGGAGATACCATTCACTGTAGTTCTGAGTACATTTATCTAATTACATTACATATTGCATTACATAAGCATTATGACGGAGTAGTATTTCCAAATTTGTGTTTGAACGCGCGTTCTTTGTTTAATTTGTTTGCAAATACACACTTTATTAGGTGAGTTTATGATAATATCTTTGTCTCATATATGAGCCGCGCCGTGCGAAAACCGGGCTTAATGACAACATTTTCAGTTTTTACTTTTTCGCGTATTCTGAATTGTACATCTTTTAAAAGCCATATGCCGCCAAAATTATCAATGTATCCCAATTATGGTTCATTTTAGAAGTAGTTTTATGACGCGTGGTAAAAACTTATATGACGTTTTAGATCAATGACGTCGAAATTACGACGTTTTTATCAACGGCGTATACAAGGGGTGTTGATCCGAACAAGTCCTATAGATTTGTCATCTTTTATCGCATGTCAACCAAATTTGGATATCTCGTAGCCTGGCCAAGTTTCTCCCATTAGGCCAAGACAAAGTATGAAAACAATTTGTATGGCTCGTGTTGCAGTTGCTAATGTAACGTCATGTTTTGGATTGCGGCTCAAGTAACGTAATTTCGTATGAATAATTTTCAAATAAGGCAGAGTGAGGCGTTTCCCTGTTGTTTGCTGCTGTCTGAAATAATTTTGGGTAATAATAGCGACATCATTTAACATTTCGTATACGACGACATATTTTAAAGTAGGCAGTAGGCCGCTTATAACATTAACTTTGTGACAAAACACGATACCGGGCAGATACCTTATAATTGTCGCCGTGTGTCTTTCTTGAGGATCGCATTACCATCGCCTGATATACATTATTATGCAGTCAAGTGATAAACTGATGATTTGATATTACAAAAGCACTTTCGACTACAAAAGCAAGTGTATGACCATCAGATTTCCAATTAATATGTTGATGCATTTATTTTAAATTCAATACAAACCCCGGATATTTATGTCATTATATAGATGCCATTTATGATAAAATGAGTGGCATTAAATGGCATATCATTCGCTAAGTACTGGATAGAATTGTTCAAAAGTCTCAATTTACCAAGATAATAGATGGTAATATCGTTGGCATACACTAGGTTGTTCATATTTAAGTTTTTTTAGGAATCAAAGTGCAGTGTAATCGAAGACTTCTCTGATATGTAGCCAGTTAAATTATGCGTTCACCATTTTGAATTCACAAGGACAACCGACGAAAAATAGTAAAAATGTCAAAGAACGACAGCTAGGCGACAATGGTACAGCGCCTGAAGCATTTCTAAGTCATTGATGCTGCGAGGAACTCGTGCAAGTATCCTTGCTATAATATTTTGTCACGACACCATGGCCATAACGTCAAACATGTATTCACGTTCAATGACGTCACAAGTACGTGACGTCAAGTCATGACGTCATAATATGTATAATAAGGTATCGCGTCTCATATTAGTGAAAGTTTCAGTAAGTTATAATTTTCCGTTTTCTGTTCACACTTAATGTTAACTGACACCAGTAAACGTAAATGGGAGGGCAAACTGTGAACTTTTACGGCGACGCTAGACAATTTGAAACGTCGTTTTTCCGACGTCGTTTACCGCTTTTCATGACGTTGTCATTAAGCCCGGTTTTCGTATGGCGCGGCCCATATATTTTAGAATATTCTCTCAACAAGAATTTAGCGTAAAATAAACGTGATCGTCTTGCAGATTATTGCTATATTTTAGTGTGTGAAATGGAACCATATTATTACGCATTTTTTACTGTGGACTGTGGTGTAGCGATATAGTTCAACCTATTGCCTATAAAAGCGGAAAATTTATGGCTACATGCTTAGCTTAGATAATCTCAGCTCTACAGATGTATTTTACTATTTCATCTGTCTTTTATATTTTCTGTATCCGATAGATCTATCGGATTCAGAAAATATAAAAGACAGATGAAATAGTAAAAGTCATTCGTAGTGCTGAGATTATCTACATTGTAAGCTAATACATTCAGTGGAGCCCAGTTTATGTGCCGTACCACCCAGTTTGGATGTGGGAAGGGCACCTGCCACCTGTAGCCTATTTCATCAACATTGCAAAGTATACTTTACTAGCAAAGTATACTTTGAGGGAGTAATCATTTATTTTTCCTGAAATGCATTATTTCATATAGAACTAACAAATGCATATATTTCATGATTAAAAGTAAAGCAGAATTATTATACTGAATTTATTACATTATCACAGCCAAATTGGCTGTGATAATGTAATAAATTCAGTATAATAAAAATTAATAAATTTATCATAAAATTGAAAATTTCTCCCTCAAAGTATACTTTGCTACTAAAGTATACTTTGCAATGTTGATGAAATGGGCTACAGATCAGGATCGTGCATACAGTTTCTACCTAGTCACTCATAGGTATTGACATGGTCGAGAACATCACCGACCCAATAAAGTTGGGTCGTGATGGCTGCTGTTTGTTTATTGGCATTTTATATTTTTCAATAAAACTGGACATCTACAGTATCTAACTGAATAAACACTTGGATTGAACCCTAGTTTACATTTACAAACTTACACCAGCATTATATTGTTGATTTCAATACAATAATCTTTTACCAAAAAAACATGGGTTTTTTTCTTAGATATTCATGAATTTCGTCAATAAAAATGAATTATTTTTATTTCTATAAACATTAAAAGCTTAAAATATTTCACAACTATAATTTACATGCATATTGAAATAAACCACAGGTTATTTAATTTAAAAATATGTAAATTTTATACTTTATCACTGTTTTTGAAAAATCCACAGGAAAATGCCACTTTACAAGAGCAAGCCATCATGACTGTATATCAAGACAGTCATGAAGTCACAACTAGTATTGACATTGCTAGCTCAGGATGTCGAGCCTACTTCAATCAAACAATCAATCAATCAATCAATCAATAAATCAATCAGTCAACCATTGTAACACATCAATTAATCAATTAATCAATATCCAATCAGTCAACCAACAAATCAATCAGACAACCAAACAACCAACGAATCAGTCAATCAATACATCAATCAATCAGCCAGCAAACAAATCAATCGACCAACAAATCAATCAGCAACTCAATCGACCAAGCAGCAAATCAATCAAGCAATCAATCAGCCAATCAATCAATCAATAAATCAGCCAACCAACAAATCAATAAATAAATCAACATACCAACAAATCAATAAATAAATCAACCAACAACTCAATCAATCAATCAGCCAACTAACAAGTCAATCAACCAACCAACAAATCAATCACTCAATCAATCAATCAACAAATAATATTTTGCAAAACATGGCTAGAAATCAATTACAGCTAGTACTTATATGAATGATATCGGCTTTCAATTGTTGGCGCGCTGATAAACGATAAACGCAACCATGAAAACTATTTAATCATGTAATCCAATTCAATGAACCTGTGTTATAGACCTGAATGTGCAAAAGTACCTCTGGATAAATAATATTATAATGAAGACATTTGAATGAATATGTATACACGATATTCATATTCCGATCATGTATATTACCGGTAAAAATAGTGTTAGTAACATTCAACCTGCAAGTTTTAAGCTATTACACTCGAATACGCTTGTGAATTTTTAAATTGTTTCTTTTCTCATTTCTCGATGGAAGTATATGTTGTGATCACTCATTTGAACCGTCTCATCGAGACGTTCAAATATTGGGCACCACATATACTTGTGATGAGAAATTAACATTTACAATTTTCTATCAACAACATGACTTATTCTCAGGATATAATGGGTTAACTGACGTCTGAGTTGCGGCCAAATTTCCTCAGGATAAATCAGTATTATCAAGGTGAAGGTCACTAAGGATATATCAGTATTAACACGGTGAAGGTGAAGGACACACCCATATAAACAATGGAGCGGAGCCGGCAAGACAGTGACAAAGAATCGCGGTCCCCAACAAGACGAGAGGAGCCAGTCGATGAGTTGCACCCACTCACGGAAATGCCACCTATACCAGATGAGGAATTTGATGAGCTCTTCCCATATGGTAAATATGATATGTCATATTTAAACATTTATCTTGTGGGTGGCAGGTGGGAGCATGCGATGGGGTAATTTAATGATCGGGATTCATCCTTACCGGAATCCCGACCGGAGACCAGTAGCCGATTTCATCAAAATTGCAAAGTATACTTTCCTAGCAAAGTATACTTTGAGGGAGAAATTTTAAATTTTAAGATAAATGTATTAATTTTTATTATGCCCCCACAAACAAAGTTTGAGGGGGTATATAGGAGTCAGCTTGTCGGTCGGTCGGTCTGTTGGAAATTCCCTTCCGCTCTATATCTTCTACACCCATGCATGGATTATCAAATGGCTTGGCACAAATGTTTCTCATGATGAGAAGTTGTGTCGCGATCAATAACCACGCACCTACGTCCAAGGTCAAGGTCACAGTTGAAGGTCAAAGGTCAAACCTATTGCAGGCGGCAGACATATAAACTGCATAGTTTGTGTACACAACTCCTCTGAAACCGTTCAGTGGATTGATCTGAAACTATACACACTTTTTATGCCGAACAAATATGTTTTTTACAAAAATATCATCCTTTTAACTGAGCCATTTTTTCTATTTTTATTAAATTGATTCATTGCGTTCTTGACAAACTCGGCACAGAGTTTTTAATCAAAATCATATTAATCCATTACTCTTGTAAGATCCTCTATAACTGATGAAATGAATTTTGAAATGTTTTCAGATTATCTCATTTTCATTGACCACGTACGCAGGTAAAAGGTCAATGTCACACATCTCTAAGGCCAGCATTAAATAATGATCATGAAATTTTTATTCAAACCTATAAAACTCTTCTAATGTTAAGCTATTTGTAAGTCCAACTCTTTGTGGGGGTATTATGATCACTCCTGTGATAGTGATAGTTATACTTAATTTATTACATTATCACAGCGATTTTGGCTGTGATAATGTAATACATTCAGTATAATAATTCTGCATAGTTTTAATCATCAAATATATGCAATCGTTAGTTCTATATGAAATAATGCATTTCGGAAAAATCAATGATTACTCCCTCAAAGTATACTTCGCTAGAAAAGTATACTTTGCAATGTTGGTGAAATCGGCTACTGGTTTGGCCCTCATGTACGTCTTTGGCTCTCTTGTATCTGAGATATTACTTGTAATCCTATTACTTTTAGGGGAAGGGACCAAGCGGATTTAGTGTGGTATGGCAGGGATTCCGCTGGCGATCGCCACTTTCGCAATTTGCGATACAAATAAACAATTGGCGATAACAAATTACAATTTTCGAAAAAAAATCCCCCCCCCCCCCCAAAAAAAAAAATCGCCAATTGTTTTATTTTTTTTGAAGTTGCGAATTTTTTATTTTCACCAGCGGAATCCCTTGTATGGATCACAGATTCAAGTAACACACCAAGGCCGATACATACATTAAATATACCTAAAAGTATCAATAAGTGAAAAATAAGTAAGTTAAAGTTATTTGTTTTACTCCCTGTTATAACACATTATTGTGTTCTAATAGGGATAAACTTTTTGTGTTCCGTTGGCGCGGCCTTGAATGACTTTAGCTGTTGATAGGCCGTTAAACACCAATAAACAAACAATCAAACAATGATTACAGTGTAAGAGGTCTTAGATAAATGCTTTCCATGGAACAGATGAAGATGTAAGGGTGGGATGAAACCAGAGTGCCCACAGGATACTCATTTGTCTGATATGGCGACTACTGTACCATACTGTCGCATTGTTGTTGAATAGGTGTTTTGTTACAATACTGCCACAGTCGAGGATCGAACCCGGGTCACATTGGTGAGAAGCACGCTGGTTACTAATTGCTCTATTCGGATAATGTATGTCCATTTAACATGGAGATAATTTTGTGTTATTGATTGAATGACGGGAGGTTATGTGTATCATTTTAACATGGCGCCGCGCCATGCCTTATGATATTCCATCAAATATTGATTTTATTGGGAAACTCAAGTAGGTCGGCGGGAAAACTTGAAAGTTTTGCATTAATCCTTTTCATGCTGAGGATATGCCATTTTGTTTGCGGAAAATCCTTATCCCAAATGAGTGGTCGCATCATAATTATACTTTCATTGAGAAATAACAAAAATATAAATAATATATATTTAAGAAAATTCCCGTATGCCGTATCCCGTAAAGGTGTATTCCGCATGTAATGGGTTAAATACTAGTATGCCTGTGTTGTGCCTTTACCTGAACTATTTGTTAGGGGGAGCATATAGTTACTTTGTCCGCCGTCCGAGTTTTACGTTAATGTTGTTCAAATTGCTATATCTCTGTGACTGCTTGGGATATCAGCTTGAAACTTCATATACGCATTGATCACCATCCATATTTTCATTGTATACCCTATCCATACTGCCCAGGAGCACAAGGTCAAGGTTTTTGTTGTCTCGGTGTGTTTCCATATTTTCTCTTCACTGCACATACGTTTTCATCAGGAATAAATGGTTTTGAATCAATACGCATACATGCACAGTGTTTCAGGAAAATCTGTTTTGTGTTTTTTATATCGAGTTCATTGGATAAGAAAACCATATAGCAGGTTTGATGTTTACAAACGGGGGAAAACATGGATTTAATTAGCTAAAATGAGTACTGGAAACAAGTGTTTGCCCCAAGTTTGGCCTACATTTGGACCATGTTTAGACCAAGTTTGGCCTACGTTTGGACCATGTTTGGAGATGTTTGTACCATGTTTGGCCCACGTTTCGACCATGTTTGGACCATGTAAGGACCGCGTTTGGCCCACATTAGGACCCAGTTCGGCCCACGTTTGGCCCATGTTTGCCCGACATTTGGACTACATTTTGAACCACGTTTGGCCTATGTTTGGCCTATGTTTGGAGCCCGTTTGGCCTACGTTTCGACCATGTTTGGACCATGTAAGGACCACGTTTGGTCCACATTAGGACCATGTTTGGTTCACGTTTGACCCACGTTCGGTCCACATTTGGCCCACGTTTGGACCATGTTTGGTCCACATTTTGCCTAAATTTGGTTAGTGTTTGGTCCACGTTTGGCCCACATTTTGTTCACGTTTGGTCCACGTTTGGACCACATTCACTTCCAGTTTCCAAGTGGAACACAAACGCACTTGCTAATTTACTAGAAACACAAATATTTATGTCCATTATCGGTTTGAATAGGGTAAACTAGGAACTCGTCAGAGCCTACACAGTCGTATGTGCACACTGATTGTGTCGAATATACAGCTGTTTCCTGGGATGTTGCAGTTGTCCCCCCTTATCTTACCCAATGTTCCCTACTCGCTGTGTTTATAAACAGATATCTGTGCTGGAGGTAGAAGCATGTGTGTAACTGTACTCATTCACTCAGGTAGCCAGCTGTTTCCTGGGATATTACAGTTGTCCCCCTTATCTTACCCAATGTTCCCTACTCGCTGTGTTTACAAACATATATCTGTGCTGGAGGTAGAAGCCAGTGTGTAACTGTACTCATTCACGTAGGTTGCTTGCTGTTTCCTGGGATGTTACAGTTGTCCCCCTTTATCTTACCCAATGTTCCCTACTCGCTGTGTTTACAAACATATATCTGTGCTGGAGGTAGAAGCCAGTGTGTAACTGTACTCATTCACTTAGGTTGCCAGCTGTTTCCTGGGATGTTACAGTTGTCCCCCCCTTATCTTACCCAATGTTCCCTACTCGCTGTGTTTACAAACATATATCTGTGCTGGAGGTAGAAGCCTGTGTGTAACTGTACTCATTCACTTAGGTTGCCAGCTGTTTCCTGGGATGTTACAGTTGTCCCCCCTTATCTTACCAAATGTTCCCTACTCGCTGTGTTTACAAACATATATCTGTGCTGGAGGTAGAAGCCAGTGTGTAACTGTACTCATTCACGTAGGTTGCCAGCTGTCTCCTGGAATTTTGCTGGAGGGAGTCTTATATTGATTCAGTAACGGAATAATTGAGTGCATGCAGTTATTGTGGGGAACAATGGAATGGATTTTTACACAATTACAGTTGTATATTATATTGCTCAAATGAATATGGTGGCATGAGGAAATAACTGGATTGTCATTTTACGGATTATAGTTTTAATTTTTAATTTACGTATTAAACAAATTTAACCCTATCAGCGTCAGTAGTATATAGGGTATGAGTTCATTACCGCGACTAAGGGGAAACGAATTAGAGCGCGTTTAGGTGACCACCACTACAGAAATGGGTCATACTTTATATGGGGGTCAAACAAAAACATGTAAAAATCCGTCATGTTGAACAAACATAACATCTCTTTATAATTAATAATAATTCCCAAGATTGGGAAAGTATATTTACTAGTATATAGAAAAAACATTATGACAGGTTGCCATAACAAATATGAGACGGATGCGAGACGATGATCGTCTTGCAGCCCGGTACCAGCAGACTGGGGCTGTTCACGACCGGCAGCGACCTGGTAGGCCTCGTGTAACGACGGCTAGAGCCGATCGCTACATTACGTTGACGCACTTACGTCAACGTCGATTGGCAGCCACAGTCACTGCTAGGCGATACGGTGTCTCAGGGCAGACCATTCGCAACCGGTTACGTCGGAACGCCCAACCAATCCGGGTACGCCGCCCGTACACTAGGTCAGATAATGACCCAACGTCACCGTGCTGCCAGACTGTTATGGGCGCGACGTCATCTGAACTGGAGAAGGGCTGACTGGAACCGAGTTTTGTTCACCGATGAATCTCGGTTCACAGTTAGTCATGCTGACGGAAGATTACGGGTATACAGGCGTAAAAATGAAAGATTCACCGATTGTTGCATTGTTGAGAAGAACAGGTTTGGGGGAGGGAGCGTAATGGTCTGGGGTGGGATCATGGGAAACCGGAAGACAGATTTGGTTGTTGTACAGGGTAACATCAATGCACAACGTTATGTTGCAGATGTGCTAAATGCACATGCCTTACCATTTATCCGTCAGCATGGTCCTGGTGTGACATTGATGCACGACAATGCCCGCCCTCACGTAGCCAGGGTCACCACTCAATACTTACAGCAAAACAACGTCGACGTCATGCCATGGCCCGCGGTCTCCCCGGATCTCAATCCCATTGAGCACATATGGGATGAGCTGGGCCGCAAAGCACGAGCTAACCATCAGATTGACAATGTTCGCGATCTTACACGGGCGTTGCAACGGGAATGGAGGAATTTGCCCAACGCACTGGTATTGCGTTACGTCACGTCGATGCGGCGTAGGATCATTGCATGCATTCATGCAAATGGTGGCCACACTCGGTACTAACGAGATTTACTGAATTTGCCACATTACTTATTGAAATTCCATCTCTAAACATTAAGTAACACATTTCTGAGTTTTTGTGATTTTTGATTTTGACCCCTACCGCCCTTGGCCGGTTATCTCTCGAATATTTAACAAGATATCCAAATGCAATTTATTGGCTTTGATACAGAAATGAATGAACTTGTTTTTCCATTTTGATTTTTAAAAGTAACCCTTTTGGTTTTTGATGAATCTTTCCTTAAACATGGAGGGACGTTTCTAGTTTTGCTCAGTATATATCTGTGCTGGAGGTAGAAGCCAGTGTGTAACTGTACTCATTCACTTAGGTTGCCTGCTGTTTCCTGGGATGTTACAATTTTCCCCCCTTATCTTACCCAATGTTCCCTACTCGCTGTGTTTACAAACATATATCTGTGCTGGAGGTAGAAGCCAGTGTGTAACTGTACTCATTCACTTAGGTTGCCAGCTGTTTCCTGGGATGTTACAGTTGTCCCCCCTTATCTTACCCAATGTTCCCTACTCGATGTGTTTACAAACAGATATCTGTGCTGGAGGTATAAGCCTGTAGCTGTTTCCTGGGATGTTACAGTTATCCCCCCTTAACTTACCCAATGTTCCCTACTCGCTGTGTTTACAAACAGATATCTGTGCTGGAGGTAGAAGCCTGTGTGTAACTGTACTCTTTCACTCAGGTTGCCAGTTGTTTCCTGGGATGTTACAGTTGTCCCCCCTTATCTTACCCAATATTCCCTACTTGCTGTGTTTACAAACATATATCTGTGCTGGAGGTAGAAGCCTGTGTGTAACTGTACTCATTCACTTAGGTTGCCAGCTGTTTCCTGGGATGTTACAGTTGTCCCCCCTTATCTTACCCAATGTTCCCTACTCACTGTATGTCGCGTGACACGTGCATTCTTGTACATTCTGGAATCCGTATAATTGTATATTTGTGATGTGTGGTACTGTGTTGTATTGTTGTGCGTATTATTGATTTCACATCCCTGTGATTCCACATACCTGTGGTTTCACACACCTGTGGTTTTTGCACACCTGTGGTTTGGCATGTACATTTGCCATGTACAATGTGCGTGTAATAAGGGGGCTTATGTTGTATTGGTGGAGATACGTTTATGCGTGTCCTATTTGCGGATTTAAATATACGTCTATTTTATGAGCAATGTTTTACTGATGTCACGCCATATTTGCCACAGACTATGCATGTGTGTGGTAGAGAACTCGTTGACTGCGTGTGCTGGTTTCGCTAGGGAAAAGATACCTTTTAGTATTACGGATGTCCACTGTCCGTGCCAGCCGAGTTTGTCCGCGTGTCAGTGTTTCACCATATAAGGGACCTTCTGTAGGTGAGGCCAGTATACAGCGCAGACCCATACCATGGTCTGCCCTGTTATGTATGCTACGGGTTAGTGTTTCTCATAGCTGGTACTGGCCAACACGGATATATCAGATCCCATAATGGTGATGTTTTGTGTCGTGATATTTCCGTAAATGACCACGATATTTGAGTTTAGTATGTGCTACACTCTCATTTGAGTGTATAGCCGTAGGACCGTTATGGAGGGGTTTGGCGGGGGCCAAGAAGCGACCTTCGCATTGTCGAGACCAGTCGAGTAGATTTCGGATTATGAGATCTGGGTCTGTAGTGTGCAGATTTATGGTAATGTGGGGTATACCATGTTGGATGGTATTTATTCCACGAGGGCTGTACACTGGTTTGGTTGAATTTAAGGCGTGGGAACATATATTTATGCCAAATATAACCCACGGGTGACATGGCAAAAGCCATGGTTTTGTAGTATTTATGTGAGATGTCGTACGAGGGGTAGGCATATCCATTATTCCGTGCATGGTTTCACTGGTGCGTATATAAGCGATGTCTCGCTATGTGTTGGCGGGACACATATTCTGGTTACAGAAGACTAGTACTGTATTCACCAGTGACACGGAGGATTTTGGTATGTACCTAGAACATTTTATTTCAGCTGTGATTTGCCGTTGTTCGATTCCCGTTTTTAGTCTGTTGTGCATCCTGTCTGTCTGTCTGTGCGTATTCGTCCAGTAATTGGAGATTCATTTCATTTTTGTAGCCTCTTGAGAACGCTCCAGCGAGCCACATTGGACGTTTTGGTCCACTCGTTTGAGGGCAGACCCCAGTCAGTGCAGAGTATCGGGTCGTCCGAGTGTCCGTACGTCTGTCTGGCGCAGTGTGTGTAGCAGCTCCGGGTACAGGCCTGTATAGAGCAGTGTGTGATAGCTACCTCGCGTATAGCAGACAGTCACAGCCATAGATTAGTGAAGTGAAACGCCATACACACATATCATATCATTATACTACCACCGAGTTGAATGTCACCTAAGTGAAACTTTTCCCGGCGTCTTAGCCAACGTGATAATCGCCATTTTGTATTATATCGGAACTTTACATCCAGTCTACCACTTCCGGTATTACAACCCATTGATTCACCATGGATACTTTACATCCGGTCTACCACATCCGGGTTGCTACAGTCGAGTGATACCGTAGGAACTTTACATCTGGTCCACCATTTCCGGAGATAATACTACCTGTGGAACTTTACTTCCGGGAACCAGCTTCCGGAACATTATCGTTATTGACTATCATGTGATGTAACCACATCCGGCTTTGACTTTGACATTCATACTTTGGAAATATATTGCATAGGCAATACATATGTATATCTTTGATAGTGTATGGTAATACTCCTATCATGGCATATCATGGCTAAAGGATTGTAGTAAGACTACATATATTGTTTATGGATTAATCCACTTGAAGTTGGATTATAGCCATATTGTTGACTAGACCTCATATTGCGGGTGAGGCAGACCTTGGGACCGTGATACTCAGAGGATTACACTATCTATTGAGATACGCCAGCACTGGGGTAGCTCAGATGATTGTCTTTTATTTTGTCCTCCAATGTTCGTTATGCCATGTTATACTTGTATGTTATTTCACTTTGATTAGCGATCATCAAAGTACTTGTGCATTCATACTATTGTCCACTACGGGACCATTGAGATACCACATACCGAGTTTATTCGTCTATAGCTTTTAAGTTGCGTTAAAGTATAACAGTCGATTGGCTTACAACCTTGTAGTAATTGAATAGTATCATGCACAGTACAGTGATGTTCGCATATCAATGTATCATGTATTCCTGTGTGTTCCCCATGTAATATAGTGTACATTATAAGTGATTAAGTGACTACGTGTACTTATCTACTCTGGCCTATCCCTTACACTTCAACTGCATGGTTACCACTTTTCGTTCGTCGGATCAAGCTATATTGGCCATAACGTCATAACAATTGAAGTATACTTGGTTCATATGATAATTGGGGGAGACAATTTGTCTCGATCATTCCTGACCTTGGTAATGACCTTGACACTGTATTTACAAACAGATATCTGTGCTGGAGGTAGAAGCCTGTGTGTAACTGTACTCATTCACTTAGGTTGCCAGCTGTTTCCTGGAATTTTGCTGGAGGGAGTCTTATATTGATTCAGTAACGGAATAATTGAGTGCATGCAGTTATTGTGGGGAACAATGGAATGGATTTTGACACAATTACAGTTGTATATTATATTGCTCAAATGAATATGGTGGCATGAGGAAATAAATGGATTTTCATTTTACGGATTATAGTTTTAATTTTTAATTTACGTATTAAACAAATTTAACCCTATCAGCATCAGTAGTATATAGGGTATGAGTTCATTACCGCGACTAAGGGGAAATGAATTAGAGCGCGTTTAGGTGACCACCACTGCAGAAATGGGTCATACTTTATATGGGGGTCAAACAAAAATATGTAAAAATCCGTCATGTTGAACAAACATAACATCTCTTTATAATTAATAATAATTCCCAAGATTGGGAAAGTATATTTACTAGTATATAGAAAAAACATTATGACAGTTGCCATAACAAATATGAGACGGATGCCAAGGAAACCGAATGTATCTCGCAAACTGATTAGTGAGGTAGCGATTTCCCCATCCCAAAGAGTACAAAAACCTCCTAAAATTCGTAGTAATACGAATAAAAATGAGATAAAATCTCCTCCACGGGGATCCGCAAAACTTCGTGAATTAAGGTCGGAGATAACCTTCCCCCAAAATGTGCGAGCAAAAGGCCTGACTAAAATTATAAATGAGAAAATATAAGTGGAATTTATGAAAAGACTGGCGTATGCGTACACATCGAGAAAAACGGTTGATGGGGTGAGAATAAGAAGATTACATCTTGTCAATTTAACCCCGCACACACTATAAATCTTTAACCGATGAGGCGGTATTGAGTCTGAAAGGTAAAAATATTTTGGTACCCAAAAAACGAATTCCTAGAACCGAGTTGTTAAGGAAAGTAATAGAAGAAGGTGACGATATTCTGGACGATTACACACGGGCGGAGAGTAAAATAGTGAAAGGACGTCGCACAGTAACTATTAGCCTAAAACGGCGCACCCAAGAAAATATAACTGAACGAATAATGACAGAGATCGCTCCAATGCTGACTGGGAGCTTCTACATACGTTATTTATTTTCGTACAAATTGGCTCACATCGAGCAGACCGACACACGGGGTAGACCGGAAACGATAATATTTCATAAACAACTGCGCGGGAGCCCCTGGTTGAGAGAATATGAGGACGCGAGTGAATGGGTTGCCGAAAATGAGGAAACTAGAATGAACATCGATAAAATAGACCGTCCAAGCACAAAATGGACATTTGTTAGGTGGGCCGGTGTTACGATTAAGTTAATTATTTCATCTACCGCAGACGATGCGGGCATGAGATCCTCGAACGTGGCGGGGGACAGCTTCCTGAATGGTTGCGATATCGGAAGGGGATAAATTGTTGGATAAATTTAACGACGAGCTTTGCCTGTTTAGATGTATCGTTCTTCACACGACTGATCTGCGAGCAGACCGCTGTCTCACACAAACGCAAGATTTTGTTCACGAATATATCCATTTATGTAGCAGTAAGGGGTGGAAAAAACCAGCCTGCCCTATCATACTTGACGACATCAAAAAAGTGGAGGAATGTTTTAAACTCGGAATTGAGGTATATGAACTACTTGAAGAGGGCACATGGTATTTAGGAAAAGTTGCCGCGCATTACGAAGAAATCGGTACGAAGAAAATGAAAATCGGTATTTATAACAATCACACGTTCTTGATTACCGACATGGACAAGGTTACCAACACTCTCTGCTGCTACGGGTGCAACCAACGATTCACGCAATCCAACAGTTTAAAACGACACGCGCTCACCTGTATGCGCGGGGAGACGAAGCTCACGTGTAAAGGCGCGGAGATCGACAGACCCACATCCGCCTACGAAAAGGCCTTTTACCCCAGATCTCACGCGAGTGTGAAGGCGTCAGGTTGGATAAAAACATTCGAAGGGCGTGGTAAACCCCATATACACACTGCACACTGCTGTCACGGTGGTGAGAGGTTGGTGGGTGGAGAGCCAGTCGCTGGATTGTGTGAGGAAACTAACACGGTTTACCAATTTCATGGATGTTATTGGCACGGTTGCTCTAAGTGCTCCGACAAGGAGGAGATGCACGCAGGGCGGCAGGTTGTGGAAATGAAAGACATCCAATGCCTGAAGCCCCTGAAACCCCTCCATTCGGCCCAATCGTATGCAAGAGCACAATGCCGCGAATTGTTTCAAAACCACCTCGACAAAGTCGGCATCACCCAACAAACATGCATACAGCCCAAATTCGAACGGGAGTATATGGACCGGAACCCCTTTACAATAGTGCAAGCCCCCACCAGCGCTTTGGATGAAGAAATTGTGGCCATCAAAGAGAAGGTTGTCGAAAAGAAGGCGTTGGCAAAGGATAGACTCGGAAAAACTCGAGCGAGAAACGCTGCGATCGCGAAGGAGTTTACATTAATTACTATTTGGGAATGCGATTGTAAAGTATTTTGGGTGAAAGCGCCAGATCCAACAATCGTTTACCCGTACCGAATTGTATACAGAGACGTCCTATGATAAATCGGTAAAAGCATACGGTTGCGAGGGACAAAAGTCGTTCTTTCCATACGAGTGGTTTGATTCTATCGAGAAACCTACGAAGGGTTGCCCGAAATAAAATATTGGGACAACCAACTCAACCCAAATGGAAAAATAACAGCGACGGAATTGGCCGCATGCAATGAGATTTATAAAAATAAAAATATGAAAACGTTCAGAGAGTGGTTGCGATACTACAATGATTTGGACGTGGATCCGTTTATAGAGGCGCTCGGTAAAATGTAAAAAAATTACAAGACGAGAGGTGTTGACATGTTTAAAGATGCGGTTACTCTACCCGGGGTACCACTACAGTACCTTCTTAGGGGGGCAATAAAAGAACACGTAAAATCCTATCAAACTAAACAAAGCATAGCGGCTGCGGCCATATGCCCCACACTGTTCGCTCCCAAGGCTGATACGTACGAAATGTTGAAAGCCGCTTTGGTCGGTGGACCATCAATCGTATTCACTCGCCACGCGGAAGTTGGGATCACAAAAATTAGAGACGGTAAAAAATATGATGCGGCCTACCGTGATGATCTCCACACCCAAATAAATCAGATCGGCACAACAAAAATTAGACCAACACCAGAAGGGATGTTGAAAACTACCATGGGCGACACATCAACCGTTTTTTCTCGCCACGCGAGGCCAACACCAGAAGGGATGTTGAAAACTGTCATGGGCGGTGGACCACCAATCATATTCTCTTGCCACGCTGGGCCAACACCAGAAGGTATGTTGAAAACTGCCATTGGTGACACATCAACCGTTTTTTCTCGCCACGCGAGGCCAACAACAGAAGGGATGTTGAAGACCGCCATGGGTGTTAGACAAGCAATCGTATTCTCTCGCCACGCGGAAGTTGGGGTCACAAAAATTAGGGCTGGTAAAAAATGTGAAGCCGTAATAGGCCTCGACGCCAACGCGCTGTATCTATCTACATTAAATAAAGAGATGCATTGCAGGTGAGGAAGAGATACACCATAATGATGAACCCCACACCCCCAAAGGAATATCATGTTTTACCAGAAAAGTTTTATCCGCGAGATGGTTCGGATTTGCCGAGGTTGATATAGAAGTTCCTCCAACATCATCCAATCCCAATACCAACGTGGTTGATGGTTCGGATTTGCCGAGGTTGAAAGATAAATTTTCGGAGATGTCTCCATTATTTATCAACAGAGTAGTCAAGGAAGAGGAAGTACCCGATTACATGCTAAAATATTTAGACGACTCTGGAAGAAAACGCGGTAGCGGTAAGAAACTAGTAGGTGTGCTGTCCGCCAAAAAAGTATTGCTGTACTCACCGCTTCTAAAGTGGTATTTGGAACACGGCTTAAAAATCATTGGGGTCCACCGGAGTATCGCTTATGAGCGGGGTACGCCGTTTAGATGGTTTGTTAACTAAGTTACTGACGCGCGGAGAACCGGTGATGAGGACGTGAGTAAAGACCCTATTGCTGGCATAATGAAATTATTAGGGAACGCGTGCTGAGGTAAAATGATAGAGTCTCCGGAGGGGCACCTGAATACGACATATACGAAGGATGAGAAATGTGTGGACAAGGCATTACGATCTGCATACTTCCACGATATGGAGGAGATCGGTGATGCGTACGAGATATCTTCTAGAAAAGTTAATGCGGTTATGAATATACCGTTTCACTGCGGGATAGCCGTGTACCAACTCGCCAAGCTGAGAATGTTGGAATTCTATTACGATGTTCTAGACAAGTATGTGGACAGAACAGATTTTGAATTAATACAAATGGATACGGACAGTCAATAATACATGGCAGTAAGCGCGAAACCTCCACAAGGAAATGAGAAATACGGCAGCTTCGATAGTATAATAAAACCTCACCTGCGTGATGAGTATGAGAAAGATAAGAAAAATTGGCTATCGTGGGATAAATGGAGTGACCGAGAGCCTGGGTTTTTCAAGGTCGAATTTCACGGAGATCGGGCCATTGCGCTATCCAGTAAGTGCTATTTTGTAGAGAAGTTGGCGCCCGCGAATACAGGCGAGAACGCCAATCTACCAATTTCCGAATTGGATGGCCGATTAAAACATTCCGCAAAAGGGTTATCTGCCAGACAGAACACGCTAACCTGGAATAGATATAAGAACGCGCTGAACTGGGGGCGAGAGGATGTTAATTCTGGAATTGAGGGCGGGAAAGATATGTGTGAAAACCGCGGATTCCGAATGCGGGACGGCGCGATGAAAACATATACGCAGAGGAAGTTGGGGTTATCGGCCTATTACGATAAAAAAAGAATCCTTCCAGACGGTATGCACACGGAACCCCTTTATCATAATTAATTTTGTAAAAATTAGAAAATTAAAATCTAAAAAAATTAATTATTAATTAATAATTTTCTTAAAAATTAATTATAACAGGATTTTTGGTACCCCGAGGGCGACCAACTGGTCTCTTCGGACCGCTAAACCCCAATTCTCCTGCCCCAGCCAATCCAGGATTGGAGGATTGGACAATTGGGGCTCTTTTGCCCACAGATTGGTAAGCCGGCGAGATCCTATATGGTATTTCCTTTTAACCCATGAGGCAGGCACATTTCCCCGAGCCCCGGCAATATCTAACAGAGCGGTGTGATCAAGAACAGATGTAGACATTTTCCGTTCCGTTCTCCAATATTTCAACACTTTCAATTCGCGAATGGTATGTAAACAGGTTATCGATTTACACAGGTTATTTATAAACACTTAGCGAGGTTATATAGTTCACGAACTTCCGGGATGGTTCGTTATTTTAAGCTGAACACCCCTATTATTAAATAGAAAACATAATATAATATAATAAAACAAATAATAAAACATACTTGCCCCCCAACAAAGTTAGGTTTATATACGAGAAATAAACACATTTACATTACTGGGACGCCAGTACTCTATATATATATCAGCACTGATATATTCGCCATGTCTATTACACTTCGGCTGCTCTACGCATTCTAGCGGATGAAGGTAATGATGAGGAGGGGTCCGCGGTGGACAGTCCAATGATGGTGTGTAATAGATGTGAGCGTAACACCTCGCTAAGCCTACAAAGAGAAGAGATTTAAAGCGACAGGCTTAGCGAGGTGGGCCCAGAAGGGTTTTGCCGGCGCGAGTTCGATTCTCGGCTGGACCCAAAACTTTTTTTTTTTAACTTTTTTTTATCACCGCATTATGCCGGCGTTCGAATCTCGGCTGGACCCTTTTTTTTTACTTATTTTTTATCCCAAAACTTTTTTTTTTAATTTTTTGTATCCAAAACTTTTTTTTTTTTAATCATCAAAATTTTTTTTATCATTATGCCTTCCACAATTCAACGCTTTCTGTAAGGAACTAACTCCCCCCCCCCCCCCACTTTATCTCCCAGTTTTAACCTAAATTTATCCCAATCAATATTCTGAATCTTGGGAAGAGTGGCGCGCGCCTTAGTTCTAATAGTATTTTTTAAATCCTCATATCGAGACATCTCCTCCACCACCGACTCAAATTCATTGTCTGATATATTGTTATCGGCCAACGCTTTTTTTTTGGACTCGATAACGTCGATGCTATTTTTCTTAGACCTTACGAGAACCGATATTCTGTCGTGCTTTCTACTTTTATTTTCGAATTTTCTCCCCACTACTGTAAACGCGATACATAACAACCCCGCCCCAGCGGTTACCCCACTCAAACCCACTGCAATGGGAATTGCCACGACTGTAGACAATAATGCGGCTATTCCGGCCCCACCCATTATATAAATTGCTGCCAGCACGGCGCTCCGAGTTTCCCCCTCTTGTTTTAGAATATCCTGCATCTCTACGATATTTTCCAACCTAAAATTTGAACTTCTTTCGCCAAAACCTTTTAGCGTGCTCGGAAGCGGTGATTCGTTCATATTTAAATTTTACAAATTTTGTTCAATTAACAATGTCACAACAGTGGAAAAACTCGCTGGGTCAGCGATTTTCGTAACAAAGTTAATAACACTACCTTCGGAAAGTCTAATTTGATCGTCACCGGCGAACAAAACCACCTCTGTCCAGCGAGTTTAGTGACTCCAATCGCCCGTTCTTCCCCATCCAGTACTAGATGTACGGCGACCTCGCCCACAGGTTTACCCTTAGCATTAACCGAACAGACCGCCATTCGTCGAACCGTACCTGGAGATGTCATGACGTATCCCCCATATATATTGCTCACTTTGGCACCAAACGAATATTCATAGATCCCCTCATTCAATGCGCCCCGCTTCTCAGCCCAAACTGTTATGATGGGTTTTCTGCGGCGTAATAACTTAAACTGCTGTACAGATGTGTCCAACAATGCGGCAAGCTTCTCGATAGCGGTATGGGCCTCAACACGAACCTTTTCAGAGGTATCCTCAAGTGCTTTGTTCGCGTCTTTACGAACTCGGTTTAGTTTATCGGAAACTTCCATAAACTCTGTATGGGCCTCTTCCCGAAATTCGGTTATTTTTTCGCCTAGTTCGTTTAGTTCTGTATGTGTTTCTTCACGAGTTTGTGTAGTCACAGCCAAGGAATATACTCTAAGTTGTGATAGTAGACTCTTGTGAATCTCGTCCGTGGCGCCGATATAGTTCTATTGATCAGTGATATGGTTTTTCCGGTAGTTAAAAAATCACCAGTGGGGTTGGATCCGTCGGGAATATCATCGTTACTCGGATTCTTTGAATTTATATCTGTCACCCAATCGCGATTGGAATTGGAAGAACTACCTGGTCCGTATATACTCATAATGTTGGTTGTTATAAATTATATTACGAACTTGAGTCTAATTCTTTGAATTAATTTGAAATTTCCTGGACGACCGAAATCGGGTAATAGTTCTTCAACTCTCTCGCTTGATCATCAATAATAGGGACCGTAAGTTCGTGGATATGTCCCGATTCCAAAACTTTCATCTAGGGGCATTGGAAGTCTAATGTCACAGTCTCCCCAAAATAACAATCACTGGCTTGCACGGTTTTCAGTAATGTGCTGGGAGATCCGTCTACCGTGTTGTACGATGTGTTCACCCGATCCAGATGCACCCTGAGAGTTTTCGTGAAGGCGAAGTACACCGGGTTATCACCGACGTACTCACCCGGGGCAAACAATCCTTTATTTGCGGAGTATGTCTCTCTAGACCCGAGTCGAGTACCCAACGTCCGGGAGATCCTTAAACGGCTGTCTGGGCCGATGGTCATTGTTGTGAGCCCGGTAGCCTTCGATACTGTGAGGTTGACTCTATCGTCAAGCTCTGAGGTAACACAATCTTTGACCTGTCTAAAACTGCACAGTCCGAGAGGCAGCTTTAACCCTACTTGGCGTCCATCCTTCACATAGCCAAACCCTTCGCTCTTCCCCACATTCTCCCACCCAACCGTGAAGATGATTGATCTGAGGCCTACCCGCCGTTTTCCACAGCAGTTGTCGATTGACTTCTGAAGTTCACAACTCCCTTTTTGAAATTAGTGATAGTAGCAAACATAATAAACTCCGATTAAAATGTCGTTGGATACCAAGGCATTTAGCTTCAATTCAAAGGCAAAGTACGATGGGGGAGGTGTGTACTACTTAACGGTAGGAATCCACTACTTAATTAGAAAGCTAATAAACCAAACAATAAGAGTAAACGAAGACACCGAATTTGATACAACTTTTTCAAACATATTTGATAATTATAGGCTGCCCAAAATTACTACCCAAGAAACCAGAGACGCGTGGAAAGCAACACCGATGCAGTTTTTGGCAGAACCAGTTAAATTTTGCTGTGTGGTGTGCCACAACCGGGTGTGGGGTCTCTTAAATAAACCATATGGAGCATAATGAGAGCACTTTCTGTGAAAGTGTTTATACTTTTCACGTCTACTACACTATTAGGAGGATTCTCAAAGAGATGCAAGTGAAAAGACCCCACGAGGATAATTGTGACCCTCTATAAAGCCCGTACGACCAGAAAGCCTACGAAAGAATATGTGCCAAATTTCAGATTTCTAAAAATACCGACTGGAAACAGAAAACAGTTACTAAAAATGGTGGGTTAGGCGATATATTTGTAAATGGTAACATCGTAACGGACACAAGTCTTGGGGTTTTTAATCCTACCAACATGACATATACACTAAATGACCCACCAACAGACAGTAATTTTGCTGGGTGTAAATACGTCGTGGATACTGGAATCGACTACATAGAACAAAGCGAACACGTCGAGACCGGGTGGGGGACTTTCATTTTGGATAGGGGGAAGGGGTTCACCAGGGCTGTGGTTACCCGCCTCAACGACTCCATTCGCACATACGTCTGGGCCATCCTCGGCGCATAGGCGCAAGCGCGCAGTTCTATAATAGGAGACGGGAAGGCGTTTGACGCGCAAAAACAGTTCTTGGCCAATGTCGAGGACGCAATAAGCAAACCGGTGGACCTCCCGGATGCGATCAAGCGGTATCAAGACATTTTGCAGAATGCCAGCACCCCAGTAGACTATGTATTTGGAATAGGTCTTTATATGGCGCCGAGCAATATGATACTACGAGACGACCCGGTTGACGGTTACAATAATTAGATCGTAATCGCCACCGCCAATCAAAAAATCGGCCACAACGGTAACGTGAACACGGATATCACCAAGCGCACCCCCAACATGCTCGGGAGCGGAGTTGTAAGTGGAACCGATGTCATAAAACCCCCAATCCAATCGCGATTGGAAGAATTGGATACACCATCAAGTTCCACCAGTTCAGCCAATCCAATCGCGATTGGAAGATTTGGAATAGGAGCGGGAACTACTACCCACGAGGAGGAGAACTTAGGGCTCGTCGTCGCCCTCGTGGTGATCGCACTACTCGCGCTTTGGTTTTAGGAACTCTCGGGCGGAGAATAGTAGAAGACCGACGATTGCCACGATTAAAGCCCAAGTATTTTTGGCGAGCCATCCGGCTGTTTTTGATAATATAGATAACAAATAGGAGACGACACTCCCGATCAACCCAGGCAGCGCGGCAGCCGCCTTTCCGGCTAATTTAGCCAGGAGACTGGCTAAGGCTTTTAGATGCTTTTTTGCCCACTCCTTTGCTCCGCCGGATGGTGCGGGTGCTGGCGCGGGGGTGCTGGCGCGGGTGCTGGCGTGGGTGCTAGCGCGGGTGCAGCCGCCGCACCGCCTACAAGCAGCTCGATAGCTAGAACTATGGTTGATATAGTCATGCCGACAGCTGCGAGGATGCTTACTATTATGACGCCCTGTTCTCTGAATAGAATGCGAATACGCTCACCGAGTGTTGTCTCCTCGTGCAGAGCCCTCGAGATTGTTTCGCGGATCCGACTGATTTGGGTGCGGAGAGCCTCACGGCAAGCCGATGCAGCCTCCAAGCGAGCGGCTATTTCATCCCGCAACGACCGCAGTCGTTCGGTGATCCGCTCGGTAGATTCTCTATCGCCACGGGCTTCCCCAAGTTTTCTGACTTCTAGCGCCATATGTTCATCCAGTGCCGTGAGTTTGGAGAGGTTAAGGACCAGTTCGCCCCGGACCGTTTGCAGAGCCTTATCGAGTCCCCGGAGTTCGCGAAGAGGTAACGGGGCGTCATCCATCGTGCTGAGTATTCCATCTATCTCGCTTTCGCTGAACTCCATTGTGCGAATAGCGTCGGTGGCTACTCGAGGGACATCGCTGAGCTCGACAGTTTATATCGTGGCGGCCGTCTTCGCCATCGTTTCGTTGGTAGACTGTAGGGTCGCTACAGCGCGGGCCGGCATAATTGTTTTACCACGCTTCCAATCTACGAATCCTAGTTCGTCCCTTACCATTTGGCCACCGCCCCGGTTTCCGGCAATGGTGCTCAGCGATAGGGTTTTTCCGGTCCTCATGTTGACGATCGGGATATTTGATGCTTTTAGTCGCAACCTACCATACCGATTCCAGTAGTCGCGGCCGACAGATGGGACCGTACCTTCTTCTGCCAAACTGTTGTAGTAGTCGTCTACAGTTGACTTGACTAATTCCTGGCTTAGACTAATGGTGTTGGTAGCGACACCTATTTCCCCCAATTCACGAATTGGAACTGGAGTCTCTATGAAGGGCGTTTCCTTATCGTTATCGATGTCATAATCGTCTCGGCCGAATTCGTCCATGCCAATATCGTAACCAGCCATCTTTAACGATATATTAAAGAAAAAAACATACGGGTTTAATAGAGTATTTAGTTTCAATAATGTCTTCAAGTCAATACGGTCGCAAACTCAATCCATACCACAGACTGCGTGAGCCCCTTGGGGCAAAAGGCGTGAGACAGAGCGACGAACAACCCATCGACGATCGACCAGAACCAGCAGCTCTTAGTCCGCTTCTCCAACCTCGGAGCTAGCGACGTCATTGTGACGGGGACTGTTCGCCTCGCTTTCACTATTTCGCTGACGTCGACAGACGTGGACCGAACCGTCGTTCAGAACCTTGGTCGCGCCATCGTCAAGAAGACCATGATAAAGATTTCTGGTAATGAGGTGATGTCGATCGACGACAGCGACGTCTACCATTGTTACCAGGACCTGTGGAAGACGACGCAAGAGTGCGAAAATGCGGTCTATCAGGGTATTGACACCAGCAAAAATAAGAACGTTACCAGACTTAGAATCGGGGCTGACAACAAGGCAGATAACGTCGCGAGCGACAACGTGATCGCGGCCGCTTACGCCAACCGCTTCTACATCCCGCTCGACTTTGAGTTGCTGGAGAGTCACATGCCCTACTATCAGAGTGCTTTGGCGGACCGCCTCGAATACGAACTAACATTCAACGACTACGGCCGACCTCTCATAGCCACTGACATGGCATCGACGTATACGATCGACACTGTGTCGCTGGAGTACGACATGGTCACGATGCCCGAACTAGCACGATTGATCAGAACCCAGTACATCGGGCGCGTTGCCATACTTTACGACCGAGTTCTTCGCCACCGCAAGATGACGAAAGACAAAAGCGACACATTGTGGAATATTAATGTTAACGTACCCGCCCGCTCGATGAAAGGTATACTGATGCTGTTCGAGGAGGGTCGGTTCGCGCTCGGGGTTAGAAAAACCGACAAATTCTATAACCCCAAAATCACAAAAGTAGAGGTGACGATCGAGGGAGTCACCAATCTACAGCGTGGGCCTTCGCGCGCACCAGCAGTGGGACGAAGTCAGAAAGCAGTTTGCTGCCGGCTCTAAGCGCTCCCCGGAGGTTGCCGCGGTTGCCAAAGACCTGCAGCTCTCGGACGTCTCCCTCGCGCAGTTCCTGACTACCAAATACGCGTTATGGCTAGACATGCGAGTCAGCGACGACGACCAAATGCACGATAGTGGACGCCAAGTTGAGAACGCTATCGAGGGTGTGACGATCCAGATAACCAAAGAGGCGGATGGAGCTGGTGCATTGAACGTGTATCTATATATAATCACAGACGCACAACTCAACATCGAAGATGGTCGATACGTCTCAGCACTCTACTAAATCTAAAGATTTAAATACAAATAAAGTTTGTGATGCCCACTCTGCCATAATATGTTGGCAGACAGGGTGCGGAAAAACGGTTTTCATCCTCGTCTTGCTCGAGGGGTCCTACAGCGATGTATTTCGACACATTGTGATCCTATATCCCACTTTGCGGCACAACGAGGCTTATCAGCGGCGCCCGTGGATATGGACCGACGCTGAGGTATACGTTATTGACCCTGGTGATAGGCTTCACGATTGGCTGCGTGGTTTATACCAAATCTTCCAGGACGAGCCCACCCTATACGTGATTGACGACTGCTCGGCCAATGCGGCAATTACCAAAAAGAAGGACATGCTGTCCGAGCTCGCATTTTCGGGCCGCCATGCGGGTCAAAGCGTATGGATCTCCACTCAGAAGCACAACGCCGTCCTCAATGATCTGCGCGAGCAAACGAAATGGGTCGCCCTCTTTCACTGCAAGGACCGAGACTCATTCGATGACTGTCTTCGAGAGAACGACGTTATCCCAACGCACGAGGAGCGCCTGGAGGTTCGACAGATGCTTTCGGAAACTAAGCACACCAAGCTTCTGCTAAAGACTGATCAACCCACACATTATGAAGTTATCAATTAATTACTGAATTACTGAATTACTGAATATTTACTAAATAATCTACTAATATCTACTAAATATCTACTAATGTTTACTACATAATTACGAATATCTACTAATATCTACTAAATAATTTAGTAAATATTACTGAATTATTACTGAATTACTGAATATTTACTGAATATTTACTAAATATTACTGAATTATTACTAGTTACTCATAATTAATTTTAAGAAAATTACAAACAGTTTGATGTTAAACTTAGAAGACCAGTCAGAATAGTACACCCAACACTGTTGGAATAATGAACTGCGACAAACTTCTCGATCAGCTAATGGAAGAAACTCGCTCCGACTGCCAACACGGTATCTTTCCTGAAAGATGACACGACTACCGATACGGTATCTTTCCTGAAAGATGGTCCGACTGCCGATACGGTATCTACCCAACCGCACCCCCAATCCAATCGCGATTTTAAGAATTGGAACAGTGGGGTGAAAGAAAATGAAAACACGACGCGACGCGAGCGGCTAGCTGCGCTGGTTGCTGGCGGGGGTGGGGGGGGGGGGGGGGGGGGGGGGGGGTGGTGGCAATAGGAGCAGTAATTCGGTAGGCGTCTCTCAGTTTGTCAGGTGGATAAGATGTCAGATGCGGAGGTCGATAAAATGTATGCGCGATACGAGTCTAAATTGGGGGCAGAGATGACGAAAACTCTTGGGGCGGCGGCTATTCATTTGTACGCTATCGCTGCCAGTGCAATTCTCCCTATATCTGACACCGCCGAGTTGATTGGTGATTTAGCGACTGACCCTTTTGTAGGACACACTTTTAGAGCAGCCTGCTGCTCAATTTATCACAAGTTTGGAATGTACTTAGCTCCGCTGACAACCGCGTTGACCACGGCTAAGCACTGTCAATTTGGACATATATGCCCACGAAATATAGGCTCAGAAAATGATGACACAAGACGCACCTGCTAGAGTGACGGAACAGCAATCCCCAAAACTTCCAACTCCGATTGATCCTCCAACGGTGTTGTGGGTTGCACGACACAAAAACCCAAAAAGACAGGCAGCTGGGCGGGTAGCGGTTGCCACCCGAAAAGCTAAACAAGATAAAATACTCGCCGAACTTCGAGAGGCCAAACAGTCGTTGCAATCGGGGATTGCTGTTCCGGCTCAGGAGCCCCAATCGCAATTGAAGTTGGGGGCAGAAACAGCAAAACACCCGAAGACAGCTGCGGTTCAATCTCCCCCAATTCACGAATTGGAACAGGAGCGGGAAGTGTCGGAGCAATCGTGGATTGCTGTAGCTCCTACCTGGATCATCCCGTGGGTTGTTGGTGGTGGTCTGGCAGTTGTGGGCACCCTGTGTGTGTGGAACTACCTTTCGAGACAACCCCCAACACCGTTGGAGGCGGTTCCGAAGAAAGTTACGAAACCGATTGCGCCCCATTTAAACATTGATCGTGATCCCTTTTATATGCAATAATTATAATGGCTGAAAACGAAGGTAAAATAATAGTGAATGCGGTTTATCACGCCGTGGTGATATCGGGTCTCACTATCGGGTTTGCTCGAATATCAAAGATGGTCTTCTGAGGGTCCGCTCCCAAATTGGACATGACTGTGAAAGACGCAGTGTTCGTGACCTTGAATGTAGCGTCCGCAATTTCGACCCGAGATTATCTAATTAAAGCTGGAATTCTACCTGCTAATATATGGAAATAAATGGCTACTGCGGTCGTAATAATGCTGGTTGGTGCAGTCGTAAGCGCATGGGCGTTCGGCGGTAGCAACTATTTATTCTCGTTACTAGGATCGGACTCGGATGAGGAGAAAAAGCGTCACGATTTAGCTACAGAACAACTCAATAGCGCAAAGGAAGCATGGTCGGAAAAACGAACCACCCGTGAGGACTGGATCAACGAAGAGCTTCGCCGCGAGAATCACGCCGTGCAAACTTTCCAGAACGTTGACGAATCAATGCGCGTGTACAGGCTGGCATATCCACAGAAAATTCTCGCGCCGCTAGATCCCGAGCCCCAACTTTCAGATTTCTATGTACCGTCAGAGACCCAAAAAGACCGTGAGATCACGTTCATCGTCGTGGGAATGGTGGGTCTCGCCAGCTACTATATTGAAAAAGCAATAAGCAAAAGCAATAAGCAATAATTATTTAAAAAATATATATAGAACGATGTTAGTTGACAAGCTTTATTTTGCTCCGATCGATGTAGGCTACACGGCCCTTAAACATCGTTTAGCTGGCGCAAAGGGTCTGATCAGTCTGGCCCAAGACTCTCTAGAGATGTGGCGCGAGGACGAAAAAGCGGCCACCCTTTTCGCAAAGCGGATGTTAGATTCCTCCGAGTTCCTTGAAAACTTAACCGGCAGCTGCAGCGAAACTTCCAACAAAGGTTTAGTATTGACGACGCAGTTACCGAACGATCTGGCGAGGGCATGTTGGAGACTGTTCGACCTACTAGAATACCTCGCATACGATGGACACGCACAAGCTTGATACCAAACTATCGGTTCGCCTAGCGCGCAAGTTAGCGAACACATACTACAGCCCCCGCGGCTACTGGAAGGGACTCGCGGCCATCAAGAACCTCGCGGCGGCCACGGAATGGCTCAAGAAGCCGGGCCATCAGGCAGATCTATTTGCCCGCGCTTCACAATATTCCGTGGCCGAAATTCGACGTGCCGGTGCCGAACGAAGTCCACCAAGCTGACCTCCTGTTTCTCCCTCACGATCGCGTCGGTCGCAAGACGTATAAGTACGCACTGACAATCGTTCACGTAGCGAGTCGGTATAAGGGGGCTGAACCGTTGGCCACTAAAGAGTCTAAGGAGGTGGCCGAGGCTCTTTCCCGAATATATAAGAGGAGTCCTCTCAAATGGCCGAATCTTCTCCAGGTCGATCCCGGCCGCGAGTTCATGGGCGCGATCTCTCATCTATTAACTAAACACGGCGTTTCTGTCAGACGCGGCCGCGGCAACATCCACCGGGACCAGGGGATCGTGGATCGGTTCAATCGAACCCTGGTTGAGAGGCTGTTCGGACACCAATATGTCAAAGAGCTTGTAGACCCTCATTCGCGATCGACCGAGTGGGTGACCAGGCTGCCCGCCGTGGTCTCCGCATTGAACGGCGAGGTGACCAGATTGATCGGTAAAAAGCCTGTAGATGCCATCAAGTCTAAAAAGGTGTCGCACAAACCATCTGCCGTCTCGCGCTGGCGACCATTTGGTTTAGCTGAGAAACGGCTTCCATCGGATGTTGCCGTCCGGTACCTCTCTATCAACCGGGAGAGCTCGAAGGTGGCCGCCGCCGCGCGACTGATTCGGTGTGGTCTCTCAATGTATATCATCTGGATCGATATATTACCAAACCCGATGAGCCCGTGCTCTACTATTTGGATGATGGTCCATCGCGCGGGTTTGTTCGCGAAGAACTTCTTGCGGTGCCTTTTGACACCCAGCTGCCTCCGGATGGCCTCCTCAATTTCTCATAATTTATCATCTTTTTACAACATAATTAATTAATTATTTAATCAGTATTCGCAAAAAATTAATTCCACCCAATTCAATTCGCGAATTGAGGGTGGTGAGACCTTTTTTTTTTGACCCCCATAACCTATTTTGATAGTGGTGGGCACTTATACACACTCCAATTCGTTTCCCCTTAGTCGCGGTAACGAACTCATACCCTATATACTACTGCGTCAGGTGTGATTTTACACAGGTGCACACAGCACATACATTGTAATACTGCTGTTAACTCTTAGAATGCGAAAAGCAAAAATTGTCGTCTGCTGTTGTTTCGTGTTTTTAGTTTTCTCTGTTAACACATGGTTAAAGTGCTGTAAAACCATGTTTTTTGATGATAAAAATGGAAAATAGAAAATAAACAGTAGACGACAAAAGATTAAGGGTTAACTCTTAGAATGTGGGAAGCAAAAATTGCCGTCTGCTGTTGTTTAATAGTTTTAGTGTTCTCTGAGTAAATATACGCTTTGATAGCACTTTATAATCATTTCCATTGGAAATGATTCTAAAGTGCTGCCAAACAATGTTTTTGTCGTGCCCGCTTGCGGACAGCGCCATACAATTGGCACATTGGCATACGTCCCTACGTACGTACGTATACTTGTGTCCGGGTTAACGTTTTTCGGTATAATATGAAAGACTCCGGTAGACGGTGTGCCATCTAGTTATTGAGAACAAGGAAAGTAAAAAAAAATCAGCAGACAACATTTCATTCAGCATAGCCAGGGTTAATGAGTGCAGTTATTGTGGGGAACAATGAAACTGATAATAGTTAGTTATACAGAGCTCCAGATAGCTGCGTATTTGCTTATATATACCCAATTAAAATTGCCAAAAACCCAATTGAAATCAGAAGTAGCGAGTATCAAAAAACAATTACAATCTTGTGGTACATTGATCATGCAGCAGAAAACAATAAATAGACCACACATATAGCATATTTTTCTTATTTTCCATGAAAACACATCTTGGTATTTCATTAGAATTGTCTCCAAGGAGACAATTGTAATGAAATGCCAAGACATGTTTTTCATTTCGAAGCAAACTATACAATAATTGCTGTCTGTTGATGTGTAAACAGTTGTGTGATTTTATTTTACCCAATTGAAATTTTGAAATACACAATTGCTTCAGAAATGATGGAGTGAAAATTACTCAATTACTAATTCCTTATCTGGAGCCCTGGTTATATTGCTACCTCAATATGGTTGCATTTGGAAATAACGGGATTGTAATTTTACTTGTAACTATAGAATATAATGAGTTTTAGGGAAAAAATCATTTATTTGACCCCATCAGTTTCAGGTGAGATTTTTGCACAGGTGCACGATGTAATACCTTTACCCAGAGACTGTTTTTATACGACCGTTTTGTAAAAAAACGGTACGTATTATGTTTTACCGCACGGCGGGCGGCTGAAGAAAAAGCGCATAGTTCGTGTACACAACTCCTCCGAAACCGTTCTGTCGATCGATCTGAAACTATACACACGTCTTCTAAACATATTGAAGATGTGCACCTTGGTGTTTTTATGCCGAAATAAAAAAATTTAACAAAAATATCACCTTTTTAACTTAGCCATTTTTTCATTGAGAAAATGACTTTATTGAAACGCCGACGTTTTACAATGCAACACAACAGCCTACAGTAGAAATGCGTGTTCATAGACTGATTGAATGTGCTTGCTGTACACTGTATTTGCTGATAAGTTACACTAAACGTATCTACAAGTGTTAATAGTATGTATACTATCAAACATTGAACAGAATAAAACTATGATATGTACATGTGAACAAACCAAACGCACCACTATCGATTTTAAATATATAATTAGCCGACATGTGACTTCGCAATTTGCTACCATCGCCAACTATGATTATATACATGTATCGTCAGAAAGATACATTGTAATTATTGGAGAATTTTGTTCAGAATGTAATTGACGTCATTTACGTAACAGTTAATTGTGACGCAGCGGCGTAGTGGTGCGGCCATACCGTCGAACGAGCAAAGTTCATGATAATGCTAGCGGGGTCCGGGGGAACGGTTACACGAAACACCCAAATACACTCAAATGCGCCCAAATATAGTTTAAATACATATAAATATACCACAAATACACCCTAGATAGTGTCAGATATTAGTGTAAAGCATATATTGACACAAAACACATCATATAATTGACATATGTAGTCAAATAAATCTGATAACTTGGCCATATTTCGATTTATGCACATTGAATCAGCAATCATATGGGAAATACATGCAAAGATAGTTCAATATATAGAGGATATTCCATCGTACATTTTGAATAGCGGGAAATAATACACGAGTGTGCATCGGCTTCCGCGTAAGCAACGAGTGAGCGTAGCGAACGAGTTGCTTGCACGGACGCTGACGGACACGAGTGTATTATTTCCGATATTCAAACATGTACGATGGAATATCCTATTTATTACAATTCCACGGCGGATATATATGCACATTTAGTCTATTTTTGAGATTATTATCAATGAATTGTGATGTGCGCATGAATAGATATACAATAACGTGAATTTCCGCGTTTTGACGTTACGTTGTGTGACGTCAAATGTGTCATCATGTAAACTTTTTGAAATCCAAATTACGCAGCTGTTTCTATGAGCCAGATATATTTGAGTATATGTTTGGAATGTGTTCAATCACATTGACATCCTAGATTAGTCGAGACCCTTTCCAAATTTTCAACTTTATTTTGACTGTAATAAAGAAATTAAACATTTTGCATGGTAGCTCGTGGTTTCCAAGAAAACAGGCGCGCAATTACGGGTGTTCTCTTCACGGTGTATTATTTGTAAGGAGTTGATTACGGGTTTTCTCTCACAGCGAACCCCGTGCAAATAATTTGCAAGAGTGTAATAAATATAAATATGCCACAAATACACCCTCAAACATATCAGTGTATGCTCTTCTTACGTTATCAGAATTTGTATAACCTATTGTATGTATCTGTGTAGATCAGTTTATTATTGTATGCCCTTTTTGGGATACGTGTATATTTTATTAAAATGCCCCACAAATATGCCACAAATACACCCTCAAACGTAGACTACCAGTGTGAACATCGGCTTACCTCTTCAAACATTATATGAGCCGCGTCGTGCGAAAATGTGCCTTATGGCGAAAATGACGTTATCGAATAAATGAGGTCGGAAACGTCGCTTCCATTTACGCTTTTGACATAGCTGACGTCGTTGTTGACAGCTGGTAATGACATATGATATAAATGTATTATCGTGTACCATTAGCCAATTGTATGTAGACCATTGACTATTTTAATTACCATTTTATGCTAAAATATAAATGTACGTTCTCGGGGTTGTTAATGATCAGAAACGAGCAATGTTGAGTAGCATGTGAGCTGGTGGTGTCGGCAGCCCAGTTCGCGTATGGACCCGATAAATGCTTTTTCTTTTTGTGTTAGCATATTGTTTACCGAGAATTTACATACATGTATGTACAGTAGATATGTGATATTGTATGGATAAAATGTTATGTAATGCTAGTGTGAAAGTTCAAAAACGTACATGTAATCGTAAACGTTACAGTACACGTTATATAGCGTCTCCCTTGCTTTATACGCGTATCTGTTTCTGATTTAATTTCAGTTATGTGTGTCAGATTGCATTTAGTGAATACAATTTCGTATTTGGTAAACTTCTGCATGTATCAGTAACGAGGGAATTGTATTACACACAATGTGATAACCACCTTGGCTCATCAAAACTGTGAACATAATATGTGACGCGCCAGCCGAACACCTCCTTTATGGGTCAAACATGCGAACTTGAGTTTTCAACCGTGATACTTAGAAAATTTGATCTCTCTCGAACAATATGATATATAAGCAAATGTTGTATTCAACTGATAAACCATCTTTCTAGACCAACAAACATATATTTCTGACATCACTTTGTCGCATCGACATTGTTTTGACAATACGTACGTTCCGTCGTCGTTATCAATATTTGCGGACAGCGGACCGCACGAGTCGTGACGTTTTCGTGCTACAATTGTACTCACACAGAAAACTTCTCTTTGTTTCATCACAATGCACATATTTATGCACTACATTTATATTATTATTAATATATACTTAGCGATATTTCAAAACATTTATATTTAATTTATAAATAATATAAGAAACAATGACAATTCGTTGCAACGGCACACGTCGCCGGTAAATGATATTTCCAACGTCATGTTAAGTCCACATGTGGAAGACTCGGACCTAGGACCCAATAAATGGCTCATTTGAAAAACGTTACTCCATCCACCCGTTTCCGGTGTCTATTGTACGGAAATTGTTTGGTGGGGTAACGGTTTACAAACGAGCCATTTATCAGGTCCTTGGTCCCAGTCTTCCACCTGTGGTAAAGTCCTTGGTGATAACATATTATGTCACGCAAATTTCTATGGGGGCAGCCATTGTCGTGCTGCACCTAAACGGCGAGTACGACCAAGACAATAGTGCCGTGTGCCAACTTATTATACCCCACAAACAAAGTTTGAGGGGGTATATAGGAGTCAGCTTGTCGGTCGGTCTGTCGGTCTGCCGGTCTGTCGGTCTGTTGGAAATTCCCTTCCGCTCTATATCTTCTACACCCATGCGTTGATTATCAAATTGCTTGGCACAAATGTTTCTCATGATGAGAAGGTGTGTCGCGATCAATAACCACGCACATACGTCCAAGGTCAAGGTCACAGTTGAAGGTCAAAGGTCAAACCTATCGAAATTCACTTCCGCTCTATATCTTCTACACCGATGCATGGATTATCAAATGGCTTGGCACAAATGTTACTCATGATGAGAAGGTGCGTCGCGATCAATAACCACGCACCTACGTCCAAGGTCAAGGTCACAGTTGAAGGTCAAAGGTCAAACCTATTGAAATTCCCTTCCGCTCTATATCTTCTACACCGATGCATGGATTATCACACTATGCCCAGGGTCAAGGTCACAGACTTGATGCGTTTGAAACCTTAACGCTCGGCTAAATGGCTTATAATCAAAAATGCCTCGTTTTCTTTGGCTGCCAGTGGGGGTATTCGTGTGCCGACAGGCCACGTTTCTAGTTATATTGTGTTTTGGTCCGTCTTGCTTTGTATATAAAACTGTACATATACTATTCTCTAAAGTTTTCACAGTTTTAAGCTCAGTTTATTAGTTAAATTTGGGAAAATACGAATCATGACAGTTCGTGCGTATGAATACAGCAGCTATTATCTTTAGGTCTCACGGGACAGTACGTACGGAGCTAGCTACACAAATTCGCCTCCGATATGTTATCTACGGCTACAATTTGACCCATTCAAAAATGTCAAAATTTAGTTAACTGTATATTTTATACCTTTAAACAAATAATCTTTGATGTAGAGCTAGTAAATTGCCCAACATAATAGAACAGGTAAATCATTTTCCCATGGAATCCATCTTTTCTCTAGTTGTTGTTCAACATTCAATATAACGAAATGAAGCTTTCAAATTTACAAGATGTACATGCAAATGTCAGATAAACACCTTGAGACGGTAAAATAACACATTTCTGCATGTGTATGTTCTTTATTAATAATTTATTGATACAGCTTTGACAGTTTTATATTGCTAACATATCAAACACGCCAGATAACCGATTGAAAAATTACTCTTCCATGCGCTACATGAAACAGATGGGGTTAAACGGCCTATGGACATGTATATCTGACGGTGCTCGCCAGACAGGATAAGTTTGTTTTCTTTGAGCATTCCGGTTTCAACCCAAAGTATGAAACATGCAGACGCCTCCATCTACGCCGACTACAAATGTTCTCACGTTTGTTTGTAATTGTTATATAAATAAAGTTTAAAAGAAATATTAGCATTATGATTACATCATACTGATTTTGTGATGTGTTATCTAAAAATACCGGTCATATGGTTATTTAGTTTCAAATGTCATTTACAAGTCGTCCATATGATATTATGAAAATCATTTGCAATATGCTCGTTTGTATAAAAATAATCAACAAAATCACTACGTGTTTCCGGCTTGAAGGAAACCGAAAAAACTGACAAATGAACCACTATAAAAACAACTGTAAAATTCTGCCACGCATATCCAACATTGAAATATTTGTGAGCCACAATTATTAATGCGTACGGCTATACATAGGACAACTTATTGCAATGACACATCGATTTCAAGTGTCAAAATCCGACGTGACGTTGGTAAATTTAAGCGTAACTTTGCGACGTCATTTTCAGGCTTTCATGACGTTGTCATTAAGGCTGGTTTTCACAGAGCGCGGCCCATATATAAATCAATTAATCAATAAGCCTTGACCAATCAAACTTCCTAATTTTGAGCATGTGCAAACCAAGTACAGTGCAACCTCTGTACAACAGCCACCCATGGGAAGACGCAAAACTGGCTGTTGTAGAGAGGTGGCTGTTGTAGGCAAAACCATATGATGTGACAGAACTGGATTCTGACGACTTCTTAAATTTTAAATGCCTTTCGCAAGCGATACCAAATATTGACTTTGATGTAGATGCTCAAAAGATAAGGTGGATGAAAATAAAGACCGTGTCATTTGATGAAAATAATTATTAAATTATGAATCTGAGATACGATGACTTCACTTCTGCAAGAGTTAATATCGGTGTCAAACGCAGTAACACAAGATCAGCTCGATCACAACAGCAAAATTCTACCCGAATCAATATTCCACCACTGAAGAAACTGTACTGCGACAGTGAGCCCCCAAAACTGGCATTGGCCAAATACAAGGCATTAACCAGGCAAATATCATTCCCAAAGTTCATCATCAATTTTTGTATTCTTTGCCCCACAGGTCGGAAGCTGACAGCGATTCAGATTAATTTACCATGCACTTGATGTAGATATGTAAAGGTTTATTGATGGATTTTCTGATTATATCCCCAGCATACAGAGTATGCTGAGGGGCATATACAGTTTTTGTATTTACGCCCGTTCGTCCATCCGTCCGTCCTTAGTAAAATGTGCATTTTCGGGTACGCAATATCTCTGCAAATGCCAATAGTAAGTCGGTTGGACTTGTAACTTCATATACGTCTTTATCACACCCATGGGTCTTTCATGCCAAATTTCGAGGGTACAATCACATGGATCAGATCTGTAGCCTATTTCATCAACATTGCAAAGTATACTTTACTAGCAAAGTATACTTTGAGGGAGTAATCATTTATTTTTCCTGAAATGCATTATTTCATATAGAACTAACAAATGCATGTATTTCATGATTAAAAGTATGCAGAATTATTATACTGAATGTATTACATTATCACAGCCATAATGGCTGTGATAATGTAATAAATTCAGTATAATAAAAATTAATAAATTTTTCAAAAAAAATGAAAATTTCTCCCTCAAAGTATACTTTGCTACTAAAGTATACTTTGCAATGTTGATGAAATAGGCTACTGATGTCAGCCGGGGTATCTATGAGCCCCTGCTCACTTAGTCTAGTGTTAAAAATACACAATATTGACGTTTTCATTTTGTAGTATTTCCACACCACTGGTCTGTCGGATGAGACTGTAAACTGTGGTCCCGTCTCAATATGACCTTAGCCATTTCTTTGATGTTAAACTTCCACTTTACATTCTTTGTCATATTTAACATTTCATATTTTGCTTGATATATTTATATTAGATGGTTTCAGTTGTAAACATCTTGCAAGTTATGCTACATTATCATCACTAAACGTCTTGTTTTGATTCTGGAGATTCTCATACATGTATATCAATGTTGAATAAATAAAATAACGTATAAACACAGTTATGTTATCATTACACATCTCCAATAAAATGTCTCATTGTGGCAAATACTTTGGAACAAAGCTTGTCTAACTTTAGATGGACTACTGTTGCACTGATCATTTCACTGCGAAACTAGTCTAAGTTGAATTGAACTAATTTTGCGCTGAAAATTTCTGTGCGAAACTAGTCTAAGTTGAATTGAACTAATTTTGCGCTGATAATTTCAGTGCGAAACTAGTCCAAGTTGAGATGAACTAGTTTTGTACTGAAAATTTCAGCGCGCAATAAGTCTAACACTTCAAATACATATTTTCAATTATTTTTTTAAAATTTAAAGTTGATATTTTAATTTCATATATAATATATACCAACACTCTCAATTTTCAAATCTCTAAGTCCCAGTAGTTATTGAAATAATCAGTTTTTTCCTTCTCCTGAAAAGTTTTCAAAAACCTAGTTAGACTAGTGTTGCGCCAAGCCCTCGATGTGGAGTAATACATGAAACATGTTCATACAGTAGCAAAAGACAGAAGTGGTTACCTGCAATGGTATGAGAACAAATTTACAAACACATGTAAATTCTAACTGGTCTCTCTGGCGTCTCACGGCGGAATGCGCCGCGATCTCGTAGATCGCGCCCGAAATTCAAATCCGAACGAGATTCTACGAGACGTCGGTCAGAACAATAAAATTGCCCCAGGCACCACATACGGCCATAAATAGCGAAAAGTAAACAGTGTAAATACTACATGTATTATGTGTTTATAATATATATATGGGTTATAGAATAGGTGAGGTATAGAATATTATGGGATGGATAGTATATGGGAGCTATAGGTCTATATTGGATATTATCGGGTATGTTTGGAGAGTGTTTTTGGGTTGGGAGAAGTAAATATCACGTGGTCTAAAACAATAAAACAACTCCGGTTACATTTCCTTTAATTATTTTAAATGTTTACTGAAAAAGAAAGACAAAATATCTCGCTTTCGGTCAGTTTCGCCGTGAAACCATGTTTAACCCATTACCGGTACATGTGGAATATTTTGTTTTTATTTTTGTTATTTCTCGATGAAAGTATATGTTGCGAAAACTAATTTGAACCGTCTTGATGAGACAGTTCAAATGGTGGTCGCGACATATACTTCTAAGCACACTTAACCCTTAGACCGCTATGTTATTTGTTTTGTCGTCTGCTGTTTATTTTCTATTTTCCATTTTTATCATCAAAAACAAGCTTTGGCAGCAATTTATAATAATTTACAACATGCTTTGACAGCACTTCAGAATCATTTCCATTGGAAATGATTCTGAAGTGCTGTCAAACGATGTTATTATTGAGAAATAAGGCAAGAAATAAAAGCAACATCAGACGACAATTGTTGTGAGTAGCGGTCTAAGGGTTAATTATTTTAAATGTTTACTGAAGAAAAAAAAGAAAAAATATCTCGCTTTCAGTCAGTTTCACCTTGAAACCATGTTTAAACCATTACATTCGGAATACACCTACGGGTATGAATTTTTAAAAATATTTTGTTTTTATTTTGTTATTTCTCAATGAAAGAATATGTTGCGACCACTCATTTGAACCGTCTCATCAAGTACCCTTACTACGCTGAATTAAATTTTTCCGTCTGCTGTAAATGTTTTATTTTCAATATTTCTCGACAAAAACCTCTTAATGTGGGAAAAAGTTCAAAATTGTGAAGGTCAAAAGGTGAAGGTCATATTAAGGGCAGCATGGATGTTTGGCATTTGTGCACAAGTATAATGTTGACGTATTGAAATATTATAGTGATCCTTCAAGGGATATAGAAGATATGACGGAATTGAGAAACTCTGGCAAACTTCTTAAAGTGGCTGTGTCTCAGATTGTACCTCCCCAAATAAACATTTCACAAAAAGCACTTGAAATGTATCACTGGATATTGTATGAATACAGACACAACTTGTTCTTGGCCATATTATGTTTGCAGAAAATCCTAAATATTTTCCGTCTATGCGCTCAGAAGTATATGTCGCGACCCTCATTTGAACCGTCTCGTCGAGACGGTTCACATGAGTGGTCACAACATATACTTTCATTGAGAAATAAAAAAATAAAAATAAAATGTTTAAACAAAATTCATACCCGTAAAGATGTATTCCGCATGTAGTGGGTTAAGCAGGAATTCATTGTTACAATGTGTGTACCATCCTAGAATATATTGTATATCATATACAGTGGAGCCTCTCTAAACCGGACACCGCGGGAGGTCCCCAGTGTATACAGTGGAACCTCTCTAAACCGGACGTGTACCTCTCTAAACCGGACACCCCGGGAGGTCCCCAGTGCATACAGTGGAAACTCTCTAGACTGGACTCCCTGGGAGGTCCCCAGTGTATACAGTGTAACCTCTCTAGACTGGACTCCCTGGGAGGTCCCCAGTGTATACAGTGGAAACTCTCTAGACTGGACACAATGGGAGGCCCCCAGTGTATACAGTGGAAACTCTCTAGACTGGACACCCTGGGAGGTCCCCAGTGTATACAGTGTAACCTCTCTAGACTGGACTCCCTGGGAGGTCCCCAGTGTATACAGTGGAACCTCTCTAGACTGGACACAATGGGAGGTCCCCAGTGTATACAGTGGAACCTCTCTAGACTGGACACAATGGGAGGTCCCCAGTGTATACAGTGTAACCTCTCTAGACTGGACTCCCTGGGAGGCCCCCAGTGTATGCAGTGGAACCTCTCTAGACTGGACACAATGGGAGGTCCCCAGTGTATACAGTGGAACCTCTCTAGACTGGACTCCCTGGGAGGTCCCCAGTGTATACAGTGGAACCTCTCTAGACTGGACACCCTGGGAGGTCCCCAGTGTATACAGTGGAAACTCTCTAGACTGGACACAATGGGAGGTCCCCAGTGTATACAGTGGAACCTCTCTAGACTGGACACACTGGGAGGTCCCCAGTGTATACAGTGTAACCTCTCTAGACTGGACTCCCTGGGAGGGCCCCAGTGTATACAGTGTAACCTCTCTAGACTGGACACACTGGGAGGTCCCCAGTGTATACAGTGGAACCTCTCTAGACTGGACTCCATGGGAGGTCCCCAGTGTATACAGTGTAACCTCTCTAGACTGGACTCCCTGGGAGTGTATACAGTGTAACCTCTCTAGACTGGACTCCCTGGGAGGTCCCCAGTGTATACAGTGGAAGTGGAACCTCTCTAGACTGGACTCCCTGGGAGGTCCCCAGTGTATACAGTGGAACCTCTCTAGACTGGACTCCCTGGGAGGTCCCCAGTGTATACAGTGTAACCTCTCTAGACTGGACTCCCTGGGAGGTCCCCAGTGTATACAGTGGAACCTCTCTAGACTGGACTCCCTGGGAGGTCCCCAGTGTATACAGTGTAACCCTCTAGACTGGACACAATGGAGGGGTCCCCATGTATACAGTGTAACTCTACTGGACACAATGGGGCCCCGTGTATACATGGTAACCTCTCTAGACTGGACCCCCTGGGAGGTCCCCATGTATACATGGAACCTCTCTAGACTGGACTCCCCTGGGAGGTCCCCAGTGTATACAGTGTAACCTCTCTATACTGGACTCCCTCCCCAGTGTATCATGTACTCAGACTGGACACCCTGGGAGGTCCCCAGTGTATACAGGTCACCTCAGGTGTACCCTACAGTGACTCTCTGACTGGACACCCTGGAGGTCATGTATACAGTGGGAAAACTCTCTAGACTGGACACCCCTGGGAGGTCCCCCATGTATACAGTGGACTCCCTCCCCTAGTAACTCTCTAGACTGGACACTGGGAGGTCCCCCAGTGTATACAGTGGTACCTCTGCAGGACACCCACCCCAATGGAGTCCCCAGTATACATGTAACTCTCTAGACTGGACACAATGGAGGTCCCCAGTGTATACAGTGGAACCTCTCTAGACTGGGATCCCGTGGGAGGTCCCCATGTATACATGGAACCTCTCTAGAACTGGACTCTGGGAGGTCCCCCCAGTGTATACAGTGTAACCTCTCTAGACTGGACCCCTGGGAGGTCCCCAGTGTATACAGGTGGAAACTCTAGACCTGGACCACTGGGAGGTCCCCAGTAATACAGTGGAAACTCCTAGACGGACACCCTGGGGAGGTCCCCAGTTACAGTGGTACCTCTCTAGACTGGACTCTGGGAGGTCCCCCCAGTGGTATACAGGAAAACTCTCTAGACTGGACACCCTGGAGTCAATTGTATACAGTGTACCAACTCTAGACTGGACTCCCTGGGAGGTCCCCAGTGTAATACAGTGTAACCTCTCTAGACTGGACTCCCTGGGAGGTCCCCCAGTGTATACAGTGGAACTCTCTAGACTGGACCCAATGGGAGGACCCCAGTGTATAGTGTAACCTCTCTACTGGACTCCCTGGGAGGTCCCCAGTGTATACAGTGTAACCTCTCTAGACTGGACACAAGGTCCCCAGTGTATACAGTGGAAATCTCTTAGATGGACATGGGAGGCCCCTCCCCAGTGTATACAGTAACCTCTCTAGACTGGACACCCTGGGAGGTCCCCAGTGTATACAATGGAACCAATCTCTAGACTGGACTCCCTGGGAGGTCCCCATGTATACAGTGTAACCTCTCTAAACTGGACACTGGGAGTCCCCAGTGTATACAGTGGAACCTCTCTAGACTGGACACCCTGGGAGGTCCCCAGTGTATACAGTGTACCTCTCTAGGACTGGACCCTCCCTGGGAGTCCCCTGGGAGGTCCCCAGTGTACAGTGAACCTCTCTAGACTGGACACCCTGGGAGGTCCCAAAGTGTATACAGTGGAACCACTTAGATGGACTCCCTGGGAGGTCCCCAGTGTATACAGTGTAACCTCTCTAGACGGACTCCCTGGGAGGTCCCAGTGTATACAGTGAACCTCTCTAGGACTGGACAACCTGGGAGGTCCCCAGTGTATACAGTGTAACCTCTCTAGACTGGACTCCCTGGGAGGTCCCCAGTGTATACAGTGAACCTCTCTAGACTGGACACATGGGAGGTCCCCAGTGTATACAGGTACTAACCCTCTACAGACATGGACACAATGGAGGCCCCCAGTGTATACAGTGGACCTCTCTAGACTCTAGGACTGACATGATCCGGGAGGTCCCCAGTGTATACAGTGTAAACCTCTCTACTGGACACTGGGAGGTCCCCATGTATACAGTGTAACCCTCTAGACTGGACTCCCTGGGAGTCAGTATACAGTGGAACCTCTCACCCAGGGAGGTCCCCAGTGTACAGTGTAACTCCTCCCTGGGAGGTCAGTGTATACAGTGGAACCTCTCTAGACTGGACAACCCCTGGGAGGTCCCCAGTGTATACAGTGTAACCTCTCTAGACTGGTACACATGGGAGACCCCCCAGTGTATACAGTGGTAAACCTCTCTAGGACTGGACACATGGGAGGTCCCCAGTGTATACAGTGTAACCTCTCTAGACTGGACCCCTGGGAGGTCCCCATGTATACAGTGTAACCTCTCTAGACTGGACTCCCTGGGAGGTCCCCAGTGTATACAGTGGAACCTCTCTAGACTGGACACCCTGGGAGGTCCCCAGTGTATACAGTGTAACCTCTCTAGACTGGACACACTGGGAGGTCCCCAGTGTATACAGTGTAAACCTCTCTAGACTGGACACAATGGGAGGTCCCCAGTGTATACAGTGTAACCTCTCTAGACTGGACACAATGGGAGGTCCCCAGTGTATACAGTGGAACCTCTCTAGACTGGACACAATGGGAGGTCCCCAGTGTATACCAGTGGAACCTCTCTAGACTGACACACTGGGAGGTCCCCAGTGTATACAGTGGAACCTCTCTAGACTGGACACCCTGGGAGGGCCCCAGTGTATACAGTGTAACATCTCTAGACTGGACACCCTGGGAGGTCCCCAGTGTATACAGTGTAACCTCTCTAGCTGGACTCCCTGGGAGTGGTACCCAGTGTATACAGTGGAACCTCTCTAGACTGGACACCCTGGGAGGTCCCCAGTGAAATACAGTGTACCTATCTAGACTGGACACATCGGGTGGGAGGTCCCCAGTGTATGCAGTGGAAAACCTCTTAGACGGGACACCTGGGAGGTCCCAGTGTATACAGTTAACCTCTCTAGACTGGTACACTGGGAGGGTTCCCAGTGTATACAGTGTAACTTCTCGACTGGACACACTGGGAGGGACCCCAGTGTATACAGTGTAAACTCTCTAGACTGGACACAACTGGAGGACCCCGTGTTAAACAGTGTAACCTCTCTAGACTGGACTCCTCGGGAGGTCCCCAGCCCCAAGTGTATACAGTGTAACCTCTCTAGACTGGACTCACTGGGAGGTCCCCAGTGTATACAGTGTAACCTCTCTAGACTGGACACCCTGGCAGGTCCCCAGGGTGTACGGTTTAGAGAGGCTCCACTGTTAACCAGGCATTTGAGCATGTCTAGACAGTTTTCCGTGGCTTGCAAGCATGAACAGACACTATCAAAGAAAATGCATGACAATACACCTATACAATTTAACGGACGGAGATTTGATCGGTATCGTGTTTAGAGGTTCTACCATAATACGCTCTTAACCCTTACACCGCTACTCACAACAATTGTCGTCTGTTGTTGCTTTTATATCTTGCCTTATTTCTCAATAAAAACATGGTTTGACAGCACTTCAGAATCATTTCCAATGGAAATGATTCTGAAGTGCTGTCAAAGCATGTTGTAAATTATTCTAAAGTGCTGTCAAAGCATGTTTTTGATGATAACAATGGGAAATAGAAAATAAACAGCAGACAACAACAAAAATAAGATCGCGGTCTAAGGGTTAATTAATATTCTCTATTTCTAGGGAAGCCGTTGAAGCATGATCCCAAGTTCACAGGCCCAATAAAACGAAGGTGAGTACAGAGCTCCAGATAAGTATTGTATCTGAAGAGTATTTACCCCCATATATCAAATGTGTTGCATGTTTTACGTTTACAATTGTATTATTGATTTTCTTCCTTATTAAAAATTGGGAACAAATGCTAAACATAAATCATTTATTTGAGCCGCAAAACACTGTTTGCTTTTCACAGCTCAACTAAGTAAATTTTAAACTTAATTACAGCATTTTCACGACTCAATTTGAAAATCAATGCGCATTTTCACATTGCTGTGAGTATTTTGTACTACCACTTTTGATAATAAATGCATCTACTGCAATATATACGCCAATACGCACCTTATCTAGAGCTCTGTGAGTTGTAACACAGGTGATGCCTCAATGACTCGATATCTCACACTAAATCAACTTACTTAGAAAACTACGGTAATTCCTTGTTCCCTGAAATCAAAACCTACTATTCTCTATATATTTTCCTTATTTCTGAACCAAAATATATGTTGTGACCACTCATTTGAAAACTAGAGAAAAGTCAATGGGGCATCATCACAATATACCCACCTTTCCAAATTTCAAAGTCTGATATGGGAAGATAATCTCTGAGTCGGGAATCAAATCAAGAATCAAAAATCACTTTGTGCACCTACACACCATAAGGAAGCCACATACCAAATATGAAATCATTACAGTTTAAACTTTTACTTAGAAAGCAAAAATTACAGAATTCTAAAGTCCAAAATGAGGAGATGGTCCGTGACACGGGGTTCGAATGAAATATAAAAATCAAAGTACTGAAAGTACTGAAATATGTTATCTCCACAAAAACTGATCGGTGTGTTGGGTAAGTTAACTTTGTGAAACACACTGGTGTAACTTGCAGGGTCAGTACCTAAATATATAGAAAATCGTCCACCCCCTTTTACTGCTACATGTAGCTCTGTACTATGTAAAACACACTGGTGTAACTTGCATGGTCGTGGAGAAGAATTCATATAAGCTTGTTCAAGCTTGTTTTCCAATCCACACACTATTTAATGCTTGTATCATACCATGTATTCTTCCTTTACATGACTTATAACTTAATAAATATTGTTTAAACTAATGTAACGCATGGAAAAGTGATTTTTGCAAACGGTTATCCGACGTGTTTGATATGTTAGCGCTATAAAACTGTCAAAGCTGTATCAACACATTATTAATAAAGAACATACACATGCAGAAATTGGTTATTTTACAGTGTCAAGGTGTTTATCTGACATTTACATGTATATCTTGTAAATTTGAAAGCTTAATTTCGTTATTGAATGTTGAACAACAACTATATAGAGAAAAGCTTGCAAAAAGTGCAGATCCAGATGAGCCGGCTCGTAACGAGCCGTCTCATCAGGATTTGCACTGTTTGCAAATAATTTTCGTATTTTATCTCCTTACTATATCTGGCTGAGAGTTGTCACCTCTTTTGTGTTACGACATTTTAGCATGACTACAATGAAACCTGTCTAAACTGGACACCCTGTGAGGTCCCCAGGTTGTCCGGCTTAGAGAGTTTTCACTGTAAATCAGGCATATGATCATTCTGAGCCGTAGCTGTGTGATCACAAACTGACATTATCACCTGAGATAAATGACCTAGAAACTCATCAAACATGAGATCACATGTGTTTTCTTGGTGTCCGGTTTAGAGAGGTTCCACTGTATATATATTGCTCGGAATAATGAGACCTTTTGTCATGGTGATGGAAATATATCCATATCATTATGACATAATCCCACAGTGAATCGTAAAGGATTATAACACCCACATGGATATGTTGTAGTAATGGTACGGTCATAAATATTCATATAAACTGTCTGTTCGACGTTTTTCTGCTGACAAACTTTTGGCTATTAAACGTATTAAAATATTTAAATGTAAGTAGTTTTTCATCAATAACAAAAATGTCACCCTCCCCAAATCTTTTTATTTGATAAAATTCCACAAATAAAAAAAAGCTTTTAAAAAATATATTTTTCGCCCCCATGTTAAATTCCCATAGGAAAATCGTCGGTGTTATTTTCAATGAAACCCACACTACATGTATACAATGTGTATGATCACGTGGTTACAACAGCAAACTTACGTGGTTACTTCAAAGTAAGTATTATTTGATATTTTCCTTAATAGGTAACATATTTTGATGAAATATGGCACAGCAAATGCGTCTTCATGAGCTGCATTTGGTGGTCCCGGGAGTTCGGCACATACTTATGTCGTTCTTGCGAAGAATAGATTTCCGTGTCTGTACATAATAAGGACAAAATAAAAGAATACGTACTTTGAATCAGAGTGCTTCTGGAAGTTTCAGTAATTGTTGTTGTTGTTGTAACCACGTGATCCTTCACCTTGTGTATATGTGCTTATTCCATTACATAATACATTACTTGATAATTGAATACAGGTTAGTGTATGTTGATATCAAGTTTATCAGACCAGGGGGCCGTTTCACTAAACTTTGTACGACTAAACTGTTAACTGTTTGTAAGTGCAAAATTATGATTGTCTGTAAAATTCACATTGACACTGTTTTCTTGTAAACAGTTATTGGATTTACATTTATTGAGCATAGGCTGCATACGCAGCCTATGCTCAATATATGTAAATCCATCAATTGAAATTTCCAGACGATCCTAAATTTGCACTTACGAACATTTTAGTCGTACAAAGTTTAGTGAAACGGACCCTAGTCGGAAATGGTAGGAATTTCTCGGCAAACTTTGGAATTCCTGCACACTTCTTAGCCTCGCCGCCTTATACACACGATATTAAACCTTTCAACCCTAAGGAACTGGAATGGACTGTGATATGTTAATGTTCCGACCAATCCAATGGTCACAAAATGATTTTCAGATTCGTCCATTTATGAAAAGGGGGTGTTTTTGTTCTCAAAAATATTAAAATTACTTTCAAAAAGTGCAGATCCTGATGAGACGGCTCGTTACGAGCCGGCTCATTTGGATCTGCACTTTTTGCATAAACCGATATAACGGGATTTCGGGTTCAAAGGGAAACCTTCGTCTGCAGTTGCTTTTATATCTGGCCTTATTTCTCAATAAAAACATGGTTTGACAGCACTTCAGAATAATTTCCAATGGAAATGATTCTGAAGTGCTGTCAAAGCATGTTGTGAATTATTCTAAAGTGCTGTCAAAGCATGTTTTGATGATACAAATGGTAAATAGAAAATAAACAACAGACGACAAACAAATTAAGATAGCGGTCTAAGGGTTAAACAATAGCCTGGTATTCTTTATAATACATCAATGGATCAGTATTGCATATGCATTTCAGATCATATGCAAATGCTGTATTTAGAGGATCTCGAATGAGTTTCCATTTGATCTGAGATTTATGAAACGAGTCACGCACAGTTTATGCACTGAGCCTCCGGCGAGGTGCATAAAGTTGCTGACGAGTCTCATAAATCTCATATCAAATGGAAACTCATTCGAGTTTGAGATTCTGTTTATCACATGACTTCACACTCCAAATAGCAGAAAACGTGGAGATGTCTAATACGTTTCAGTGAGAAGACGCCATTGACTATTTTCGCATCGAGTTGAAAATTGTTTTAATACTAGTAATACATATATTATAAATATGCCATATTATACGTTCCTTTCTTTATAAACACTTCATATTACCAAACGTGAGCGAATTGTAACAATTGTAGTGATTTAACTGATTTATATCCCAGTAAACTCCCATGCCGAACTACTTTCCGTAACCTTGAGGCGCAGTTAAAATAATTCTTAAGAAAACGGAAAATAAACACATTTTCTTGATGAATTTATTTCAAATGCTGGAATTATAAGGAATGAACGGCCTTTTTGTGGAATTTATCAGGGATATAAACTTGGAAAAGTCGCGGGAATACTGGACGAGGCCTTCCGGACTTCGTCCAATATTCCCGCGACTTTTCCAAGTTTATACCCCGATAAATTCCACAAAAAGGCCATTCATTCCTATAGTAAACACTTCATATTACCAAACGTGAGCGAATTTTAACAATTGTAGTGATTTAACTGATTCAATGACGTTTAAAATATGATGTCGCGCCATTAGGGATGCCATTTGGAACGTCTTCGTTTTGTTCGTTTGGCATAACGTTGGTGCATACTACGAGTGGTGTGATGGTGATGCGGCCAGTCAATCAAATTCGCTGCTGGTGTTATTACACGTGTGTCATATAACATTTATGAAACGGGTTGCAGCACATCAGGGTTTTCATGTGATAATTGACCTTATTGATCAGACATAAAACACTATTCCATCAATCAGTGGACACTCCTCGTGTATTACAGGTCATGTACGGATGTAATCTGCTGTCTCGTGTTTGTCGTTTTCGTGGCCGGCCTCGGCGTCGTCGGATATTTCGGTAAGTCTCACCAGAGTTATGTTTCCTATAAGTGTGCTTGTAGACTGATTCTGATTAATTATACCATATTTTGTGGGTGGTGGTCGGGCGAATGAGACGGCGTAAATTAACGTTATGGGTTCCTCCTTATAGGAATCACGATTTGCCTGGTTTGGCCCTCAGGTACGTTTTTATCTTTGGCTCTTTAGTTACCTCTGAATTGAATTGGGTTATTGCCCATTATAAAAGTAGTAAGATTATTACTGATCTTACAGCTTTTGGGAGGGGCCAAGTGATTCTGGTGTGGTGAGGACCTGGCATCAGATCAGGATTATTCTGATTTCAGGGCTGAATATATAGTTTTTTTATTGTAAATATTCAGTTCTGATTTTGGAATCCCCCCCCCCCCCATTTGTATATGTACTTGAACATGTACATGTACTTGTACAGGTAATATATGGGATTTAGTACTAAACCCATTGACCCGGCCTTAAATGACCTTAGCTGTTGATAGGCAGTTAAACCCCAACAAACAAATATACCATATATATTCTAACAGTTAGCCCTCTATTGCTACCTTTCATAAATATGTAGGGTTGGGTTGTAGCATAGGGTTAGAACACCTGGGGCCCGTTTCACAAAACTTCGTACGACTAAAATGTTCGTAAGGGCACATTTACGATCGTCTGTAAATTTCATTCGATGGATTTACATGTATTTATATGCAGCATATGTTCAATACATGTAAATCCAATAATCGTTTACAAGAAAACATTGCTAATGTTAAACTTACAGACTATCATAATTTTGCACTTACGAACATTTATTTGTACAAAGTTTAGTGAAACGGGCCCCTGACTTCCAATCTGCTGTTGCTTTTATATCTTGCCTTATTTCTCAATAAAAACATGGCTTGACAGCACTTCAGAATCATTTCCACTGGAAATGATTCTGAAGTGCTGTCAAAGCATGTTGTAAATTATTCTAAAGTGCTGTCAAAGCATGTTTTTGATGATAAAAATGGAAAATAAACAGCAGACGACAAAAAATTAAGTTAGCGATGTAAGATATAATCCGGTGCATTCATATTTCCGTAAACAGCCCCGGTATTCTTTAGGAAATGCCGCCAGTTTTGTCATGGTGGCACATGTTTGTTGTTGTTGTTGATGGAATGGCATCAACACCGGTGCATTCACTGGATGCTTGTATCAGATTTCTGTAAACAGCCCCGTATTGTTTAGGAAATGCCGCCAATGATGGATTGTAGTGTAATATTTGTTCCGCTGGGTGGGAAACCGGACCGTGCGATGTTTATACTGTTAGTGGATTCTGATTGTTCTTTTTATTTACACAGCCTAAAAGGTACATGCCCACTCAGTAGCAACAAACTGTTCTTTGTAGGAATTAAATAAGTGTATAATTGTGTCACTATTCCACCAGTTCTAAAAATTACGAATGCCCGCTATACAGATATAATCATTTAGTAATATTTATTTTACTGATAGTGACGCGAGGTGGTATCAGGCTATTTTTATATGCAAATGAGGCATGATATTTTTTAATTATTTATACTAATTAAATGTCACCTGAAAAAATAATATTTTTGACAGGTTATAGATAAAAGAGTCTGATCATTGCACATCAAAACATAAATGTTGTGCCTACTGAATGGGCATGTACCTTTAACCCTTTCAACGCCACAGGCCTGTATAGGTGTATTGGCAAAAAGTGTAGATCCAGATGAGCCGGCTCGTGACGAGCCGTCTCACCAGGATCTACACTTTTTGCAAGTAATTGTCATATTGGACTAGTCTGAAAACCTTTTTGTGACTGTTGGATTGGTTGCAAAATGAACGTATCAAAATCCACAAAATGACTGGAGAAATGGGGCTTATGGGATTTGTGACCAGTGGAGCTCCTGATCAGCTAGCGCACACTAGCAAACTGATAGCGATATATATCAATTGTTAGAAGCATTATGGATGTTTCATTGATGGAATGGCGAACAGTGCGGATGCACAGGCTGATCTGGATATACAACTGGTCGCAAAACCCATAAACCCCATTTCACCAGTCACAGACACATGATACAAATTCATGTGATTTCGTACCTTCGGACATCTGCGTAATTTCATGTAATACATTTATAAAAATTTACAATATTTTCCGTAAATGCCGTCGAAAGTTGACAATTTTTTCAGAGTACATGCTGTACTCTGAAATTGTTTTCAACTTTTTACTTTATTTATGAAAAATATTGTAAATTTTTTAAACGTATTTAATGAAATTAAACAGATGTCCGACGGTTCAAAATCACATGGCGTGTCTCACAATTAGGTCAGAAAATCACATGGCGTGTCTCACAATTAGGTCAGAAAATCACATGGCGTGTCTCACAATTAGGTCAGAAAATCACACAATTCTCCTGACTTATTATTGTTATTATGATACATGCCACTATAATTGTGTGCCACTATAATTGTGTACTATAATTGTGTGCCACTATAATTGTGTGGGTGGTTGGTCGGGCGAACGTGACGGCATAAATTAAGGGTAGAGGTTCCTCCTGAGAGGAATCACGATTTGTCTGGTTTGGCCCTCAGGTACGTTTTATCTTTGGCTCTTTTGTTACCTGGGAGTTGAATTGGGTTATTGCCTAGTATAAAAGTAGTAAGATTATTACTGATCCTACTGCTTTTGGAAGAGGGCCAAGTGATTCTGGTGTGGTGAGGACCTGGCATCAGATCAGGATTGTTCTGATTTCAAGGCTGAATATATTTTATTTTTTTATTGTAAATATTCAGTTCTGATTTTGGGATTTTCCCCCCATTTGTACATGTACTTGAACATGTACTTGTACAGGTAATATATGGGAATTAGTATTAAACCCAGCCTTAAATGACCCTTAGACCCGGCCTTAAATGACCTTAGCTGTTGATAGGCCGTTAAACCCCAATAAACAAACAAAGAAACTATAATTGTATTTGCAGGCTTCACGTACGGCAATCCCGGGCTGCTACTATACCCAATGAACTCCGAGAAAGAACTCTGTGGCTTCGGAAACCAGAAGTAAGTATTGTTGTCCGTTTTCATGTTCATGTTCCGCAGGTTTATGCCCCAAAAATATGAACTGTATTTATTCTAATAAACGCCCCCGGGGCTATGCAGTTGGTGGGGATCAAAACGCGGAAAGTAGGATCAAAATATGTTCTTTTCACATACAAAATCCATTTAAAACAATGTTTTAAATGGCTTTTGTATTTGAAAATAACACATTTATAATGCAAATATGGGAGATGGGCTACTATTAGAGAGGGGGGCTACTATTAGAATAAATACGGTAGCTAGGAAACTTTTTGAAACATCTCATCAAAAGTACAAATATCTTCCTTATGTATGCACCGAAGTATTGTTGTTACCACTCTTTTGAACTGTCTCATAAAAAATACACATACATTCCTTATTTATGCACCAAAATATATCTTATTACCACTCATTTGAACCGTCTCACCGAGACACTTCAAATGAGTGGTTACAACATATACTTTTGGGGAGAAAAAAAGAAAATACAAAAAATATTCGGCAATTTTGCCACTTGTGAATCCGAATCAAATACAAAGTACAGTATAAATCATGTTTTTTTATGAAAAAAATAGTAGGCATAAGCACTACTTGACTGATTGATGGATCTAACCTACTTTGAAACCTTATGTTGATGTCTATCATACAAGTTATCTGAACTCTGGATACTGTTTTTGTATGCTGTGAAAATATCAAGGTATTCTTCTTTATCCCTAGATAATGTGTAATATTATGGAGCCCCGCAGAGGACATGGATTTTTTTTTATTAATTTGTTCCCACGAAATAACAATTCATTCCCTCAATTTAACAATTCGTTCCCTCGAATTAACAATTTGTTTCCTCGATATGACAATTCGTTCCCTCGAATTAACAATTCGTTCCCTTGAATTAACAATTCGTTCCCACGATATAACAATTTGTTCCCTCAAATTAACAATTCGTTCCCACGATATAACAATTCGTTCCCTCAAAATGACAATTTGTTCCCTCAATTTAACAATTCGTTCCCTCGAATTAACAATTCGTTCCCACGATATAACAATTCTTTCCCTTGAATTAACAATTCGTTCCCACGAAATGACAATTCGTTCCCTCAATTTAACAATTAGTTCCCACGATATAACAATTCGTTTCCATGAATTAACAATTTTTCCCTCAATTTAACAATTCGTTCCCTCGAATTAACAATTTGTTCCCACAAAATAGCAATTCGTTCCCACGGGAACGAATTGTTATTTCGTGGGATCGAATTGTTAAATTGAGGGAACACATTGTTATTTCGTGGGAACGAATTAATAAAAAAAGAATTCTACGTCTCCTGCGGGGCTCCGTAGAATATAGCCAATCACATGTGACTAACATATCTCTAGATAAGTGAGAGTATCATTATTGAAGATACAAGCTCTTACAAAAACTTTAAGCTTGTGACGGACGGGATGGACGGGACGGGCGGACAAGGGTAGCACTAAATGCCCCTTCCACTATCGTGGTGGGGTATACAAATCCCTGATATTTCAGTTTTAAAGTGCCGACACTGATAAGACTACATATGGGCCGCGCCATACGAAAACCGGGCTTAATGACAACGTCATGAAAAGCGGTAAACGACGTAGGAAAAACGACGTTTGCAGCGTCACTGTAAAAGTTCACATTTTTCCCTCCCATTTACGTTTACTGGTGCCAATTAACATTTAGTGTGAACAGAAAACGGAAAATTATAACTTACTGAAACATTCACTAATATGAGACGCGATGCCTTGCACCTTTATAGTACACATATTATGACGTCATGACTTGATGGCACGTACTTGTGACGTCACTGAACGTGAATACATGTTTGACGTTATGGCCATGGTGTCGTGACAAAATATTATAGCAATGATACTAACACGAGTTCCTCGCAGCATCAATGAAATGCTTCAGGCGCTGTGCATTGTCGCCTAACTGTTGTTCTTTGACATTGTCACTCTTTTTCGTCGGTTATCCTTATGAATTCAAAATGGTGAACGCATAATTTAACTGGCTACATATCAGCGAAGTCCTCGCTTACACTGCCACCTTGAATCCTAAAATAATCTTAAATATGAACAACCTAGTGTATGCCAACGATATTACCATCTATTATCTTGGTAAATTGAGACACTTTTGAACAATTCAATCCAGTACTTAGCGAATGATATGCCATTTAATGCCACTCATTTTATCATAAACAGAGGTAGACACTCAACTATATTGTAAGGGACCTGAAATCTGGTTTTTGTCAGGATGATTATCCAGATATCGGGTTTGGTAGCTCCGCACCAACAAGGATGTTCACTATCAACTAAATATTGGCTGATAATAGAATACGAGAGCGAATGTCAATTCAACAAGTTTAATAAAGTCTTAACTACCATGTAACAACAATTAAAGTATTTTTTACGGACTGAATATCGGATTATGCGGTGCACAATATGTCATTTCCACATTGTGGCAGAAATTAACACATGTCAAACAGAGAACAATAATGGGAATCTCAACCTCCAAGTAACTCTGCAACTAATCAACATGTGTCGGTAAGCTTGGTTAAATATTCAACATGTTCTCATGTTATAGTACATTACAGTTTTCAGTGTTTAAGGATGGGTGGGGTAACCATGGGCGGATTCAGTGGGGGGGGGGGGCAGGGGGCGGACAAGGCGCGCGCCGCCCTTACAATTCGCCGAGTAAAGATTTTTTACAAGTTACAAGGCACGTTTATTGCTCCAAAATGCGCCAGAACGCAGGAAATGCGGTGTAGATTTCAAAAAAAGAAATTTGATGGTCATAAACATGATTTTAGCACGATTTGTAGTATCAACAATTATAAGGTATCACGCTACCAAATCTGCCAGACGTCGTGTTTTGTCACAAAGTTAATGTTATAAGCCGCCTACTGCAGATGTACACGTGCAATGTCTATAAACAAATACTCCATTTGCAGCAATTCCTTATTTGAAAATTATTCATACGGAATTACGTTACTTGAGCCGCAAGCCAAAACATGACGTTACATTAATAGCAACTGCAATAAACATTATTTTCATACTTTGTCTTGGCCTAATGGGAAACATTTGGAAAGGCTACGAGATATCCAAATTTGGTTGACATGCGATGAAAGATGACAAATCTATAGGACTTGTCCGGGTATTCTATCAACACACCCCTTATATACGCCGTTGATAAAAACGTCGTAATTTCAACGTCATTGATCTAAAACGTCATATAAGTTTTTACCACGCGTCATAAAAAATACTTATAAAATGAAAAATAATTGGGATACATTGATAATTTTGGCGGCATATGGCTTATAAAAGATGTACAATTCAGAATACGCGAAAAAGTAAACACTGAAAATGTTGTCATTAAGCCCGGTTTTCGCATGGCGCGGCTCAATTATATACTCTCTAGATGTCATTTGATTCACAGTGGGTTGTGGTGCCTACAGCCACTTTACTTGTACACTATCATGAGCCAGTTATGTGCATCACAATCCACTGTGAATCAAATGACCTCCATGTGACCTTTACATACAATTGCCATATATACATAGTTATTTCCCTTGGTTAAGTTTTGTTGCGCCAGCTTGCAGACTGCAGCGCGATATACTCGGCACATTGGCGTACGTACGTACATGCATTTGGGTTAAAGATGTTTGTTAAAGGTTTTGGTTAAAGTATTTCGGTATACTATCAAAGCCTCGGTGGGCGTGTCATGTGGGGCGTGGCTATCTAGTTTTTCGTTTGAGCAAAGTGGTAGGTGGAGCATCCATTCTTTATGGACACATTTTCTTCTTTTTTTCAAAATTCTTTTACCACCCTTTAACCCTTTCAACACCACAGGCCTGTGTAGTGGTATTGGCAAAACGTGTAGATCCAGATGAGCCGGCTCGTAACGAGCCGTCTCATCAGGATCTGCACTTTTTACAAGTAATTTTCATATTTTTGAGAACAAAAACACGCCCTTTTCATAAATGGACTAGTTTGAAAATCATTTTGTGGCTGTTGGATTTGTTTCAAAATTAACATATCAAAATCCATTCCGTTACTTAGAGGTGAAATGGTTAAAGGTGAAATTGTTGTTCCAGGGGGAAGAACTTCCTGATGTTCTATGACCTGATTGCCTGTGGCAAGATGGGCGTGGGGGTGTTTGTGGATGGCTGCCCCACTCCACAGGTACGTACAGTAGTGTGTGTGTTTTGTGTTCCACTTCGTAACCAGAAGTGAATGTGGTCCAAATGTGGGCCAAATGTGGGGCAAATGTGGTCCAAATGTGGGCCAAACATGGTCCAAACGTGGGTCAAACATTGCCCAAACGCGGTTAAAAAAAAGTGGGCCAAACATAGGCCAAACGTTGTCCAAACGTGTGCCATAATTGGGCAAAAAGTGTGTTTGCTGTCCTTCTTTTGCCAACTTAATCCCATTCGTCGAAACCGTTTTTCTGTTTTCTGATTTTCTGATCCAATGAAAATGCCATTTATGGGCTCTGAAACAATTTTTGTAACAAAAAAGTAAAATGGTTTCCCTGAAGCGCTGCCCATGTGCAGTGATACAAAAAAAAATGTTATAGGAATGAATGGCCTTTTTGTGGAATTTATCGAGGTATAAACTTGGTCCTTCGTCCAGTATTCCCGCGACTTTTCCAAGTTTATATCTCCGATAAATTCCACAAAAAGGCCATTCATTCCTTATAATTCCAGCATTTGAAATAAATTCATCATGAAAATGTGTTTATTTTCCCTTGTATTAAGAATTATTTTAACTGCGCCTCACGGTTACGGAAAGTAGTTCGGCGTGGGAGTTTACTGGGATATAAATTTTGGACAGAGACTTGCTACGGCAATCTTTGGCTCTGTTGTTACCTTGGAGTTGAATTGGGTTATTGCCCATTATAAAAGTAGTAAGATTATTACTGACCCTACTGCTTTTGGGACGGGGCTAAGTGATTCTGGTGTTGCGTGTACATGGCATCAGAACAGGATTATACTGATTTCAGGACTGAATATATAGATTGTTTATGCTCCCCGAAAACATTTTTTCGGGGGATCATATAGTTACCGCTTTTTCCGGTGTCCGCCGTCATTTTACGTTAAAGTTTTTCAAATTGCTATATATCTGTGACTGCAGCTTGGGATATCAACTTGAAACTTCATATACACATTGATCACAATCCATATTTTCATTGCATACCCTGCCCATGCTGCCCAGGAGCCCTAGGTCAAAGTCAAATGACTTAGAATTTTGTTTCTTAAAGCTTACTTTAAAGCCCCTATATGGCTCAAGTTGCCGAATTTGGCCTCCTATTGGGTTTTCCCAATCATAAATCCAACAGGTTTCTATTTACACACACTTTGAAACTGTTTGCATTCATTTTGGTACAAAAATGAGTTTGTAGTCGATTAACATATCAATATTTGTTGATAAACATACAGCAGGTGCGTGTTTCAAAGCCCGATCGATTTTCCGATAGACGCTCAGGTCAACTCCTCAACTACCCGATTCGCGGCCGATGAATTCCGATAGCCGGAGTTTATCGACTCGCTTCCGAGCCGAAGCCGTTGGGTTACTGAAATGAAATTGTCAATATTGACATTTTGCACTGAGTGGTACACAAAACAAGTTGTTGTTGTCTTCACATTGCGATTAAGATGTAAATCTCAAGACTTGAGATGTATCTATTAGGCAGTAATGTTAGTTTTGTGTACTATTAAAATCAGTTGCCAAACATGTTTTTGTGTTTGAAAAAATCGAAAAATTGTAATACTGAGCTGTTCAGGGCCTTTAAATTATTTTTGAAATTGCTATATCTCTGTGACCACTTGCGATATCAACTTGAAACTTCATATACACATTGATCACCATCCATATTTTCATTGTATACCCTACCTATGCTGCACAGGAGCCCAAGGTCAAATGACTTTAAAGCCTACGTTAAAGTTTTTCGAATTACTATATCTCTGTGACCGCTTGCGATATCAACTTGAAACATCATATACACATTGGTCACCATTTATTGTGATTAATAAGCAGACTACACCAATGCCCAGGGTCAAGGATTTTGAATTTCAATCCAGGGCCCGGTTGTTCAAAACACCAGTTAGCTTAACGGACTGTTAAATCCTTAACTGAATGGTTAAAATCTCTGTTTTAACAGAGATTTTAACCATTCAGTTAAGGATTTAACAGTCCGTTAAGGATTTAACAGTCTGTTAAGCTAACTGGTGTTTTGAACAACTGGGCCCTGTTAAATCCTTAACTGAATGGTTAAAATCTCTGTTAAAACAGAGATTTTAACCATTCAGTTAAGGATTTAACAGTCCGTTAAGCTAACTGGTGTTTTGAACAACCGGGCCCTGGATTGAAATTCAATCCAGGCGTCATCGGCGTGTATTTGTCGGATTTACCGACCATCTAATTTTTTATTGTAAATATTCAGTTCTGATATTTGCCCCAATTGTACAGGTAATATATGGGACTTAGTACTAAACCCATTGACCCGGCCTCACATGACCTTAATAGCTGTTGATAGGCCGATAAACCCTAATAAACAAACACACAAAACTAAAGGGAAATGTGTTGAAAGGGTTAAATTGTGCTAGACATTGTTTTTATTCAGTTATCCCCTGTTGATTTTGTCAAATTGAAACCATGTGGATATTCTGTTTATTTCTGTATGAATGTATGTGATGTGACTACTCTTTTGAACCGTCACAACGAGACGGTTCAATTGAGTGCTGACATCATAGACTTTACAGAAGAAAGAAAAGAGATTTAGAATTTTCCAAAAAGAAAATCATGAATCTCAGCAAGTTTATGGTGAAATTACTCGACCATGTTCTATTTATAGATCTGTGTAGCAGAATGTCCGACGGAAAACTGGGCATCTCAACTGGCTAACAAGTTTCCAAAGCAAATCTGGCTTTTACAAGTCCAAAGCAAATAATGCTAACAAGGTCCAAAGATCTGGTTGCGTAACGGGGGCGGTTTTATAACTGGCAGCCAAGGTGGCCCCGAAACACCGACTCATGAACAAGGTATGAACAATCTTCTATATACTTACAAGCCATAGGTAAATCATGGTTCTTTTGCAAGCCAGGTGTCAACTTGACAAAGGTATGAACAAACTTCTGTAAGCTTACAAGGCATAGGTAAATCATGGTTCTTTTGCAAGCCAGGTGTCAACTTGACAAAGGTATGAACAAACTTCTGTAAGCTTACAAGGCATAGGTAAATCATGGTTCTTTTGCAAGCCAGGTGTCAACTTGACAAAGGTATGAACAAACTTCTGTAAGCTTACAAGGCATAGGTAAATCATGGTTCATTTTGCAAGCCAGGTGTCAACTTGACAAAGGTATGAACAAACTTCTGTAAGCTTACAAGGCATAGGTAAATCATGGTTCTTTTGCAAGCCAGGTGTCAACTTGACAAAGGTATGAACAAACTTCTGTAAGCTTACAAGGCATAGGTAAATCATGGTTCTTTTGCAAGCCAGGTGTCAACTTGACAAAGGTATGAACAAACTTCTGTAAGCTTACAAGGCATAGGTAAATCATGGTTCTTTTGCAGCCAGGTGTCAACTTGACAAAGGTATGAACAAACTTCTGTAAGCTTACAAGGCATAGGTAAATCATGGTTCTTTTGCAAGCCAGGTGTCAACTTGACAAAGGTATGAACAAACTTCTGTAAGCTTACAAGGCATAGGTAAATCATGGTTCTTTTGCAAGCCAGGTGTCAACTTGACAAAGGTATGAACAAACTTCTGTAAGCTTACAAGGCATAGGTAAATCATGGTTCTTTTGCAAGCCAGGTGTCAACTTGACAAAGGTATGAACAGACTTCTGTAAGCTTACAAGGCATAGGTAAATCATGGTTCTTTTGCAAGCCAGGTGTCAACTTGACAAAGGTATGAACAAACTTCTGTAAGCTTACAAGGCATAGGTAAATCATGGTTCTTTTGCAAGCCAGGTGTCAATCTTGACAAAGGTATGAACAAACTTCTGTAAGCTTACAAGGCATAGGTAAATCATGGTTCTTTTGCAAGCCAGGTGTCAACTTGACAAAGGTATGAACAAACTTCTGTAAGCTTACAAGGCATAGGTAAATCATGGTTCTTTTGCAAGCAGGTGTCACTTGACAAAGGTATGAACAAACTTCTGTAAGCTTACAAGGCATAGGTAAATCATGGTTCTTTTGCAAGCCAGGTGTCAACTTGACAAAGGTATGAACAAACTTCTGTAAGCTTACAAGGCATAGGTAAATCATGGTTCTTTTGCAAGCCAGGTGTCAACTTGACAAAGGTATGAACAAACTTCTGTAAGCTTACAAGGCATAGGTAAATCATGGTTCTTTTGCAAGCCAGGTGTCAACTTGACAAAGGTATGAACAAAACTTCTGTAAGCTTACAAGGCATAGGTATCATGGTTCTTTTGCAAGCCAGGTGTCAACTACAAAGGTATGAACAAACTTCTGTAAGCTTACAAGGCATAGGTAAATCATGGTTCTTTTGCAAGCCAGGTGTCAACTTGACAAAGGTAGACAAACTTCTGTAAAGCTTACAAGGCATTAGTATCATGGTTCTTTTGCAAGCCAGGTGTCAACTGCAAAGGTATGAACAAACTTCTGTAAGCTTACAAGGCATAGGTAAATCATGGTTCTTTTGCAAGCCAGGTGTCAACTTGACAAAGGTATGAACAAACTTCTGTAAGCTTACAAGGCATAGGTAAATCATGGTTCTTTTGCAAGCCAGGTGTCAACTTGACAAAGGTATGAACAAACTTCTGTAAGCTTACAAGGCATAGGTAAAATCATGGTTCTTTTGCAAGCCAGGTGTCAACTTGACAAGGTATGAACAAACTTCTGTAAGCTTACAAGGCATAGGTAAATCATGGTTCTTTTGCAAGCCAGGTGTCAACTTGACAAAGGTATGAACAAACTTCTGTATAAGCTTACAAGGCATAGGTAAATCATGGTTCTTTTGCAAGCCAGGTGTCAACTTGACAAAGGTATGAACAAACTTCTGTAAGCTTACAAGGCATAGGTAAATCATGGTTATTGCAAGCCAGGTGTCAACTTGACAAAGGATGAACAAACTTCTGTAAGCTTACAAGGCATTAGGTAAATCATGGTTCTTTTGCAAGCCAGGTGTCAACTTGACAAAGGTATGAACAAACTTCTGTAAGCTTACAAGGCATAGGTAAATCATGGTTCTTTTGCAAGCCAGGTGTCAACTTGACAAAGGTATGAACAAACTTCTGTAAGCTTACAAAGGCATAGGTAAATCATGGTTCTTTTGCAAGCCAGGTGTCAACTTGACAAATGGTATGAACAAACTTCTGTAAGCTTACAAGGCATAGGTAAATCATGGTTCTTTTGCAAGCCAGGTGTCAACTTGACAAAGGTATGAACAAACTTCTGTAAGCTTACAAGGCATAGGTAAATCATGGTTCTTTTGCAAGCCAGGTGTCAACTTGACAAAGGTATGAACAAACTTCTGTAAGCTTACAAGGCATAGGTAAATCATGGTTCTTTTGCAAGCCAGGTGTCAACTTGACAAAGGTATGAACAAACTTCTGTAAGCTTACAAGGCATAGGTAAATCATGGTTCTTTTGCAAGCCAGGTGTCAACTTGACAAAGGTATGAAACAAACTTCTGTAAGCTTACAAGGCATAGGTAAATCATGGTTCTTTTGCAAGCCAGGTGTCAACTTGACAAAGGTATGAACAAACTTCTGTAAGCTTACAAGGCATAGGTAAATCATGGTTCTTTTGCAAGCCAGGTGTCAACTTGACAAAGGTATGAACAAACTTCTGTAAGCTTACAAGGCATAGGTAAATCATGGTTCTTTTGCAAGCCAGGTGTCAACTTGACAAAGGTATGAACAAACTTCTGTAAGCTTACAAGGCATAGGTAAATCATGATGCGTCTTTGTTTTGTGTAAATACAGAAACAAATATAAAAAGTGTCAACGCTGTGATACTAAAGTTATGATGAATGCATGCCAGCAGAGTATCATTAACTCTTAGAACGCGGGAAACAAAAATTGTCGTCTGCTGTTGTTTATTATTTTGCCTTTATTCTTAATAGAAACATAATTTGGCAGCACTTTAGAATCAATGGAAATGATTCTAAAGTGCTATCAAACTATGTTTTTCTTGATAAAAATGGAAATTAAATTTTGTGTAAATATTTTTCATGAAAACTCACACATTTTCATAGGTACAAAATCGCATGGCTTGTCTCAAATATTGCCAGCTTCTGATATTCTTTACTACATAAATGTAGTAAGGGATAAAACTCCGATATCAGTGAGGAAAATATAAATGTACATTTATCAGGTAACAAGCTTTATTTTAGCCGAATATGCGTTACATAATGAGTGCTATCAGGCATTGACCTGTAGACGATTTCACCAAAATTGCTAAGCATTCTTATCTAGCTAAGTATACTTTGAGAGAGTTATCATTTATTTTTCCCGAAATGCAATATTTCATATAGAACTAATGACTGCATATAGTTGATGATTACAAGTATGCAGAATTATTATACTGAATTTATTACATCATCACGTGACGTTACCGAATAACATCAGTGTAATGACGCAACGTAAACAAGTCCCCGCTCTGTCCATAGATAACGACGTCATCTGTGGTCATTTTCGAGCATAAAACGTTACCTGATAAATAGAATACCAGGCTACTGTCTCGGCTCAGAAACGGTAGGAATTCCTCGGAATTTCCTACGCTTTTCCTAGCCTTGCCTAATATTAAGCTTTATATGAAAAGACATGAGACTAATATTCTCTTTATATATATGAGACACGCCAATGTGATTTTGTACCTTCGGACATATGTGTAATTTCATTAAATACGATTACGAAATTTACAATAGTTTTCATAAATAAAAATTTGACAATATTTTCAGAGTACATATAATTCTGCATGCAATCTGAAAATATTGTCAACTTTTGACGCCATTCACGGAAAATATTGTAAATTTTGTAAACGTACTTCATGAATTATGCAGATGTCCGAAGGTACGAAATCACATGGCGTATCTCATATGTAGTAAGGGAATAACTGGTGCATAGTTCACACGATCAAACGGATGGTGTGTGGCCTAGGTGTTAGAACACCTGACTTACAATCCAGAGGTTTTGGGTTCAAACCTTGCCTTAGGCATCAAAAATACTTTCATAGTATTTCCATCCCACTGGTCTTTAAGATGAGACTTGAAACCAAGGTCCCGTTCCTAATTGACCTTAGCTGTTGCCAGGATGTTATTATAGGAATGAATGGTATTTTTGTGGAATTTATCGGGGTATAAACTTGGAAAAGTCACGGGAATACTGGACGAAGGCCGGAACGCCTCGTCCAGTACTCCCGTGACTTTTCCAAGTTTATATTCCCGATAAATTCCACAAAAGGCAATTCATTCCTTATAATTCCAGCATTTGAAATAAATTCATCAAGAAAATGTGTTTATTTTCCATTTTCTTAAGAATTATTTTAACTGCGCCTCACGGTTACGGAAAGTAGTTCGGCGTGGTAGTTTACTGGGATATAAATTTTGGACAGAGACTTGGTACAGGCCAATCAAATGTTAGGGAATTGTGTAAATATTTTTGTGCTGGAATTATACTCACTTATTAGGGCCCCGCCAAGATTTGGTGGTGCCCTATAGATTTCGCCCTGTCTGTCCGTCCGTTTATTTTTTGGAAGTTTTTGTAACAGTCTCTCAAATCACCTATAGGGGCCCTAAGTGTGTCGACAGACCACATTTTCTAGCATTATATTATATGTAGTCACTTTCACTTTTTTCAGAGTATCACGGATCTGGTGAAGGACGAGGATTGCCCAGCATATACCCTGGCCAGCGAGGAATGTAAGTTGTCTATGGGCCTCAACTGGGGCCCGTTTCATTAAACTTTGCACGACTAAAATGTTTGTAAGCTCAAATTTAGAATCGTCTGGAAATTTCAATTTATGGATTTACATTTATTGAGCATAGGCTGCATATGCAGCCTATGCTTAATAAATGTAAATCCAATACTTGTTGACAAGAAGACATTGTTAATTTGATACGAACATTTTAGTTGTAGGAAGTTTAGTGAAACAGGCCCCAGCATTCTTGAAAACGGGGCTCATAGAGCTCCAGATAAGTTTTGCATCTAAAGAACATTATACCCCCAGATTTCAAAATTTTCAATGCAAAATAATACCTAAAATGTATTTTTATTATCATGCAATATGTTAAAAAAAAATTCTGCATGTTATTTTATTGATTTTCGTCCATTTCTGATAGGGAACCAAAATTGATTAAACAAAATAAAACCACATATTTGAGATTTAGCACAGGTACAGTCACCCCGTAATCACCTGAATGTTTGAAAAATTCTTTTTGCTTTGCTCAACCAAGGTGAAAATTTCAACTTTATTCACAGTCTTTCCAAATAGTCCAATTTGAAAAACAATGCGGTTTATTTTCACATTGTGTGAGTATTTGTTACTCTTACTTTTGATACTTGGTGCGTATTCTGCTAGAAGTGCGTAAAATATATGATCAAATACAAAAGACCATTATCTGGAGCACTGGGCTCAACTTTCAGCCGTGCATCAACACAGCAAAGTTTTGATTTCCAGAAGTGATATGCTACATTCGGGTATGTTTGGACAACAACTGGTTCCTGGGCAATTTAATTTAACCCTTACACTGCTATCTTATTATACCCCCCTCGTTGTGGGGGGGGGGGTGTATACTGGAGTCAGGTTGTCCGTCCGATCCGTCCGTATGTCGTACGTCATAAACAAAACATCAGAGTATTGTTATAACTTTCTTCATCTAAAATGAATATACACATGCATTCCATGTAAGTCTACTACCTGCTGTGCCAAATCCACGACCTTCTAACTCTGATCCCAAGTTCAAGTCAAATATTAGTCTATTTACAAAACATCAGCGAAATATTGTTATAACTTTCCTTCATCTAAAATGCTTAATATTTCACACATGCATTCCTGTAAGGCTCTACTACCATGCTGTGCCAAATCCACGACCTTCTAACCCCTGCTGATCCCAAGTTCAAGGTCAAATACTTAGTCTCTTTACAAAACTTAACATCAGCGAAATATGTTGTAACTTCTATTTCCTTCATCTAAAATGCTTAATATTTCACACATGCATTCCTGTAAGGCTCTACTACCATGCTGTGCCAAATCCACGACCTTCTAACCCCTGCTGATCCCAAGTTCAAGGTCAAATACTTAGTCTCTTTACAAAACTTAACATCAGCGAAATATGTTGTAACTTCTATTTCCTTCATCTAAAATGCTTAATATTTCACACATGCATTTCTGTAAGGTTCTACTACCATGCTGTGCCAGATCCACGACCGTCCAACCCCTGCTGATCCCAAGGTTAAGGTCAAATACTTAGTCTCTTTACAAAACTTAACATCAGAGAAATATGTTATAACTTCTATTTCCTTCATCTAAAATGCTTAATATTTCACACATGCATTCCTGTCAGGCTATACTACCATGCTGTGCCAAATCCACGACCGTCCAACCCCCGCTGATCCCATGGTCAAGGTCAAATAAGTTATAACTGCTACTTCCTTCATTGAAAATTCTTAATATTTCACTTGTGCATTCCTCTAATGTTGTACTATCATGCTGTGACAAACCTATGACCGTCCAACCACCGCTGATCCCAAGGTCAATGTGACATACTTAGTCTCTTTTCAAAACTTAACATCAGAGAAATATGTTATAACTTCTGAAATAGAAAATCGAAAATCGAAAATCGAAAATTCTTAATATTTCATGCATGCATTCCTCTAAGGCTCTACTATCATGCTGTGACAAATCCCCGCTGATCTTGAGGTCAAGGTCACATACTTAGTCTCTTCTTCAACACTTAACATCAGATAAATTGGTTATAACTTCTATTTCCTTGCTCATCGAAAAACAAAATTCTTAATATTTCATGCATGCATTCCTCTAAGGCTCTACTATCATGCTGTGACAAATCCCCGCTGATTTTGAGGTCAAGGTCACATACTTAGTCTCTTCTTCAACACTTAACATCAGATAAATTGGTTATAACTTCTATTTCCTTGCTCGGATCTGCTTCACATTTGACACACGCATTGCTCCAATGGACCTCTACCACCCTGTGACAAATTCACGTTTGTGCCCAGAGTCAAGGTCACTGCACAAGCCCACACACTTGGATTTTTTTTTACATATTTAGGGGTACACGGGGGTATTCCGTAAGCCTCGCTTACTGACCAATCTATTTTGTTGTTGTCGTCTGCTGTTTATTTTATATTTTCCATTTGTATCATCCAAAACATGCTTTAACAGCACTTTATAATAATTTACAACATGCTTTGACAGCACTTCAGAATCATTTCCATTGGAAATGATTCCGAAGTGCTGTCAAACCATGTTTTTATTGAGAAATAAGGCAAGATATAAAAGCAACAGCAGACGAGAATTGTTGTGAGTAGCGGTCTAAGGGTTGAGAGCACCTACAAAGGTAGTTTGTACGAACCCATCGAACTTACCCTTGCAGTCACACTGCCGTCAAAGGTTATTATACACGTAGAAGACTGACGGACCTGTGACATAAAACAAAAATGCCCTTTGAGAGAAATCACATTACCCCACCCACCTGGTGTCGTACCGTATGTTACGTTTCTAAACGTAACATACAGTACAACACCAGTTACTATGTGTAATGGGATTATTTTTAACCCTTACTATGCTGAATTAAATTTTCAATATTTCTCGACAAAAACCTGCTTTTGACAGCACATGAGAATCGTCTCCAGTGGAGACGATTCTCATGTGCTGTCAAAACCAGTTGTTTGTTAAGAATTACAGCAAAAATGAAAAACAGCAGACGGCAATTTTCGTCAACAGCGTAGCTAGGAAGGGTTAATGGGCATTATTTTATGTCACAGATCCGAGTCTTCCACCTGTGGATAAAATGCTATGCTTTCATTGGCCGAGAAACTAGGGCAAACAATAAGAGAAATTAAAACTGTTAAGGTAGTTGTACCCTTCTTGTGGCCCCATGTAAAGTCATTGAAAATCTAATAAAAAACCCTACTAATAAAAGAATAGCAACTGACGTAAATTAACATATTGAATCAGGGCTGTAGCCAGACATAAAAATGAGACGAGGCGAAAAAATATTGTGAACAAGCGAGCGCGAAGCGCGACGCGCACCGCTAACGCGGGGGGGGGGGGGGGAGGTTGGGGGTCCTCCCCCAAGAACATTTTGACATCTAGATCGTCATAGACGCGATTTCCCAGCACTTAGACCACCGGATACGGCAATAAATATAAAAAAATAAAACGGCAAAATCTGGGACGAGGCGGCTGCCTCGTCTGCCTCATCCTGGCTACGGGCCTGTGAATGTGATCTGTAAGTCTTTATGTAGATACTCCTACCAATAAAATTTACACACCCCTGAAATATGCGAATAATAGACCAATTTTGATGTAGCATATGTATATTTATGTCTATGCAAAGGTGTATAGAAGCCAAATAATACGAGTAAAACACCAAAATGTAATTATTATGGTCTAACGAGAGCATATGGTGTAATTTCCTTGATGGTACATTTTTACCATCGGCATAACGACTTATTGAACATATATATATGGTTTATTGGTGTAAGTAGCTATTGGTTTATGAGTAGGTTTAAGGTGTTAAGCTGACAACAAAATTTATTCCAGTGTTTAATCGCTGTGTCCCGGAGGCGTTAGTTGAGTTACTAGACACGGCCGGTACACTGTACGAAAACATCAACAACATGCCAAACAAGTCTATCCTGCAGGACCGAAATGACCAGAAAATCGGCATCGACGATCTCAAGGATGGTCTAGATGCATACGGATTGTTCCTCAAAGCGAAGGAATACGGGCAGAAGATTATACAGGACGTCGTGTCCACGTGGCGGATGATTGTCTTGTAAGTCACCAGTAGCCTATGTCACGTGGGTGAGACACAAAATATAATGCACACAAAATATAATAAATTTTAATTATATATAATTCAACCCTGAAATTAGAATGGCCTATTTTTTAACCTAATCCCAGGTCCTCCCCACACCAGTTACATAGCCCCACTCCTTAAGTAATAGGATTAGTACTAATCTTACTACTTTTTAATGGATTCAACCGGATTCAACGCTCTAATACTCACGCCAAACCAGTAGCCTATTTCACCAACATTGCAAAGTATACTTATTTAACAAAGTATTCTTTGAGGGAGAAATTTTCAATTTAAAGATAAATTTATTAATTTTTATTATACTGAATTTGTTACATTATCACAGCCAGTTTGGCTGTGATAATGTAATCAATTCAGTATAATAATTCTGCATACTTTGAATCATCAAATATATGCAGTGGTTGGTTCTATATGAAATAATGCATTTTTGGAAAAGTAAATGATTACTCCTTCAAAAATATACTTTGCTAGGTAATTAGTATACTTTGCAATTTTGATGAAATCGGCTACAGGCCTTATTTGTGGCTGTGACTAAAGAAATGGGTCGTATAGGATTCAGACCAGTGTAGATCCTGATCAAATAGCACACTCCTGTACACCACGCTATACTGCCTGTTTTTTAGGCATGCCAGGTGTTTCATTGATGGAATGGTCAACAGTGCAGATCCTGATCAGACTGAGCGGATGCACAGGCTGATCTGGATCTACACTAGTCGCAAAATCCATAAGCCTCATTTCTTCAAACACATCCACATTTAAAGGCACTGTGTCTCAGATTATTCCAAATACATGTAATTAAGTATTATTCCAAGTTTTTATGAAGAAGTTCGCCGGAGTTTCGAAACTCTGTTATAACTTCTATATACCTTGACGGATTACTTGAATATTTCAACACAGTATACATGTGGACAAATGCCACACATCCATGCTGCTCTTTATATGACCTTGACAACTTTGAACTTTTTCCCACATTAAAAAGCCTGCAGGAGTTTCGAAATTCTGTTATAACTTCTTTATCCCTTGAATGATTACTTAAATATTTCAACGCAGTATACATGTAGACAAATGCCACACATCCATGCTACCCTTAATATGACCTTGACCTTTTGACTTTGACAATTTTTAACTTTTTCATACATTAATAAGTTCACCGTAGCTTCTCATTCATGTCATAACTTCTATATCACTTGATGGATTACTTTAATATTTCAATACATCATACAAATGCGATGCATCAACATTGCCCTTAATATGACCTTGACCATTTGACCTTCATAAATGTGCTGGTGCATGCTTATCACTTTGGTTAATTAACATTTCCACTGTTTCTCCAATCTGCAACCGGGGGCATTCGTGTGTGGACAGGACACATTTTCTTGTTTTTCACATTTTTGTTACTTTCTCAGATTACTCACAGGGGCAAATAATATTTGCCCCTGGTGAGTAATCTGAGAAAGTAACAAAAATATATATTATATTCAGGAAACCAAGAGAAATCTTCAGTTAAATTCTTTTTTCCTAACTCAATATCCCACTTTCTAACCTCGTCCGAGACACAGGCGGGGGCACGCGTGTGCCGACAGACCGCATTTCTTGTTCAATCAGAAACTGTGATAATCACGGGGAATACTGGACGAAGGCCGGAAAGCCTCGTCCAGTATTACCATGACTTTTCCAAGTTTATATCCCCGATAAATTCCACAAAAAGGCCATTCATTCCTTATAATTCCAGCATTTGAAAAAAATTCATCAAGAAAATGTGTTTATTTTGACAGACGGCAGCCATTTGTTTACATTGACAGCACTGACAGCGCACCTGTAGAAAGTAGTTCGGCGTGGGAGTTTACTGGGATATAAATTTTGGACAGAGACTTGCTACGGGCCAATCAAATGTTAGGGAATTGAGTAAATATTTTTGTTCTGGAATTATGAAATATAATATTTGTTGTTGTAAAATGATTGTGCAATACTACATTTAGAAAAGTTTTCAATAAAGGCACTACTGTCTGTTTGATGAAACCTGCCCAAATGTTACGGCCATATAATGATGTGGAGATTTTCAACTACTGTAGTTGCAAAAATAATCAATGACGTCTGCTCACTGAAATGTATTGGATATCTCCAAATTGTCTGCTCATTGGAGGCTGAAGTCATGTAATAAACAGAATCCCAAACGTGTTTCCCTTTGATATGCGATTTATGAAACTCATCCGCAATTGTATCTACCTCGTCGGAGGCTCGGCGCATACAATTGCGGACGAGTTTCACAAATCTCATATCAAAAGGAAACTCGTTTGAGATCCTCTATTTATAAGTTGAATCTTGTTTTGTGTAATTTTGTTGCAATTTATGGATCCATGTTTTTACAGAGGCTATATGTTTGCCATGTTTGTGTCCTTGCTGTGGATCGTCTTGATGCGGTGGATGGCTGGTGTAATGGTGTGGATCACCATCTTCTTGTTCGTCTGTACGTTCGGCTTCTGTAAGTATAGTCATACTCCACATCTCAATAAGAACATGGTTTGAGAGCATTTTAGAATCATTTCCAATGGAAATGATTCTAAAATGATGTCAAACCATGTTTTTGATGAGAAAATTGTAAAAAGAAATTAAACAGCAGACGACAAAATTTAATTCCTAATTAACCCTTCCTACGCTGTTGACGGAAATTGCCGTCTGCTGTTTTTCATTTTTACTTTAATTCTTAACAAAAAACTAGTTTTGACAGCACAGGAGAAGCGTCTCCATTGGAGACGATTCTCATGTGCTGTCAAAACCAGGTTTTTGTCGAGAAATATTGAAAATAAAACATTTCCAGCAGACGACAGGAATTTAATTCAGCATAGTAAGGGTTCATTCAAGGGCTGAGTGAAGAAGGAGGCTATGCAGAGCTGCAGATAAGCTTTGTGTCTAAAGCGTACTATACCCCCTGATTTCAAAATCATTGCGTATTTTACTTTTACAAATGGATTATTGATTTTCTTCATTACTAAATAGGGAACAAATGATAAAACAAAATATAACAAATTTAAACATTCACTTATTTGAGCTACAAAAAGCAAACACTGTTTCTTTTTGCAGCTCAACTTAGTGAATGTTCAACTTTATGACAGTATTTTCACTACTCAATTTGAAAATCAGAGCGTATTTTCTCATTGCTGTGCGTATTTTGTACTCCCACTTTTGATAGTCAATGCATATTCAGCTAAAATAATTGCATAAAATACGCCAATCTTATCTGGAGCTCTGGGCTAAGTCACATAATGGACTAAGCCTCTTTCTTCCACTGACCCCTACAACTACATATAAATCCAAAAATTAATGTTTGTGTTGTGCTGTTTAATATATGCTCCCACAAACAAACAAACAGTTGTATTTACCCACCGTTTCATGCAGCGTCGAGTGTTGGATTTATTGTCTAGAAACATGGGACTTTAAAGTTTCATACTATTTCCACACAGTCTGCATCCGCACAGTCTGATCAGGATCTGCACTGTTCGCTATTCCATCAGTGATAATCTGGCCTGCTTCTAGCAATCACTATAGATCATTATCAGGCTACGTGGAGTGTGGTATTTGATCAGGATCTACACTGGTCACAAATCCCATACACCCCATTTCTCCAGTCACAGCCACATATAACCATTGTTTCTACGTTGTCATTAAACTATTTTCTTTCACTTAGGGATGGGTGTGGTATAATGATGATTAGAACACCTGGGCCCGGTTGTTCAAAACACCAGTTAGCTTAACGGACTGTTAAATCCTTAACGGACTGTTAAATCCTTAACTGAATGGTTAAAATCTCTGTTAAAGCAGAGATTTTAACCATTCAGTTAAGGATTTAACAGTCCGTTAAGCTAACGGATGTTTTGAACAACCGGGCCCTGACTTCCAATCCGGGGGTTGTGGTTTCAAACCTCACTTTGAGCATCAAAAATACTTTCATAGTATTTCCATCCCACTGGTCTGTGTGATGGTACTTTAAACTGTGGTCGCACCTCTATATGACTTTAGCTGTTGGTGGGACATTAAACCCATTCACTTCCACATTTTGTTACACCATTTTGTTACTGGTATACACAGTATATTAAAGTCAAGGACACGGAGCAGTCGTTCTACATCCACATGGCCATCATGACCTTCTCAGTTTGCTAGGTGTTTTTGTTTGTTGGCTAACTTATTGACTCGGACCTCAACCAGACCTGTGTCGATGTAGCAAGCATCAGTACAATTGTATTTCAACATTTCAACATTAACCCATTACAGACGGGATACACTTTTAGTAGTATGAACCTTTTGAGAGAAAAATATCCCTATTTTCTTTATATCCTTTGGAAAGTATATGTTGTTACCACTCATTTGAACCGTCTCAACGAGACGGTTCAAATGAGTGGTAACAACATATACCTTTATCGATGAATGAAGAAAATAATGAGATTTTTTCAACAAAAATCAGAGTATCCTCAGCATGAAATGGGTTAAGCCTGTATAAGATGATAGTACCCATGCGCTACATAAAGCTCACCACTGAGCGTGTCAGCTAGTAATGAGCCCTATACAGTGATCCCCCGGTCTACATATAGTTACTAAATCATAATGGATATTTCACTTCTTGTTACAGCATCGTACTGGTGTATATCAAAGTATATTGAAGTCAAGGACACGGAGCAGTCGTTCCACATATACATGGCCATCATGACCTTTTCGTTTTCTCAGGAGAAATTCTGGCTCTCTTTCGGTATGTAACTCAAGTAGCTCAACGTCTGACAAAATAGAGGCTGGAACCTGTTTTTTACTTGGTGTATTCCATCTTGAAATGGGTTAATTAACCCATTCAACATCACAGGCCTGTTTAGTGGTGTTGGCAAAAGGGGTAGATCGAGATGAGCCGGCTCGTGACGAGCCGTCTCATCAGGATTTACACCACCCCCTTATCATAAATTGACTAGTATGAACATTGTTGTATGATGATCAGAAAATTAACCTATCAAAATCCATTTCCAGTTACTTAGGGGTGAAAGGGTTAATTAAAGGAACTGTCTCAGAACTGTCACAGAACTGTAATGCGATGCACTAGATATTTGTGTTATCGCAGCGTTGATATGTCAGTCAGTTATACATGTCCATCGCTATGGTTACAAAAATCATCTCGATCATAATCCGTTATGATACACTCACAACTGTAGTCATGTCAGTTAGTGACACTTGCCCATCACTATGGTTACAGGAATTATCTCGATCGGAATCCGTTATGATACACTCGCAACTGCAGTCTTGTCAGTCAGTGACACATGTCCGTCGCTATGGTTACAGGAATCATCTTGGTCATAATCCATTATGATACACTCACAACTGCATTCATGTCAGTCAGTGACACATGTCCGTCGCTATGGTTACAGGAATTATCTCGATCGTAATCCGTTAGGATACACTCACAACTGTAGTCGTGTCAGTCAGTGACACATGTCCATCGCTATGGTTACATAAATTATCTCGATCAGACTCCTTTATGATACACTCACAACTGCAGTCGTGTCAGTCAGTGACACATGTCCTTCACTATAGTTACAACAATCATCTCGCTTGTAATCCGTTGTGAGACACTCACAACTGCAGTCATGTCAGTCAGTGACACATGCTCGTCGCTATGGTTACAGGAATCATCTCGCTTGTAATCCGTTATGATACTCACAACTGCAGTCATGTCAGTCAGTGACACATGTCCGTCGCTATTGTTACAGGAATTATCTCTATTGTAATCCGTTATGATACACTCACAACTGCTGTCATGTCAGTAAGTGACACATGTGCATCACTATGGTCACAGGAATTATCTCGATCGTAATCCGTTATGATACACTCGCAATTGCAGTCATGTTAGTCAGTGACACATGTCCATGACTATGCTTACAGAAATCATCTTGGTCTTAATCTGTTTGCAAACATGTCAACATTGCTATGGTTACAGCTATCATCAACTGCAGTCATGTCAGTCAGTGACATATGTCCGTTGCAATGGTTACAGGAATCATCTTGATCGTAATCAGTTATCATACACTCACAATTGCAGACATGTCAACGTTGCTATGGTTACAGGAATCATCAACTGCAGTCATGTCAGTCAGTGACACATGTCCGTTGCTATGGTTACAGGAATCATCTTGATCGTAATCAGTTATCATACACTCACAATTGCAGACATGTCAACGTTGCTATGGTTACAGGAATCATCAACTGCAATCATGTCAGTCAGTGACACATGTCCGTTGCTATGGTTAGAGGAATCATCTTGATCGTAATCAGTTATGATACACTCACAACTGCAGACATGTCAACGTTGCTACGGTTACAGGAATCATCTCGGTCGTAATCCTGACTTTAGTTGTGCTGATTCTGTTGATTCTGCGCCAGAGGATTCGCATCGCCATCGCCCTGATCAAGGAAAGTAGCAGGTAAACCATTCATACAACACTCCTGGTGGAAGGGAGGGTTGGGCACCTGTAGCATATTTCACCAACATTGCAAAGTATACTTTTCTAGCAAAGTATACTTTGAGGGAGAAATTTTCAATTTAAGGATATATTAATTGTCATTATACTGAATTTATTACATTATCACAGCCATTTTGGCTGTGATAATGTAATAAATTCAGTATAATAATTCTGCATACTTTTAATCATCAAATATTTGCAGTCGTTAGTTCTATATGAAATAATGCATTACGGAAAAAATAAATGATTACTCCCTCAAAGTATACTTTGCAAGATAAGTATACATGTACTTTGCAATGTTGGTGAAATCGGCTACTGAAATAATGAACACTCCCTCAGAGCTCCAGTAGCCGATTTCACCAACATTGCAAAGTATACTTTGAGGGAGTAATCATTTATTATTCCCGAAATGCATTATTTCATATAGAACTAACAACTGCATATATTTGAAGATTACAAATATGCAGAATTATTATACTGAATTTATTACATTATCGCTGTGATAATGTAATAAATTCAGTATAATAAAAATCAATAAATTTATCCTAAAATTGAAAATTTCTCCCTCAAAGTATACTTTGCTAGAAAAGTATACTTTGCAATGTTGGTGAAATATGCTACAAATTGGTGTATTTTACACACTTATTTTAGCGGAATACGCATCAATTGATTATCAAATGTGGGAGTACAAAATACCCACAGCAATGTGAAAATATGCATTTATTTTCAAATTGAGTTACTGTAGTGAAAATACTGTAATAAACTTAAAAATTTACTTTGTTGAGCTGCAAAAAGCAATGGATGACGGATCTGGATTTTACGCGGACCTGGCATCAGATCAGGATTATTCTGATATCAGGGCTGAATATGTAGTTTTTTTTTGTTGTAAATATTCAGTTCTGATTTTGGGATTTTCCCCACAGTTGTACAGGTAATATATAGGATTTAGTACTAAACCCATTGACCCGGCCTTTAATGTCCTTAGCTGTTGATAGGCTGTTAAACCCCAACAAACAAACAAACACACAATACAGTTAACCCTATATTCTAATGCACTCTATAAATATCACGTAATCTGATTGGCTGATGGTCATACATTACAGGTACATTTGTATATCATTGTTGATGAATGGTCGCAAATTATTTCAATATGTATTCCTACGCCAGTTGTAAAGGACTGCATTAGAAATAGGTTAACCGCATTGTAGGTTGGAAAACATGTTTAATGGCGACGCTAGCTAGCGCGTCACCATTAAACAGATTTTCCGACCTATCATTTTCTGATATACGCCGCAAATTTGAAAATTACAATACAGTTAACCCTACATTACAATACAGTTAACCCTACATTACAATACAGTTAACCCTACATTACAATACAGTTAACCCCATATTCAACATGTCCATGTTGTATTACAGGGCGGTGGGCAGTATGCTGTTTACCCTGATATTCCCCGTGTTTATCTACCTGCTGGAGATCGCTGTCATTTCCTACTGGCTGGTCGTCGCCGTGTATCCTTTTCCTTCCACGACATTGCGGATGCGTTGTGGCCTAGGGATTAGAACACCGGACTTTCAATCCAGAGATTGTGGATTCAATCCTCGCCTTTCAGGCCCGTACGCAGGAATTATTTTAGGGGGGTGCGTTATCGACGGCGCGAAGGGCTAAACATTGTTTTTGCACATCCACGGACAGACCTCCGCAGATTAACCCTTTCACCCCTAAGTAACTGGAATGGATTTTGATTTGTTAATTTTGCAACCAAATCAAATCATCACAAACTGATTTTCAGACCAGTCCATTTATGAACATGGGGTGTTTTTGTTCTCAAAATTATAAAAATTAATTGCAAAAAGTGCAGATCCTGATGAGACGGCTCGTTACGATTATTCTGATTTCAGGGCTGAATATATTGTTTTGTTTTTGCAAATATTCAATTCTGATTTTATGGATTTCCCCCCATTTGTACATGTAATGTACATGTACTTGTACAGGTAATATTTGGGATTTAGTACTAAACCCATTGACCCGGCCTTAAATGACCTTAGTTGTTGATAGGCCGTTAAACCCCAACAAACTAACAAACAAAATATACCCCTTTTATATGAATAATAAGATCCTATTACTTTTATGTAGAGGGGGCCACGTGTGGTGTGGACCCGGTACCAGGTCAGGTTATTCTAATTTCAGTGCTAAATATATATTTATTTTCATGTAAATATTCCGTTCTGAGTTTGTGATTTTCCCCCAATGCAGCAGGTTGAATGCGGGAACGAACCCGTGGCCCGGCTTTAAATGACCTTAGCTGTTGATAGGCCGTTAAACACCTATCAATCAATCCCTTGCATGGCAGTTGTAGATAGGTAGCACTGTAATGCCAGAAGTAGTCATACTATTCCAAGGTGTATGATCACGTGGTTACAACAACAACAAGTAGTACAACTTCCAGAAGCCCTCCCGCTTCAAAGTACGTATTCTTTTATTTTGTTCTTATTATGTAATGGATTTTGATGAAATATGGCGTATCAAACTCGTCTTGTTAAGCTGCATTTGGTGGTCTCCGTACTTTGGCACAAACTTCTGTCGTTTTAGCGAAGAATCGATTTCCGTGTCTACTGACACGGAAATCGATTCTTCGCAAAAACGACATAAAAAATTAAGTATATGCTGAATGCACCAAATGCAGCTCATGAAGACGCATTTGCTGCGTCATATTTCATCAAAGTCTGTTGCCTATTAAGACAAATATAAAATAATGCTCACTTTGGAGTGGGCGCGTTTTCAACACTTTCAGCCATTGTTGTTGTAACCACGTGATCATGCACCTTGTATTCAGGCCTGCCAGAACATCACACACCATTAAAGCTTACCTTAACCGAGCCATAGCTACCTGGCGTCCACGGATCGGGAGCCAACCTTTGACCTGAATAATGACAATACCACATACAGTAACGGCACGTACGACTACATCTCCATACATAAGAAGACGGACTCTCTGTTTGACAAGATCCCGTGTGACGCTACTGTAAGTTCCCTTTCGGCACTCACTCGTTTGTTTAGCATAAGGACGCAATCACTTGCGCATTATTATACCCCGGCACACAAAGTATGTCGAGGGGTTTATAGTTTTCATAATTCCGTCCATCCTTCCGTCCATCCATTTGTCCGTACGTCTGCGTTAAAGTTTTTATGTGTCGGTCCAGGCAGCAGCCGAGGGTACACGTGAGCCCCTGCTCACTTTCTCTACTTTCATAATAATCAGCTGACCTGGTTAAGTAAACGGTATTTAACTTATTCAACCCTACAGACTCTGTAGCGGTGTTTGCAAACAGTGTAGATCCAGACGCTGCCGTAAGTATACATCAATCCAAGAGCCTGTTTCCCAAAATAGATATACAGAATAGTAGGTTAGTGCCGTGAATGGGAAAAAATATCCGGCAAGGCTCAAGACTTTCTTTCTTTCTCATCAGAAGTATATGTTGTGACCACTCATTTGAACCGTCTTCGCCGAGACGGTTCAAATGAGTGGTCACAACATATACTTTTGTTCAGAAATAAGGAAAATAGAGCCGAGCACATCCCGTTTCCGTGCCGCGCCAGATATTTTTTCCCATTCACGGCACTAACCTACTATTCTATTTATCCCGTCAACACCTACAAATGGCTGTAAAATGCAAAAATAGTAGTGACTGGATATCAAAAATGTTTCACGGCACCGTGTTACACGGCACATACGCACTGTTGACTGGATAAAAAAGGTAATGTCATGATTTGAAAAGAAAATTGAAGGGAAACAACTTTGTTATATATGTAATAGTTACAGTTTAAATATTAATTTTGTTTTAAGAATTTAGTTTATTAAAAATACAATATGTGAACTATAACTTACATATTCTTTGCCTCACATACACATGTCTGTTTCAATGAAAGCCCCGCCCATACGTGCTTTCGATTTGCGATACTGACCATTTGACACCGAAGCGCATTCTTCTGAACATTTAATGAATATATATTGGAGACATATTCGCAATAATGATATATGCTTAATTGAGATGATCGCAAATGCCATAAGCCTCATTTCTCCAGTCACAGCCGTAAATGTGCGTTTTTTTGTGTGTATTTTACTGATTGAATGACAAACCATGCGGACTCTGATCAGACTGGGAAAATGGGTCTACACTGGTTGCAAGCGTAATAAGTGCCATTTCTCCACCACAACTACAACTGCGTTTCTGTTGCAGGATAACAACACGCTGAGTGAGATTTGTGGCGTCCTACATTTTGCAAAGGAGGGCAAGTATGTAATATATTAACCTTTACACTGCTGAATTAAATGTTGTCGTCTGCTGTTTATTTTATATTTACCATTTTTCTCTTAATTTCCAATGGAAATGATTCTAAAATGCTGTAAAAACATATTTTTATTGAGAAGGAAGACGTAATAAAATAACAGCAGACGACAATTTTTTTCCCAGCGTTCTAAGGGTTAAATACTTTTGTTATGCACAAGTATAGTGTAACCAATATAGACATGTAACCCTTTAACCCCTAAATAACTGGAAAGGACTTTGATATGTTAATTTTCCTACCAATCCAATCATCAAAAAATGATTTTCAGCCTAGTCCTAGGGATTTTTATTCTCAAAAAAACAAAAACAAAAAACTTGCAAAAAAAACTGTTTGCCAATACCACTTTGCAGGTCTGTAGTGTTGAAAGGGTTAAACTCTTCTTGATCTAAGAGTAGTTCTATTGTATGGCACAAATATTAGTCACGTGTGCAAGGTGTATGATCACGTGGTTACAACAACAACAACAATTACTGAAACTTCCAGAAGCGCCTCTGATTGTAAGTACGTATTCTTTTATATTCTCCTTATTATGCAACAGATTTTGATGAAATATGGCCCATCAAACGCGTCTTGTTAAGCTGCATTTGGTGGTCTCGGTACCGTTTGGCCCAAACTTCTATCGTTTTTGCGAGGAATCGATTTCTGCGTTTACCATGTTTACTGACATGGAAATCAATTCTTCGCAAAAACGACATTAGTATGTGCCGAAGTCTCAAGACCACCAAATGCAGCAGATGAATATGCGTTTACTGCACCATATTTCATCAAAATCCGTTGCATATCAAATAATACTTACTTTGGAGTGTGCGCTTTCAACACTTTCAGACATTGTTGTTGTTGTTCTAACACGTGATCATGCAACTTGCTGTAATAGAAATATATTCTATTTTCCACATTTCTGCAATTATTCTTTATCAAGCAATTCGATTTACATTTACCAAATACAAAATTATGTATCGGGCTTTAAAGGTACATGCCCACTCAGTAGTCACAACATGTTCTGTATATCAGAGACATCATCTGAGAAATGTTCTTGCAAAATAAACATTCATTTACCATTAGCCCACATATTGATTGGCATTATTATACATTTTATATCAGACGTAAAATTCCACACTAATATCAGGGGTGATAACCGTGTTTCCTTAAAATGTTAACGGACATTAATATTTATTTTTTTGATGTTCACTGATCATAAATTATAATCTGTCGAAAATATTATATTTTTCAGGTGATGCATTTAATTAGTATAAATAATTAAAAAACATCATGCCTTATTTGCATATGAAAATAGCTTGATATCACCGCGCGTCACTGTCAATAAAATAAATATTACTAAAAGATTATACCTGTATAGCAGGGCACTCGAAATTTTTAGAACTGGTGGAATAGTGACACATTTATACACTTATTTAATTCCTATAAAGAACATGTTGTGCCTACTGAGTGGGCATGTACATTTTAACCCTTTGAACCCGAAAATCCCGCTATAGCGGTTTATGCAAAAAGTGCAGATCCAGATGAGCCGGCTCGTAACGAGCCGTCTCATCAGGATCTGCACTTTTTGCAAGTAATTTTCATATTTTTGAGAACAAAAACACCCCCTTTTTATAAATGGACGAATCTGAAAATCATTTTGTGACCATTGGATTGGTCGGAACATTAGCATATCACAATCCATTCTAGTTCATTAGGGTTGAAAGGGTTAAAGAATGTCCAATATTCCCCTTTAGCTCTAATACAATGCATACCATGTAAACAATTACTTTTTACTGACGTTCTATTGGTCGAATAACATCACATGACATATAAAATAACATCAGAGTAACGTCTGCATTCCTTCCAATGAAAACAGCACTACACACTTCGCATAGTGATGAGAAATTGACTTCATTGTCAGTAGCCGATTTCATCCAAATTTGCAAAGTATACTTACCTAGCAAAGTATACTTTGAGGGAGTAATCATTTATTTTTCACCAATATGTATTATTTCATATATAACTAACTACTGCATATTGATGATTAAAAGTATACATAATTATTATACTGAATTTATTACATTATCACAGCCAAAATGGCTGTGATAATGTAATAAATTCAGTATAATAAAAAATAACAAATTTAAGCTTAAATTGAAAATTTCTCCCTCAAAGTATACTTTGCTAGATAAGTATACTTTGCAATGTTGGTGAAATAGGCTACAGAGGTTGTGAGTTCAATCCTCACCCTAGGTGTGAAAAACACTTACCTAGTATTTCCATCACACTGTGATCAGTTGTGGCCTGGGGGTTAGAACATCTGACTTCCAATCCGGAGGTTGTGGGTTCAAACCTCGCCTTGGGCATCAAAAAAATACTTTCATAGTATTTCCATCCCACTGGTCTGTCGGATGAGACTTTAAACTGTGGTCCCGTCTCTATTTGGCCTTAGCTGTTGGTGGGACGTTAAGCCCTTTCACTTTCAATTTATGACACTCAAACATGGGCCAAAGTGATATGGTGTAATAATGGTGTCTGACACCAAATATTCTGGTCTCAGTATATTGAAATATCAGTGAAATGTTCCATTACAAGGTGCATTTCTGCCTGTATATGTGGTTGTGACCATTAAGAGATACCATGTAGGAAATTACCACTAAGAGATGACCATGTAGAAAATGACCATTAAGAGATGACCATGTAGAAAATGACCATTAAGAGATGACCATGTAGGAAATGACCATTAAGAGATGACCATGTAGAAAATGACCATTAAGAGATGACCAAGTAGGAAATGACCATTAAGAGATGACCATTAAGAGATGACCATGTAGAAAATGACCATTAAGAGATGACCTTAAGAGATGACCATGTAGGAAATGACCATTAAGAGATGACGATGTAGGAAATGACCATTAAGAGATGACCATTAAGAAATGACCATCGTTACCCTGTAGGGATCATGATTCGGTGGTAGAAAACTTCAAACATAAGTAAGTGGCTTGGTAAAGGGGCGTACATAGGAGGCTGGGCGGGATATGTTATTTGGTGTAGGCCTATAAATCGTCAATTTATATGCATCATGGGTTAGATATGCTTGAAATATATCTTTGGACCAAAATTTATGTATAGAGAAACAAATAGACCATTGCATTTGTTGATTTGTATACACCCGGGTCACACAGTATGCCGATGGTATATACTGTCTGTTTCACGAAAGCTGTTAAAATTTTACGACTATATAAACAATACAAAAACGATATTTTTTTTTTATATTTAATCTAAGCAAAATTTAAGAATGAGCCTTCTTTTCATTTCGTGAAATTTTGTCAAATATAGATTTTATTGCGAAAAAAACAATTTCCCCATGTTAAATCACCATAGACATCTTCACAGAGTGAAGATGTCTATGGGGATTTAACATGGGGACATTTTTTTAATTTCAGAAATAGTGGACCGATTTTCAAAATTTAGCTTGTGTTTTCTTAGTTAGATCATTTCCAAGCTATCTAGCCAGTTTTCGGAGTCAAATTCCACCACCTCACATTCCCCCATGTAATATAATTTTTTTTATTGTTTTTGCATTGTTTATATGGCCGTAAAATTTGGAAAATTAGATAAACAAACAGACCATTGTATTTGTTGATTTGTACACACCCGGCTCACAAAGTATGCCGAGGGTAAATAGTTTTCGCTTTTCCGTCCATTCCTCTGTCTCTCCGTTCTCAACATATACTGGTACATAACATTTTGTATGTTGCCATTAAAGATTTTGTTTGATGGTCTAGGTGGCGGTCGGGGGCACAGATGGAAGACTCAGACCTGTGACACAAAAAAAATGCCCATTACAAAAATCCCATTACCCCACCCACTTCGTCTCATACAGTACTATGTTCTATTAGAACATAGTACTGTATTAGACCAAGTGGGTGGGGTAATGGGATTTGTCATGCCTCAGATTATTTATATTTCTCCAGAATTTAGTTTTATAAGTGAGTTGTTGGTTCTATTACATAGAACATAGTACTGTATGAGACCAAGTGGGTGGGGTAATGGGATTTGTCATGCCTCAGATTCTTTATATTTCTCCAGAATTTAGTTTTATAAGTGAGTTATTGGTTCTATTACATAGAACATAGTGCTGTATGAGACCAAGTGGGTGGGGTAATGGGATTTGTCATGCCTCAGATTCTTTATATTTCTCCAGAATTTAGTTTTATAAGTGAGTTGTTGGTTCTATTACATATAACATAGTACTGTGTGAGACAAAGTGTGTGGGGCAATGGCATTTTTGTAATGGGCATTTTTTTTTGTCACAGGTCCGAGTCTTCCACCTGTGGTCGGGTGGAGGGGAGTGGAGCATATCGAGCCCCTGTTCACTTGCTCTAGTTACTGGTAGCAAATACATCCTGATTTCTCATATAATAAGAAATTGCATGAAGTAATGTCATGTTTGGAATATCAAGCCAGTGTTCCAACTCGAGCAAGTCGAATATCTGAGTCTGATCTGTACTATGTAGCTAAAATCGTTACCTGACAAATAGAACACTGTGCATTTATTTTGATATCAAGGCTCAGGCTCAGCTCAGCACAGCTCTGGCTCAGCCAATGATTTCAATCACATAATATTCAAGTATTTTGGACCACATCTAACAGACTATATTACTATTATTTTTATTCTTCATCTACATTGCTTGGCCCTAAATGATACTCTTTTGTGTTGATGGGCCGTTAAGCACCATTCCATTCAAGTATTTTGGACAAATATTGGCAATATTAGTGCAGGCAATGGTGTAGAAGACATAAATATCCTGGATATGTAGTAATTATAGTTACAGTGAAACCTCTCTAAACCGGACACCCTGGGAGGTCCCCAGGGTGTCCGGCTTAGAGAGGTTTCACTGTAAATCGGGCATTTGATCATTCTGAGCCATAACTGTGTTGTATGCGATCACGAACAGACATCACCTGAGATAAATAACCAAGAAACTCATTTAAAATAAGATCGCATCTGTTTACTTGATGTCCAGTTTAGAGGTGTTCCACTGTACCTTGTGGGTAAATGTTGTCCATAGTTATCAACATGTTCTATTATATGTCACAATTGACTAGTTCTACATCAAAGACATTTTGACCTACATGCAACAGGTTTGGGTATGCACTTCGGTTGCTCACATTTTTTGAATGGGTCAAATTGCTGTAGATAACATATTGGAGGCGAATTATTGTAGCTGGCATTGTATATACCAAACACTGGTTATAATGTAAGGGGTCAGTAAAAGAAGGGGGCTAACTCCATGCGGGATTAGCTCATGACGGAGTTAGCCCCCTTCTCCACTGATCACTTCAAATCAGGAAGTAACCTTTATCTGTGTTTCTTACCGTGGTCCGATAGTCATCGGTAAGATCTTAATTAAATTAAATTAATTGTATGCATTTGATTGCACATTCCAACATGCACGGCCCAATGATAACATGCAACTTTGTTTGCAGTTTCGTTCACCACATATCTAACTCTTACAATGCTGAATTAAATTTTGTCGTCCGCTGATTTATTTATTTTTTTGAATTTTTATCAACAAAAAACATAGTTTGGCTGCACTTTAGAATCATTTCCAATGGAAATGATTCTAAAGTGCTGCCAAACCATGTTTTAATGGGGGAAAATTATCAAATATGAAGCGGACGGTAATTTTTGTGTCTCGCATTCTAAGGGTTAATATATGGGCTTGTCTATGGGATTTTTGGCTCAATAGTATACGAGAATTTTATTCCTGAAATTAATTTCAAATACCATATTTCTTCTAATACGCGCCTGGGGACAATGTTAATGGGGATGTCTCCATGTTTTACAAACATAATGTCTGGTTTTGATAACTTGTTATCATTTAGGGAATATATTGTGTTATTTTAAAATCAGTATTCATGAAATAAAATGAGCCAGAAAATCTCACGGACTTGCCTTATATACACTGTTTATTGAACTATGTTCTGACACAATTAGTATTACAGTACTGTGAGACTAAGTTCGTGGGCCGCACCGCACGTTAGGAGCATGTGTTGAGTTGACCCAGCCTAAGACGACTTATCTGTTGACCGGCCGTTAAACGCCATTAACCCTTAGGCCACTACGCACAACAATTGTCATCGGCTGTTGCTTTTATATCTTGCCATATTTCTCAATAAAAAACATGGTTTGACAGCACTTTAGAATCATTTCCAATGGAAATGATTCTAAAATGCTGTCAAAGCATGTTGTAAATTATTCTAAAGTGCTGTCAAAGCATGTTTTTGATGATGAAAATGGAAACTAGAAAATAAACAGACACAAAATTAAGATAGCGGTGTAAGGGTTAAACAAACAAACAAACAAAAAACATTTTAAATCCAGTAATCGAAGTTCAGCGAGTGCAGTATGATATATGGTTTAATTCTATATGCTAAATGGCAACATTAGATGTTCATTTTTAGCGACATTATTAGCAAGTAAATACATTTAGAAATCCAGCAAATATATAATATTAAAGTTTCTTCGTTTAATTTGAGTATATGCATGCATATTAATGGTGAATCCAGCATTAGTACAATCAATACCTGCAGTAAGATGATATTATGTGATAGGGAGGCCTGGCACCAGATCAGGATACAATGATTTCAATTAATGGTGGATGGATACTGTGATTTCAGGGCATGTGTTACCATGCTCCCCCCACCCCAATGCTGGGGTATTCCTGTCTATATATGATTTATTTTGAAGTGAATTAAAACGCCAATCAATCAGCCAATCAATCAGCCAATCAATCAGCCAATCAATGAGCCAATCAATAAGCCAATCAATCAGCAAATGAATGAATCAATCAATCATTAACTAATTCAATCAATCAATCAATCAACTTACTTTCATCTAACATTCACAAATGTCAGAACATGGCTCTTTCACTGCATGCACTGCTAGTTAACCCTTATATCATGCTGAATGCACATATACAGGGTACAAACAAATTGAAATTATTTTTCCTATTTTTCTTGCTTCTTCTCAAAAGTATATGTTGTTACCACTCATTGGAACCGTCTCGATGAGACGGTTCCAATGAGTGGTAACAACATATATTTACGTGCATAATTAAGAGAATTATTTCTTATTTTTCATACATAAAAAAATGATAGCCTCAGCATGTACAGGGTTAAGTTAAGATGTACCCAAGACATGGAACAGACATTTATATGTAGCATACAGGCTTCGTATATTTTATACCAGTATGACATGCATTTTGGTGGCAGAGCATGTTGATTGCAATTTTCATCCAACTCGCTTACAGAATGTGAGATATAGTGATCACAATGATTTCCATACAGTGTGTCTGTCGGTGCTTCTAGCCTTGTGTCCATCATAAATATGTGTTACTTGCAACTACATATACTTGTTTATCATCATCCACTCTGCTCACCCAAGGGCGGTTGGTTGGATGCATGTGAATGGTAATTTAATGATGGACTTCATCCCTGGTTTGGTCCTCGAGTACATTTTGGATTTCTTGTTACTTGAGAGTTGCATCTGGTTATACCCATTATAAAAATAGTAAGATTAGTACTAATCATATGACTTTCAGGGTGTGGGGCTAAGTCGGGCTATTCTAATTTCAACCCCATTTCGACTTCATTAACCCGCCCTAAAATGACACTAGCTGGTGACAGACCATATAACACTATTAAGTAAATACATATAAGTCCCGCCCGCCCACTTGACATCCACTCACAAGAATAATGTCAAATTCCTCAGCGGTCTCGACAAGTTGGCCGTGGCCATTTTTTTCCAGTGAATGGCGGCACATCACTTGAATATTGGAATGGCGGCACATCACTTGAATATTGGAATGGCGGCACATCACTTGAATATTGGAATGGCAGCACATCACTTGAAGCACACAGCATGTTTATGCACATGTATCATATACTTCTGTGCATATTTCTGCCCCATATGTAATAGATAGGGTGGCATATTACGTTGCTCTTGAGGTTCCTTACATCCGTTTGTTCGTACGTCTGTCGAAAGTGGGTAGTAGTCGGGCGAACGCGACTGCGTAAATTAACGGTAGGGCTTCCTCCTTATAGGAATCATGATTTGCCTGGTTTGGCTCTCAGGTACGTTTTTATCTTTGGCTCTTTTGTTACCTGGGAGTTGAATTGTGTTATTGCCCATTATAAAAGTAGTAAGATTATTACTGATCCTACTTCGTTTGGGAGAGGGCCAAGTGATTCTGGTGTGGCGAGGACCTGGCATCAGATCAGGTTTATTCTGATTTCAGGGCTGAATATATAGTTTTGTTATTGTAAATATTCAGTTCTGATTTTGGGATTTTCCCCCAATTTGTACATGTACTTGTACAGGTAATATATGGGATTTAGTAATAAACCCATTGACCCGGCCTTAAATGACCGTAGCTGTTGATAGGCCGTTAAACCCCAACAAACAAACAAACAAACGTCTGTCAAAAAGTTCGTAAGAGTTTCTCCAGTTTGAGTCCTGTATGCCAATGGGGCATATCCATGTGTTAATAACATAATGTCTAACTAAGTATTTTAATTGAAGCGGTCACTGGAACAAGGGGGCTAACTCCATAAGGGAGTTAGCCCCCTTGTTCCAGTGACCAGTTCAAGATATTGGAATGGCGACACAGCACTTAAAGCACCCAGCATTAGTATGCACATGTACATGCATGTCACTTCCACATTGGTGGGAAATGGCTAAGAACGTTGATCATCACGTTTTCATGCAGTTATAAATTACAGCTGTTGAATGGCTTGTTATTTGGAATGAATTTGCGTAATACAGAATTTCTTATTGCTTAACCCTTAGACCGCTACTCACAACAATTGTCGTCTGCTGTTGCTTTTATATCTTGCCGTATTTCTCAACAAAAACATGCTTTGACAGCACTTTAGAATCATTTCCGTTGCTTTTATATCTTGCCGTATTTCTCAACAAAAAAATGCTTTGACAGCACTTTAGAATCATTTCCAACGGAAATGATTCTAAAGTGCTGTCAAAGCATATTGTAAATGATTCTAAAGTGCTGTTAAAGCATGTTTCTGATGATAGAAATGGAAAGTAGAAAATAAACAGCAAACGACAAAACAAATAAGATAGTGGTCTAAGGGTTAAAACATATTTGCCAATTTTTGTATTTAAACCACCAATGACTCATTAATTAGCATTGAAGTGTTTTGTTCTGCGTGAAAAGTACTGAGACTCATATATGCGTAGAAAGTGATGAAGCGAAATATTAAAAATATATGAATTCCAGATTTGTATTTCATGTTGTATCTGATAATAATCTCTCATAGACTGTATGTATGTATGATAGATTAATCGGACAATTCATTTTACTATAACTACAAGGTGTGTCATGATCACGTGGTTACAACAACAAGTACTGAAACGTCCAGAAGCCCTTCGATTCAAAGTATGTGTTCTATTATTTTGTCCTTATTATTTAACGGATTTTGATGAAATATGGCGCATGAAACGAGTCTTGTTAAGCTGCATTTGGTGGTCTCGGTACTATGGCCCAAACTTCTGTCGTTTTTTGCGAATAATAAGTATATATGCCAAACTCCCAGGACCACCAAATGCAGCTCATGAAGACTCGTTTGCTGCGCCATATTTCATAAAAATCCGTTGCCTATTAAGGAAAATATCAAATAATACTTATTTTGGAGTGGGCTCGCTTTCAACACTTTCAACAATGGTTGTTGCTGTTGTAACATGTGATCATGCACCTTGAACTACCAATTACCACAATTTGTCAACATTGCCGTTGTTTATTCTGTCCCCGTATATTTCCAGGTACACGCTATACCTACAGGTATATAACTTGTTTATGCTGTTCTGTATATTTCCAGGTACACACTATACCTGCAGGTATATAACTTGTTTATGCTGTTCTGTATATTTCCAGGTACACACTATACCTGCAGGTATATAACTTGTTTATGCTGTTCCTGTATATTTCCAGGGTTACACCACTATTACCTGCAGGTATATAATTGTTTATGCTGTTCTGTATATTTCCAGGTAACACACTATTTTACATGAGGTATATAACTTGTTTATGCTGTTCTGGTATATTTCCAGGTTTACAACAATATTACCGCAGGTATATTTATTGTTTTTGCTGTTGTATATTTCCGGTACACACTATTACCTGCAGGTAATATAAATTGTTTATGGTGTTCTTGTATATTCCAGGTACAACTATACTGCAGGTATAAACTTGTTTTTTGCTGTTCCTGTTTATTTCCAGGTTACACACTATAACCTTGCAGGTATATTTAACTTGTTTTTGACTGTTGTTATTTCAGGTACACACTATTACTGCAGGTATATTTAACCTTTGTTTATGCTGTTCTGTATATTTCCAGGTACACACTATACCTACAGGTATATAACTTGTTTATGCTGTTCTGGATGGTGAACTTCTGTATCGCCCTGGGAGAGATGGCCTTGGCCGGGGCCTTCGCCTCCTATTACTGGGCCTACCAGAAGCCCCAGGACATCCCCACCTTCCCCTTAGTGTCGTCAGTCTGGCACTGCTTTAGGTAAGATATTGTTGGCCCTCGTTTCTCGACCAATGAAAATAGAGCATTTCGTCTCAATTAGTCGCATATTGCGATGCTTTCGCCAATATCTATTAAATTAATCATTAAATGGTGCAATAATGCAGTTGTATTAGAAACACAGGCTCCACCTTGTTGACGTAATTTCCTGTGACGCGTACCATTAATTTGTGTATGATCGATTCAGTGTCACACCGCCAATCACGTAATAGTATCATTGTTGAAAACACGTTTATGGGCAGCGCTCCATTCTAATAGACAGGTGCCCGCGATGGAGCGGGGCAACCAATAAGTTAGTTATAGTTCACGTTTTGAATTTTTAATAAACTAATTTCTCGCTCTCTAGCGCTCGCTACGAAATTAATTTGTTAACAATTCAATCTGTGAACTATAACTATTACATATGAGGGAAATTTGCAATAATTTAATGTTTGTATCCCCTGAACATTCCCAACTTCCCCATTGCTGATGTCTGTTGATCGATGCTTGGGGGCGCGGCTAAAAAAATTCAATTACGGTCCAGAGCTCCAGTTAAGGTGCGTAATTTGACCAACTTGGGGTGAAATTTTGTTATTTCTTCATCAAAAATGGCAAGTTGGGAGTCCTTTAAAATCGTCTCATTGAGACGATTCTAAAGCACTCCCAACTTGCCATTTTTGATGGATAAATAAGAAATTTACCTCCAAATTACGCACCTTAACTGGAGCTCTGATTACCTAACAGCAACTGGAGATCCTAATTGTCTACTTGGGTTTACATCTTCGGCTCAGTGTTCTTGTGTGGTATGGATGCCTGGCACCAGATCATAATCTTATAGTTTCAGTGCTCGAGGTATGCATCAGCACAGTCTGATATGTATCTGCTCTGTTCGTCATTCCATCAATGAAATGCCTGTCATGTTTCTAACAGGCGATATAGATAATTTGTTATCAGGCTATAGGATTGTGCTATTTGATCAGGAGCTACACTGGTCACATCCATAAGCCCCATTTCTCCAGTCATAGCCACAATTGTAGATCCTGATCCAATGCTCATATACACACTTAGATTAGGATCTACTGTCTGTTTCACGAAAGCTGCCCAAATGTTATGGCTATAAAACAATGCAAAAACAATATTTTTTTTGATAATGCTAAATTTTATCAAAATTTAATAATGAGCCTTCTTTTTATTTCATAAAATTTGGTAAAATATTGATTTTATTACGAAAAATGTATTTGTTAACATGTGGGGAAACGGAGGTGGAGGAGCTGTGGGAGGAGTCAAAGAAAACAAATAATTGGAAATTGACCCGAAACCTGGCTAGATAGCTTGGAAATGATCTTGGAAACTAAGAAAACAAGTTAAATTTTGAAAATCAGTCCTGTATTTTTGAAATTCTAAAAATTTCCCCATGTTAAATCCCCATAGATATCTTCACTCTGTGAATGTGGATTTAACGTGGGGAAATTTTTTTTTTGCAATAAAATCAATATTTGACCAAATTTCACGAAATAAAAAGAAGACTCATTCTTAAATTTTGCTTTAATTTAATCTTTCACTCAGTTAACTCATTTTTGCTGATGACAGGCGGCCGACTGCCTGATTAGTGAACACTGTAGGCCCTGATCAGTTCTAATTTTGGAGATCCCCCCCCCCCCCCCCGCCCCTGTACAGGTGAATATGAGACGCGCCATGTGATTTTGTACCTTCGGACATCTGCCTAATTTCATGATATACGTTTACAAAATTTACAATAATTTCCGTAAATGGCGTCAAAACTTGAAAAAATTGTCAGAGTACATGCAGAATTATGTACTCTGAAAATGTTGTCAAATTTTGACAAATATTGTAAATTTTGTAAATGTATTTAATGAAAGTATGCAGAGGCGCGTTTCACTAAACTTTGTACAACTAAAATTTTCGTAAGTGCAAAATTATGCTTGTCTGTAAATTTCACATTAACAACGTTTTCTTGTAAACAATTACTGGATTTACATTTCAATAAATATAAGTCCATCAATTGAAATTTCCAGACGATCCTAAATTTGCACTTACGAACATTTTAGTCGTACAAAGTTTAGTGAAACGACCCCCAGATGTCCGAAGATACAAAATCACATGGCATGTCTCATATGGGACTTGACTCTGTTGAGCTGACGTAAGATGACTGCCGCTGTTGACAGGCCGTTAAATGGCAATAAATAAACAAACAATTCCAGATACCACCTGGGAACGTTGGCGTTTGGATCGTTGATCATCGCGATCATACAGATCATCCGGGTGTTCCTGGAATACCTCGACCAAAAACTGAAGGGGTCCGACAATGCTGTGGCCAAGTTCTTCCTCAAGTAAGTCACAGCAGTACATAATGGCAAATTTACATAAATTATAATAACTACAGCTAGTTTTTGTCACGCCCGCTTGCGGACAGCACGACATAGTCGGCACATTCGTGTACATACGTGGGTCATCCAATACTGTAAACCAACTAAATTGTGCGGCTACTAAATTTCGCGATTTTCGTATCTGGCCATATTCGCGACGATTATCGCGGTATGACGATGTGCGCTATTAACTTTCGGGATAAATTTTGGAAATAATATATTTTCATTGCAATTTTTGACCCGGAAACAGAGCTGCTGCATGAATTCCGTCCGTTGATAAACTCGTCCGTAAACCAACTCCAAACAGTGGACGCAACGGTATACACTTTACATTGGGCAGACCTCGCTGTGTCAATCATAATCCCCCATTTAAGTAAATCAACAATAGTTGTGAGTGAGATATCTTCACCCTGTGCATATAGTGTCACCTAGTGTATATAAACGGCCTATTACTGAGTCGCATTGTTATAGGTTATAGGTAAATTATAGGTTACCATACCTGCATAGATTCTCCTATATTTGACGCACATTTTTGGAGCCTGAATTATAAATGCAACATTTATCAAAATTCGGAAATATAAACCAGACCGACGACCATCGGCCTGCTTCTTTACTGTGCTATATATCTCGGGTATGGAAGGTGTCCGAGCCAATTCCCACCCTTAAATATGAGCCGAATGAGTCGCATTGTCCGCTGATATTTTGTCGAGTGAATTTCGAACATTGTAAACCATGACAAGAATCCGCAAATTGGTTTTCTAGACTTCCCGCTGATGCAATAAGCCGTGATTTTTATCAGGATAGCGGTCTGATTCAGAAAACACAAGCCGCTTGGTAAGCTGTGTCATAAAAACAAAATTATGCGAGAAGGACGTCAGCAATCGTGTGTATTAATCTTTGAATTATCGGTAAATGACTTGGTGCCCACTGCGTGGATTTACACTTTACACTTGCTTAAAATTGACACCACGGTATCTCTTTGAACTCGACAACACAACAAGCTGACATGTCACAGACGTGTCACTTTAGACCAATCCAAGTCTGGTAAACAATAAAAGATAATAGTTTTGTAAATTTATCCCGAAGCTGTATTGTTTTCAAACTGTTCATAGAGTATAGAATTATATTATGTCTACCGGAATACACGACAGAGAACACGTATGTATCGATATAGTTAATTCAAAACAACCACGATTAACTAGTGTCACCAAGTTACACCGACATATATGGGAAAGGTAACTATAGTTAAAAAGAGGCCCGACATATATTAGCAAAATATTTTTAACAATCTTAAGCTAGGAAATTGGGAAACATTTGCGGAGATTTATGTTCGTGATTTTCAATCCCTCGCGAAGAACGCGAAGGTATCTCGCGCGCGAATATTAGTTGGTTTACAGTATATAGTGAAAACGGCTTATTGTTAGTTTAGAATGAACAATCCTAGCCACTTATCCATAAGTATACAATGCAACCTTCTCTGCGTTTAATAATTGATTTGCATGTACTCGGGAATGCTTCTATAGGGACACACCAACCTCCCACGGCCACGGCATTATTACGCTTCTCTGTAAGTCCTGTTACCCAAGGTGAGATACCCATTTATCTGTAATGGTATTTTCGTTTAAGTCACACGAACTTAAATCCAAAAAATGGAGAGCGTGACATGTGACGTCATAGAGATAGGACGTCAACTGCATAGCTTTCAAGTTAATTTTGACAGAGTGGACACCTCTGTTCGGCCATCGATCTCTTATTCTTAAATTGCGAGTATGTATTGCTTGAGCTGATATTTTTTTTTTTTTTTTTTTAAATTAAAAAACATTTGGTAAAATTTACGAGAATGATGCGGCCCGCGTATTATACCGCTCCCACAGCTTTTTATCCGTGTGCGAAACGTAGCAACAGATTAGCAATACTTCAATATGAACATGTTATTACAAAACACTATTGCACGCAATGCGCCTTGCCGTTCAACACTTCGTTTTAGTATTGCCTGAAAATAAAAAATAAAAATGTCCCACCCGCCCCATTTTTCCCCAAAATTTGGATGAGAATCTAAACATTACTTTTTTGTAGCCTAAAAGCTGATTTTTATTTCCAGAGAGGGGTTCATTAGAAATACAAGCGTTAATGATTAAAAGCTTGTATTTCTAATGAACCCCTCTCTGGTATTTCGTATGGTATAATGACTGATTTATTGGATTAAACTTTAATCCAATAAATCAGTCTTTATACCATACGAAATACACGACTTTAAGTATTATACGTATACCAACGTATTATGAATTTCTACGTCGGTTTTCTCGCTGAAAACGCCATTTGTTTACCAAATTACTTTTTTAGTTGCCCATCGCCGCGTCCATGACGCTTGACGTATGTGATGATGATGTCACGTCACGATATAACGTAGTTATGTAATATAATACGACGTCATTGACGAAGTGTCAATATAGCAGCATGCCAAATTTCATTCAAATACACGCACTATATATCAACTTACATATACGTTTGCACTATTTATTGGATTGCCCTTGTACATACATACGTCCGTATGTATGTCCGTACGCACGTACGTGCGTGCGTCCGGGTAAAGTTTTTGGTTAAAGTTTTTATATGACCGTTTTAAAAAAAAAACGGTACGTATTATATTTTACCGCGGGGCGGGCGGCGGACAGTCAAACTGCATAGTTTGTGCACACAACTCCTCTGAAACTATACACATGTCTTCTACACATATTGAAGATGTGCACCTTGGTGATTTTATGCATACAAATTATTGTTTAACAAAAAATATCACCTTTTTCTACAGTTTTGTATTCAATTCTATATAGGGTACAGAGTTTGTGTACACTACTTCTCTGAAACCGTTCAGTCAATCGATCTGAAACTATACACACATATTCTACACATATTGAAAATGTGCACCTTGCCGAAAAAAAAATTGTTAACGAAAATATCACCCTTTTAACTTAGTCATTTTTTCTACATTTTTGTATCCAATTCTATATAATTTCTACTTTACACATCTCTACCTAAATTAGTATGCCGACATGTTTATCACAATAGAGGAAGAAATAATACTATATATTTTCAAATTCTCATTAATGTTTCTTGCCTTGGTGACAGCTTCACATTTCTGCATCTTCGCTATCTGGCCCATCTTCGACGGGCATATTTTGTGACTTACGGCACTCTTGTTCGGTATGCTATCAAAGGCTCCGCGGGTGCGACATGCGCCGCAGCCATCTAGTATGTAAGTACAGCTAGCTAGCTTCACGTAATTAGAGATACATGTAGCTCTTCGTTTTCTATCTCAAATAAGTCACATTTATATTTTTTTTGTTTTAATGCTATGTTTAATCCTTAGACCGCTATCTTAATATTTTGTTGTCTGCTGTTTATTTTCTATTTTCAATTTTTATCATCTTAACCATGCTTTGACAGAACTTTGCAAAAATTTACAACATAATTTGACAGCACTTTAGAATCATTTCCATTGGAAATGATTCTGAAGTGCTGTCAAACCATGTTTTTATTGAGAAATAAGGCAATATATAAAAGCAACAGCAGACGACAATTGTTATGTGTAGCGGTATAAGGGTTAAAATAATATGTGTTAAATGTGCTTCCTTTCGGAGATTATTCGAAATTACTTTATTGTAATAGTTCAGTATGCCAGGAAGCATGTTATACAATAGTATGTCTTTTTGTCACGCCCTCTTGCAGACAGCGTGATAGTCGGCACATTGGCGTACGTCCATCCATCAGAAAAAAAATGAAACATAAAAACTTTAACCAAAATCTTTAACCAGACGCACGTACGTACGTCACGCACGCTTAGTTGTACAGTCAAACCTGTGAATAAAGGCCAGCCATGGGAAGTAAAAAAAATCTGGTCTTTATTCGCAGGGTCATTTATATAGTAATTGTGCCATTGGGACAACAAAAGTGTGGTGATTGCTATTCGGAGGTGGTCTTTAGCACAGGTTCGACTCAGTGTACTATCCAATAATTCCAGCACAAAAATATTTACACAATTCCCTAACATTAGATTGGTCCGTTGCAAGTCTCCGTCCAAAACTTGTATCCCAGTAAACTCCATGCCGAACTACTTTCCGTAACCGTGAGGCGCAGTTAAAATAATTCTTAAGAAAACGGAAAATAAACACATTTTCTTGATGAATTTATTTCAAATGCTTGAATTATAAGGAATTAATGGCCTTTTTGTGGAATTTATCGGGGATATAAACTTGGAAAAGTCGCGGGAATACTGGACGAGGCCTTCCGGCCTTCGTCCAGTATTCCCGCGACTTTTCCAAGTTTATACCCCGATAAATTCCACAAAAAGGCCATTCATTCCTATAATGCCTCGGCAGGTGAGACATGCGGGCCGCGGCCATCTATGTGTTTATTGTAGTCGTGCTATGCTATTCTCACACAGTTCTTGTTTATTTCAGATGTTTACGTTGCTGCTTTTGGTGCCTAGAAAAGTTTGTTCGTTTCTTGAATAAACATGCATATATCATGGTGAGTATCATATCATAACATTGGTTCGTGGATATTTGTCCAAACTGTACGTCTTCCTAAAACAAAGAATTATATCTCCTGTATCAAATGTTGGAGTATATGGGCGCGAGTCTGCTGTGCAGGGGGCCGTTTCACGAAACTTTGTACGACTAAAATGTTTGTAAGTGCAAATTTTGGATTGTCTGGAAACTGCAATTGATGGATTTACATTTATTGAGCATAGCATAGTAAGTCCAATACTTGTGTACAAGAAACCATCATTAATGTAAACTTTACAGACTATCATAATTTTGTACTTTACTTACAAACATTTTAGTCGTACGAAGTTTAATGAAACGTCCCCCTGATGTCCCAACAGTCAAATACTTTTCTCAATCTCCGATCAGTTTGCAGTTAACCCTTTCATCCCTAAGTAACTGCCATGGATTTTGATATGTAAATTTTGCAACCAATCCAACCATCACAAAATGATTTTCAGGCTAGTCCATTTAGGAAAAGGGGGTGTTTTTGCTACTAAAAATTGAAAATCACTTGCAAAAAGTGCAGATCCTGATGAGACAGCTCGTCACGAGCCGGCTCATCTGGATCTACAATAGATGGTTTGCCAATTCCACTATACAGGCCTGTGGTGTTGAAAGGGTTAACCCCGTTTTTGGCGGGAGACATACTGTCTCCACGCTATTGGGATCGTGATTCTGGCCGTTTGCACGGGTCTACTTTCGGAAGTGGCTCTCTGTTCATCGGGGGACGTCTCAATAGGCTCAATTTGCGTTCGCAATTAACAACAGTCAGGTGACATTTAAAGTCAGCGAGTGAACTGAAAGCAAGTTATTAATAGCAACGGCAATGCTCAACATTATGTGTAAAATAGTTGGCATGGAAGAGAACAAATTGCTGTTATTGAGACGCCCCCCGTATCGTGTACCACGCAGTCGAAGGCCATTTCTTTTTCATATTGTGGTTTACGGGCGATTTTCGAAAAATTACCTTCTGGGTGAGCGAAACAAAATTCATGAAAACATTTTGCCGTTCATGCAGCATACACGTATGTAGGCCTACGCCCAGTCATAATTTTGAAAAGATTTCACATAATACGTCTGCAATATACCTCGTAAAACGGTTTATTAGTCGGACATAAAGCACCTTTGCTTCATCAACCTATTTGTGTTTAGAGCAGGCTGTATTTTACAAACACCAGTAACTGATCAAGTTCTCCAAATTTGCAGATTGTACATCCAATAATCAACATCGAATATATTTATAACAAGGAATTTCTGAGTATGCAAATTCACAAGTGGCTACTTGTCTCCCGCCAGTCCGTACTTTCAGTACTTTGATTCCACTCTGAAATTCCTCTACACTCTTCATACATGGTTAACCCATTTCAAGCTGAGGATATGTCATTTTGTTTGTGAAAAATTATAAATATTTTCTTTACATGTGCTTAGAAGTATATGTAGTGACCACCATTTGAACCGTCTCGTCAGGTCGGTTCAAATGAGTGGTCACAACATATACTTTCATTGAGAAATAATAAAAATAAAAAAATAAAAATATTTCATACCTGTAAAGGTATTAACCCATTACAGACGGGATACACTTTTAGTAGTATGAACCTTTTGAGAGAAAAATATCCCTATTTTCTTTATATCCTTTGGAAAGTATATGTTGTTACCACTCATTTGAACCGTCTCAACGAGACGGTTCAAATGAGTGGTAACAACATATACCTTTATCGATGAATGAACAAAATAATGAGATTTCATGCTGAGGATATGTCATTTTGTTTGTGAAAAATTCTAAATATTGTGCTTAGAAGTATATGTAGTGACCACCATTTGAACCGTCTCATCAGGATGGTTCAAATGAGTGGTCACAACATATACTTTCATTGAGAAATAATAAAAATAAAAAAAAGTTCATACCTGTAAAGGTGTTGACTATTTCTCTGCATTTTGTATTATAAATCAGAGCTCCAGTAAAGCTGCGTATTTGCTTAAATACCCCATTAAAATTGCCAAAAACCCAATTGAAATCAGAAGTAGCGAGTACCAAAAAGCAATAACAATTTTGTGTTACCTTAATCATGCTGCAGAAAATAATAAACAGACCACAAATATAGTGATTTTTTTCTTATTTTCCATGAAATGCATCTTGATATGTCATTAGAATTGTCTCCAAGGAGACAATTCTAATGAAATACCAAGACATGTTTTCATTTTGAAGCAAACTATTCAATAATTGCTGTCTGTTGATGTGCAAACAGTAGTGTGATTTTATTTTACCCAATTAACATTTTGAAATACCCAATTGCTTTAGAAATGATTGAGTGAAAATACCAAATAACTAATTCCTTATCTGGAGCCCTGATAAATTATCATAATCTAGTGTCTTTTGTCGAACATCATTGATATATACATGCATATTTAAATGTTGTTTATTCCGTGTTTGTAAAAAGTACATTTATTATTTGTGTGTCATTTTAAAATAATTTGTGATTTTGTTACCCTCGGTATTCATAAATCATATAAAGAAATTTGTGCCACACTTATTTCTTTTTCAGATTTACAAATATCTTATCTATTAAAGTGACTATTGAGTAAACTTGAGTCACTCAGTCGCTCAATTTCACATAAAGATTACGCGACAGTTTCTGTATTTCATTCCAGACGGCGATACATGGTAAAAACTTTTGTGCGTCCGCCAAGAGTTCCTTCATGTTAATCCTGCGAAATGTTGTCAGGTACGTAGTTTTATCAGTAGCCACTCATACACTAGGACATACATACAACCAGTAGCCTATTTCATCAACATTGCAAAGTATACTTTAGTAGCAAAGTATACTTTGAGGGAGAAATTTTCATTTTTTTTTTAAATTTATTAATTTTTATTATACTGAATTTATTACATTATCACAGCCATTTAATGGCTGTGATAATGTAATAAATTCAGTATAATAATTCTGCATAATTTTAATCATGAAATATATGCATTTGTTAGTTCTATAATAAATAATGCATTTCAGGAAAAATAAATGATTACTCCCTCAAAGTATACTTTGCTAGTAAAGTATACTTTGCAATGTTGATGAAATAGGCTACAACTGGGCTCTGTTTTGTTACATATACAGCATATGTATGTCGGGGGATATATAGTTATCGGAATTCCGTCCGTCCACGTTAAAAGTTGTTGGGTATCCATTATCTCCGTAACCGTAAGTCGGATTGACCTCAACCTTCATATACTTCCTTATCATCATCCATATTTTCATTTTATACCACACTCATGTGGCCTTCATGTCCGAGGTCAAGGTCAAATTACTTAGAGATTTGCATTGCAAGTTTTGCGGAAAAGTTTTTGAATACCCATTATCTGTGCAACGGTAATTCGGATTGACTTCTAACTTCATATACTAATAATACTTCCTTATTGTCCTCCATATTTTCATTCCATACGACACCCATGCGGCCTTCATGTCCGAGATCAAGGTCAAATTATAGCCTACGCTCATTTACTCGAAGCCAATCGGACTGTTCAAGTAAACCGAAGTTTGACGTAGCGAACTCTGAACAGGACCTCGAAATATTGCCATACACATTACCATGATTACGGGACGCAACTCCCATACGACCTGTGACACATGGAGTTATACTTTTGCAACTCTAATGTGTTTACGTGCGTTTGCCAAAACATGCATGTGTGCAGTAAAACTAAGTATACATATCTGTATTATCAGGGTGGAACAAGAAGAGACAATTCCAAGCAGTAAAGTAACATTGTATTATGTTGAATAAATAAAGCATGTAAACCGGAAATTAACAAGTTGTTATGCATACCGGACTTGTTTATATATACACACAGCATTTATCAATCGGTGGGTGAATGTGAGTTTATATTATATATACTTAGTCTATATACGCAGGCAACGTTTCACATCTGATGACACATGCAAACGAGTCTGGACAAGTTGGATTTGAGAAAACCATCTTTAATGTATCTTCGATTTTTGATTGAAACAAAATTCGGGACAATTTTCCATAAATTGTTTCGAAAGTTCACATAGTGTGACAACTTTTGAAGTGATTTAAGGATAATTCTGACAACTCGTCTCGAAGTTTGTTTACACAGATAAACAAGTCCAGTCTTTGGTTCGGTAAATTGGCGCCACAAATTCGCACTTCGAGTGCAAACTGACACTTTCAAGTCTTTGACTTAACGAGGGTGAAATACCACACATTTCTGTTTTCGGGACATAAAAATTAGTTCGAATTGGCGAAAATTTGACGTATCAAAATTTGACGTAACGGTAGCCATGCAGTTACATTGAAAATAATAGGATTTGAAACTGGACATGGACACGAATTTGACGTAACGAGGGAATTCGACGTAACCGTCTTTGAGTAAAGAATGTAGACTGTACTTAGAAATGTGTGTCCGTAGGATTTGCATTTAAAGTTTTCGGGTACCAATTATCTGTGCACCCGTATTTAAAGTCGGATTGACTTCAAACTTCATATACTTCCTTATCATGATCCATATTTTCATTCCATACTACAGCCTAGACTAACATGCCATGTCTCTATATCATGTTTAACTTCTATTTTTCATTATCTGACATTTTTCATTTATTATTTTCTTTGCTATGTAACGGTAGTGAAAGCCATAGTGCTATGTCTAACTACAGCCATGCGGCCTTCATGTCCAAGGTCAAGATCAAATTACTTAGAAATTTGCATTAATTTTTTTTTCAATATTGGTGTTAATTTTTTTTATAAGTCTGTCCAGGTGGCGGCTGGGGTATACGTGAGCCCATGCTCACTTTCTCTAGTTTTTTATATCTATGATGTATGCTATTCAATTAAAAGTCATCATTTTTAACCAAAATTGTAGATGGCCCATTTCTACATTTACCATCAACATAACTTTCCAGAAAATATGTAGCAATCAGCAGTTTCTATTCAGCTGTATGTCTGTCATGTTGTACATTCTGTTATAACTGCTTCATTGTATAAATATTCTTGTACATGTATATATCCCAATAATGAGGTTTCCATGCACAAGGTGATAGTCAAATGCCTTGACATTTGCGCTCTATTGCTCATGTCTATCAGAGCTCCAGTTAAGCTGCGTAATTTGACAAACTTGGGGTGAAATTTTGTTATTTCTTCATCAAAAATGGCAAGTTAGGAGTGCTTTAGAATCGTCTCATTGAGACGATTCTAAAGCACTCCCAACTTGCCATTTTTGATTGAGAAATAAGAAATTTACCTCCAAATTACGCAGCTTAACTGGAGCTCATGTCTATGTTGCCAGGGTGATCGTGATAGACAAGACAACAGACTTCCTCATTCTCATTGGCAAGCTGATGGTCGTCGGAGGGGTTGGTAAGTCTACTCTTGTCGAAATAATTCTAACACGCCACCACCCCCCCCCCCCCACCCCCTCCCACGTATACAAAAAAAACACAAACAAAATAATTGAGCTTTGACCAGTGTAACCTTGCTATCGGGTAGCACACATGTGCAGCCTGCTACATACACAAGCTAACGGCGCAGACCCACGACATCCCCTCCACCGCCCCCCGCCCCCTAACTAAGTATTTATTAAATTAATCAACAAAACATGACCAAACCATATTAAAATGTTATAAACATGTCAATTCTATCGATATAAAACATTTTCAGATAATAATTATTTTTTAGGAAGTGGCTTTTTGAAACATCAGTTGTTGCAAACAGCAAGTTCCCAAAAATAGATTGTCTAAATATAATTATTTTTTAGGTAGTTGCTGTATGAAACAACAGTTGTTTCAAACAGCAAGTTCCCAAAAAAAAATTGTCTGAAAATGTTTTATATTGATAGAATTTACATGTTTATAACATTTTAATATGGTTTGGTCATATTGTGTTGTTGTTTTAATAAGGGGGGGGGGTTTAATAAAGGGGGTAGGGTGTTATAATAAGGGGGTGTTTTTAATAATGGGGAGGGGTGTTTTAATAAAGGGGGGTGTTAGTTTTAATATAGTAGTTTTAATAAAGTGTTTTAATAAAGGGGGGGGGGGTGGGGGGGGGGGGGGGGGGGGGGGGGGGGTGTCCGGAGTCCTGTGGATACATACAGATGTCAGAATATTTGGATAGTTGCAGCAAGATTGCTGTCTAAACTGATTGCAATATGCATACGCTCTGTTTTGTAGTGATTGGGCATATATTGCACCCTTTACTGTAGAGTGGCATTCATCGGAATATTATATGTACATTCACAATGTACATTCACAGTATTCTGCCAAAAAGAATATCTTCGTCCCGACACCGATTGTCCCTAGATAATTGCGTGCACAAATACACGCGGATCAACATGAAGACATCGCCATTGCCGTGAAAATAAATACAGCTTATTGCTGAGGTGCAATAAGCCTCCATATTTAAATTTCCTAATGCAAACAAAAGTTATTGTGGAAGTAGGCCTATCAAATGCAATTGTTTAGGAAATTGGGCTATGTTTGCTCAGTCTCTGCGAAACTGCCAACATTTTACAGGATATGCGGTCTGGTAAGCTTGAAATTTTTACCAGACTGGACAAAAATTTATCGGACCAAAATTCTTTTTTTATAAAAATAACATTGATTTTGTGTGATATGTAAGAGCTTTTATAAGTACACCAGTCATATAAAAAAGCTAGCTAGCACCAGAAGCGCATATACCAAAGGAAGGTGATTTTATTAGCCAGGTTTTTGGGGAAAAAAATCCAGGCTATTGGATTGGCGAAAGCCGGGCGGGCGGGGGGCGGGCGGGCGGCGCCCACAATCAATGTTAAGTTTTCGTGTTCGAGTCCATTTCTTTGTTACTGTACCACCTAGGACCACCAAACTTTCACAGCTTCATAATCAAGGGGTGCCCACCACATATCACCATCCAACATGTTACATTTTTTTTAACTTGACCCATTTTTTCCGCGCAGTCGACTTAGCCATTTTCAATGTTAAGTTTTCGCGTTTACAATGGTAATTTTCGTGTTTAAGTCCATTTCTTTGGTACTGTACCACCTAGGACCACCAAACTGTCACAGCTTCATAACCAAGGGGTGCCTACCACATACAACTATCCAACATGTGACCATTTGCTTTACCTTCACCTATTATTTCTACGTAATTGACTTAGCCATTTTCAACGTTAACTTTTTAACGTACGTCTGGTTAAAGTTTTTTGGTTAAAAGTTTTTTGTTATACTATATCTCTGCAACTGCTTTGCCCATTACCTTGAAACTTCACATGGGTGTTTATCATCATCCATATTTTTATTCTACCCCCCAACCGTTCGGCCCCTATGCCCAATGTCAAGGTCAAATTACTTTGAATTATTTTGTTAAAGTTTTTTCGTGTACTATATCTGCAACTGCTTCACCCATTACCTTGATACTTCACATTGGTGTTTATCATCATTGTCAGCGTGATATCGTCGGCATTTTGGCATACGTCCGTCCGTACGTCCGTGTGTGTCTGGTTAAAGTTTTTTAGTTAAAGTTTTTCCATCTACTATATCTATTTTTGTAGTGTCCATGCCTCGCCCCAAGGAGCGACATGCAGGCCACGGCCATCTAGTCTACAAAAAGTGGGTATAATCATGTTATCCAAGTGTCTATGCTTGGAAAAAACCTGGCCTTCGTGGCTTTGCCTCGTTTCTTGTTAAAGCTTAGAATAGAAAAGTAAAACAAAATTATAGTCGGACATTCGGTCCGGCGATTTCCAGTTACCGTCGGACCGGCGACAATTTTGACGGTCCAACAACTTTTGCAGTGACTGTTTACTGTATTTATATTTGATCATTCATTCATTCATGCAATGTTTCAGCGTCGGCTTCATATTTCTTCTTCAACGGAAATATAACGTTCCTGAACACGTACAAACCGACGCTCAACTTCTACATAGTCCCTGTCGTGGTGAGTACAAGATGCACGATTATACTTATTGAGCATGTGCTCATTCTCTTGCTCAAACTCTGCGCTTATAAAACTCGATGGTGCACTCCATTCTCATTTTCAAAATCAGGAAGTTTGATTGGTCGCGACTGAGCACAGCTCAGTCGCGACCAATCAAACTCCCTGATTTTAAGTACAGTCTACACCCGTTACGTCAAATTCTCTTAGCTCAAAGTCAAATTCATGGTACAAAGTTATTTTTACCTCTATAATAACTTTGTTAACTCAAAATTTTCATTAACTAAAAAGTATTTTCCTCAGTCCCTGGAACTTTGAGTAAGCGAGTGTAGACTGTACGAAGGACATACTCCTAAAGTAATATAAATACCGGGCTCATAAATAAACTATGCATATTGAGCATGTACTGATGCTCGACTTCTGAGTCTGGACCTGCTATTAATGTTAAAACTTACAAACATTGTACTCGTTTTTAGTGGGTGGTAGCCGGGTGAACGTGATCGCGTAAATTAACGGTGGGGTTCCTCCTTATAGGAATCACGATTTGCCTGGTTTGGCCCTCGGGTACGTTTTTATCTTTGGCTCTTGTTACTGGGAGTTGAATTTGGTTATTGCCAATTATAAAAGTGATAAGATTATTACAGATCCTATTGCTTTTGGGAGGGGGCCAAGTGATTCTGGTGTAGAGAGGACCTGGCATCAGATCAGGATTATTCTGATTTCAGGGCTGAATATATAGATTTTTTATTGTAAATATTCAGTTCTGATTTTGGGATTTCCCCCCCCCCACCCCCCATTTATGCATGTACTTGAACATGTACTTGTACAGGTAATATATGGGAGTTAGTACTAAACCCATTGACCCGGCCTTAAATAACCTTAGCTGTTGATAGGCCGTTAAACCCCAACAAACAAACAAAAAACAAACTTGTTCTTATGCTCAAAATCAGGATCTGTTCTCATGCAATTTACTGAGGAGGTACTCGTAGTTTGATTGGCCGAGAGTGACCTTGAGTACAAATTTGGAGAAATTGCAGCTGGCTCTGGGGTTGGTTTAATGGTGAGCTATTTGTATCATAAATTGGTGAGAGTGTACAAATCATGAAAAACAGATCGACACATCATTCCGAGAAAATTTAAAATGAGAATTTTAAAATCGAAATTCAGTATCATGGCGCAACATAAACAAACCACATGGTACTTATAAGGTTCGACCATGTCCAGCTGTGTTTAAACGTTTGCCATGGCATGAAACCTGTTTGAACCCCAATGCTGTTGGCGGCGTGTTCAAACAGTTCCCGAGTGACACGGCAAACGGCTGGACATGGTCGAACATTAGTGTTGGAAATATCGCGTAATTTGAACATTTATGCACTGCCAGTACTTTCGGTACTTTGATAATCTGCTGCATTCAAACAGCTGATTTACTCGTACATATTCCATGGCCGCAGTACACGTCGCGTGATGCAACCGCATCCATTTCAAAATTTCAGTGCGACCGTTGTGAATGGTCTGGTGATGTAATGGCAAGCCTCAGAATTCCTACGCGTTTCCTAGCCTTGCCTGATAAACTTGATATCAAAAGACACTAGCCTGGTATTCCCTATGTATTTGATGGTGTATTTCAGCTGGTGACAGCGGGGTCGTTTGTGATCGCCTCGTGTTTCTTCAATGTATACAACATGACCGTCGACACCCTGTTTCTTTGCTTCTGTAAGTACTACACTCCTGCCCATGTTAGGGATGGGTTGTGGCCCAGGGGTTAGAACACCTGACTTCCAATCCGGAGGTTGTGTGTTCAAACCGCCTCGGACATAACAATACTTTCGTGGGATTTCCATCCCATGGGTCTGTCGGATGAGACTTTAAACTGTGGTCCCGTCTCTATATGAACTTAGCTGTTGCTGGGATGTTAAGCCCATTCACTGTCACTTTTATTCCCCCCCCCCCTCCGTCGTCCGTCGTCGTCCGTCCGTGAATGCATTTTCTTCTCCTCGGTAACCATTGGGCTTATAGTCACCAAACTTCATGGTCATGGTAGGCGGATTACAAAATTGTGAAAATGACGTCATTACGTAATCCAAGATGGCCGCCGTCTAAAAATAGCACAACAATCTTCTTCTCAAGAACCGCCAACCGGATTTCGACAAAACTTGGTAGGAATGATCGATGTACAATGCTCTTTCAAAGTTGTTAAAATGATGACCCCGAGGTCAAAAATGAGCGTGACCCGTGGGGTCAAATTGGGGTCAAATTTTATTTTTAACCGAATATGGTCATGTCATATATCAAATTGAAGGTATCAACGAGGCGTTCACTCTGGTGTATTTTTTGTCGAAATCCGATGGTTATGTCATCCAAGATGGCCGCCGAAAGGTCTAAAGGTGTTTCTTTTTTTAGAGATTTCAAAATTCTTATTCACATGAACCGCTTGGCCCATGGTAGCCAAACTTAAAAGTTATGGTCCATGGGTGAAGCCTTAAATTCTTAAAAAATCTTCTTCTCATGAACCGCTAGCCGGATTTCGGCGAAACTTGGTAGAAATGGCTGCCCTCTAAAAATAGCATAAATTCTTAAAAAATCTTAAAAAAGCCCGTGGGGTCACATTGGGGTCAAATTTTATTTTTGACCGAATATGGTCGTGTCTATATCAAAACGAAGGTATCAAAGATGCGATCGCTGTGATACATTTTTTGTCGAAATTGGATTTCATGTCATCCAAGATGGCCGCCGAAAGGTCAAAATGTCGTTCTTTTATTAGAGATTTCAAAATTCTTCTTCACACGAACCGCTTGGCACATGGTGGCCAAACTTCACAGTTATGGTCCATGGGTGAAGCCTTTTCAGATTTGTTAAAACGGAGGTCGTCGCTAATCCAAGATGGCCGCCGTCTAAAAATAGCACAAATTCTTAAAAAACATTCTTCTCATGAACCGCCAGCCGGATTTCGACGAAACTTGGTAGGAATGATCGATGTAGAATGCTCTTTCAAAGGTGTTACAATGGTGGGCCCGGGGTCAAAAATGGGCGTGGCCTGTGGGGTCAAATTGGGGTAAAATTTTATTTTTGACCGAATATGTATACTCATGTCATATATCAAATTGAAGGTATCGATGAGGCGATTGCTCTGGTGCAATATTTGTCGGAATTTTCTCAAGAACCACATGGCCGATGCTGGCCAAACTTCATAGTAAGTTAAGATCCTTGTGTGAAGCATTTTCAGATTTGGTAAAATGAGAGTCATTGCTTAATCCAAGATGACCGTCATCTAAAAATAGCACAACTTTTTTAAAACGTATATGAACTCAATGTAACATTCTCCTCTGCTGTTCATGGAGTCAGGTGAGCGAATTAGGGCCATCATGGCCCTCTTGTTTAATTATTTATACTAATTAAATGTGTCACCTAAAAAAATACTATTATAGACAGATTATAAAATATGATCATTGCACATCAAATAATAAATACAGAGTTATCGCCCCTGATACCAGTGTGGAAATTTACGTCAGATATAAAATGTATAATAATGCCAATGAATGCATGGGGTAATGGTGAATGAATGTTTATTATGCCAGACAATGTCGCAGATCATGTCTCTGATAGAAAGAACATGTTGTGCCTACTGGGTGGGCATGTACCTTTAAAGGTACATGCCCACCCAGTAGGCACAGCCTGTTCTTTATATCAGATATTAAAGGTACATGCCCACCCAGTAGGCACAGCCTGTTCTTTATATCAGATATTAAAGGTACATGCCCACCCAGTAGGCACAGCCTGTTCTTTCTATCAGATATTAAAGGTACATGCCCACCCAGTAGGCACAGCCTGTTCTTTATATCAGATATTAAAGGTACATGCCCACCCAGTAGGCACAGCCTATTCTTTATATCAGATATTAAAGGTACATGCCCACCCAGTAGGCACAGCCTGTTCTTTATATCAGATATTAAAGGTACAAAAAAACAGCCTGTTCTTTATATCAGATATTAAAGGTACATGCCCACCCAGTAGGCACAGCCTGTTCTTTATAGGAATTAATTAAGTGTATAATTGTATCACTATTCCACCAGTTCTAAAACTTATGAGTTCCCGCTATTCAGATATAATCATTTAGTAATAGGTATTGTACTGATAGTGACGCGCAGGCTATTTTCATATGCAAATGAGGCATGATATTTTTTAATTATTTATACAGATTATAAAATATGATCATTGCACATCAAAAGATAAATACAGAGAATAAATCGTAATGTCCATTCACAATTTAAGGAAACACGGTTATCGCCCCTGATATCAGTGTGGTAATTTAGGTCTGATATAAAATGTATAATAATGCCAATCAATACATGGGGTAATGGTGTATGAATGGTTATTTCGCCAGAACATGTCTCAGATGGTGTCTCTGATATAAAGAACATGCTGTGCCTACTGAGTGGGCATGTACCTTTAATTAGGGGTTTCCAAAAACAAATTGTATCGTAATACATGTAGATTGTTATTGTGATGAAACCAGTACCACCATAACAACCTGTCGGATGAGACTTAAACTGTGGTCCCGTCTCTATATGACCTTAGATGTTGCTGGGACGTTAAACCCATTAAAAAAAATCAAAAAAAGAAAGGAATAACCAATAGGATAAAAATAAACATTTGGCGATAAAAAATAACAATTTTCGGAAAAAAAAGAGTTTTTTTTCTCGAAAATTGTAATTTTGTATTGCGAATTGTTTATTTTTATCGCCAATTGCGAAAGTGGCGATCGCCAGCGGAATCCTTGGATGTTGCTGGGACGTTAAACCCATTCACTTTCCATTGTCCTCCATTGTTTCAGTGGAGGACCTCGAGAGAAATGACGGTTCCGAAGAGAAGCCATACTTCATGTCAACAAATCTCATGAACATCCTTGGCAAACAATATAATCATCCCACATTGGCCGATTGAGGGGTGTCGCAAAGGAACATTGAGGGTGTGACGTAAACAGTGGACAATTTGGGGGGTGTCATAAAACAAACAATATACCAGAGCTCCAGATAAGCTGCGTATTTGCTTAAATACCCAATTAAAATTGAAATCGGAAGTAGCGAGTATCAAAAAGCAATACAAATGTTATGGTACCTTTATCATGCTGCAGACAACAATAAACGGACCACAAATATAGCATATTTTTTCTTATTTTCCATGAACACCCATCTTGGTATATCATTAGAATTGTCTCCAAGGAGACAATTCTAATGAAATGCCAAGACATGTTTTCATTTCGAATCAAACTATTCAATAATTGCTGTCTGTTGATGTGTAAACAGTAGTGTGATTTTATTTTACCCAATTAAAATGTTGAAATACCCAATTGCTTCAGACATGATGGAGTGAAAATACTCAATTACTAATTCCTTATCTGGAGCCCTGGTATACTGAGGATGATTGAAGCCAATGGAGAACATCTCGAAGATAAAACAAGTGACCACCATACAGCTGGGGCCCGTTTCACTAAACTTCATACGACTAAAATGTTCGTAAGTGCAAATTTAGAATCGTCTGGAAATTTCAATTAATGGATTTACATTTATTGAGCATAGGCTGCATATGCAGCCTATGCTCAATAAATGTAAGTCCAATAATTGTTTACAAGAAAATGGTATGGTGTTAATGTGAAATTTACAGACTATCATAATTTTGCAATTTTGCGTAAAAAGTTTAGTGAAACGGCGACTGGATCTGTGACCAATGCAGCTCCTGATCCAGTATCACACGCTGGTTGCGTGACAACGATCTATATTGCGTGTTAGAAGCATGACGTGTGGTGTTTCATAGATTCATTGGCGAACAGTGCAGAATCTGATCAGACTGTGCGGATGCAAAGGCTGATCTGGATCTGCACTTATCGTAAAACCCATAAGCCCAATTTTTCCAGTTACAGACACATTTAACCACAATCCACAACTATATAGGGCATGAGGACCTGGCATAATATCAGGATATTGATGCTACAAGAATATTGCAGTTTTCAGTGCTCCCCACATGTATTTATAGTCTTGTCTATATGTATGATAATGATGAATGGGTGACAATCAACAAATCACTTGATTTAATATTGTTGGATAATTTGAACTGATTTATTTTTATGCCACCGGGTTTCGAAGAAACGGGTGGCATATCGTGTTTGGACCGTCCGTCTGTCCGTCCGTCCGTCCGTCTGTCCGGGCACACATTAGGGTACTTATGTGGCTAGCCCCACAGGGTTATGGACTTGGTAAAGGATAGGGTGGGTTACAATTAGCCACCTAAAAAATCCTTTTATGTGGCTAAAAATCGTTTTATGTGGCTAATATTTAACATGTGATAAGCCACATAAGTATAGTACTGTAAGAACGTCCGTATGTCCGTCCGTCCGTCCGTCCGTCCGTCCGTCACACTTTTCTGTTCACTTTGTCACAGTTTCTCAAATATGCTGCAGGTGGCATCAGCGTTCGACAGACACATTTCTTGTTTCAGTCTAGTATAACGTCTTTGTCGTATGTGTACATACATGTCAATATATATTTTTTTGTCTATTTGTAAGCAGATTCTTGAAGCTGTATTAAATACAGGGTGATCCAAGCTATTATGTCTGTCTATGGCTGGAGAAATGGGGCTTATTCATTTTGAAACCAGTGTAGATCCAGATCAGCCTACAGGAGGAGTGTGCTATTTGATCAGGAGCTACACTGGCCACAAGTCAGATAAGCTCCATTTGTCGCGTCACAGCCACATTTGAATCGCTATTTCTTCATCAACATATAATTCCAGCACAAAAATATTTACACAATTCCCTAACATTTGATTGGTCCATTGCAAGTCTCCGTCCAAAATTTATATCCCAGTAAACTCCATGCCGAACTACTTTCCATAACCGTCAGGTGCAGTTAAAATAATTCTTAAGAAAACGGAAAATAAACACATTTTCTTGATGAATTTATTTCAAATGCTGGAATTATAAGGAATGAATGGCCTTTTTGTGGAATTTATCGGGGACATACACTTGGAAAAGTCGCGGGAATACTGGACGAGGCCTTCCGGCCTTCGTCCAGTATTCCCGCGACTTTTCTAAGTTTATGCCCCGATAAATTCCACAAAAAGGCCATTCATTCCTATATTACACAAAGTATACATGGTATCGATGATACATTTTGAAGCAGACATTTTTACAGTTTCTGTGCTGAATTATGACATACGGAACAAACCGCCTGTGTTAAACTTGCCACGATTTCAACGTTTCTGAATATCCATTGGCAATCTGAATTCGCAATCGAGCAGCTTGATTGACTGAGCCTGAGATGTAGCACAGCTCAGGCTCAGCCAATCAATCTGCTTGACCTAAAGCACAAGGTTTGAGTATTTTAAAATAAAACTCTTGATAAATATCGGCGAGATTAGCGCAGGTGGTGGTGTATTACCGTGTATTTAACTCTAAAATGTTCCTGCCATGAAACATTTTTGATATCCTGTCAATACGACCTATTCACTGCGTATGAATATGTGGTGTTGTCATAGTCAATTCTCCGGTTTTGAGGATGCGGCTGGGGTTATTTTTTTGCATTTTAAAGCTATTTGTAGGTGTTGACGGGATAAATAAATAGTAGGTTAGTGCCGTGAATGGGAAAAAATATCTGGCGCGGCACGGAAACGGGATGGGCTCGACAAGCCTCGCCCATCCCATTTCCTAAGCCTTGCCAGATCTTTTTTCCCATTCACGGCACTAACCTACTATTTTCTATATGTGCATTCTGATTCAGAAGCCAATATGTGTGACATTTATTATGGGTCCCCAGTATATGGATGGTTGTCTAGATCTAGTACCATGGTATGACCTCTGCTGGCCCAGGGTCAATGTGTATGTATATAGAGCATATATAGAGCATATAGAGCCGGGCACACAGATGGGCCATGGGGGCCGTTTCACTAAATTTTGTACGACTAAAATGTTCGTACATGTAAGTGCAAATTTAGGATCGTCTGGAAATTTCAATTGATGAATGTACATGTATTGAGCATAGGCTGCATATGCAGCCTATGCTCAATAAATGTAAATCCAATAATTGTTTTCAAGAAAACATTGTTAATGTGAAATTTACAGACTATCATAATTTTGCGCTTACGAACATTTTAGTCGTACGAAGTTTAGTCAAACGGGCCCCAGATGTGACAAAACACATGGGTACCGATTAAAGTTTTTGTTGAAAGTTTTTCGATATACTATCAAGGCCTCGGCGGGTGCGACCATCTAGCTGTGATGCTTTGTGAAAGTTTATTCAGATGTCTATAAGCCACATAGCCATGGAATTAACATATATTCATACACGTAAACAGAGCTCCAGATAAGCTGCGTATTTGCTTAAATACCCAATTAAAATTGCCAAAAACCCAATTGAAATCAAAAGTAGCGAGTATCAAAAAGAAATCCAAATTGTATCGTACCTGTATCATGCTGCAGAAAACAATAAACAGACCACAAATATAGCATATTTTTCTTATTTTCTAAGAAAACACTTCTTGGTATTTCATTAGAATTGTCTCCAAGGAGACAATTCTAATGAAATGCCAAGACTTGTTTTCATTTCGAAGCAAACTATTCAATAATTGCTGTCTGTTGATGTGTAAACAGTAATGTGATTTTATTTTACCCAATTAAAATTTCGAAATACCCAATTGCTTAAGAAATGATGGAGTGACAATACTCGATTACTAATTCCTTATCTGGAGCTCTGCATGTAAACACAATATGGCCAAGATGGCAGTGGTAAATAACATTCCGGAGGTTGAATTTAGGTGAATGGTGAACCGTGTAATTCCTGTGCAAACGGTTTTTGTGCAGTGTTCTCTGTGTCTGCACCTATCATAAAGCTCTATTTGGTCACATCATTGCTTGTGTGTAAGAAAGGGACGACTATCGTGACGGCTGATTAGATCCGTCATGTAATTATTGCCGTTTATATGTACAATGGTGTCGGCTAATTCTGTGCTTTCCAAACAATTTAAATGTTGTTAACATTCCCATATTCAGTAAAAATTTCCTCAATATTCAAGAAAGTTCAAAGAAGTCTGTGCAGGTCAAATATCACAATGTTCTGACGTCAGTAAGTGACGTAAAATTGTGTGATGTATGACATCACATGCGTGTTTGCAACGTCACATTTTTTTTTGCTATTTAAATGCTATGAATCTGTAGTCGATTTCATCATCATTGCAAAGTATACTTTTCTAGCAAAGTATACTTTGAGGGAGTAATCATTTATTTTTCCTGAAATGCATTATTTCATATAGAACTAACAACTGCATATATTTGATAATGAAAAGTATGCAGAATTATTATACTGAATTTATTACATTATCACAGCCAAAATGGCTGTGATAATGTAATAAATTCAGTATAATAAAAACTAATAAATTAATTCTTAAATTGAAAATTTCTCCCTCAAAGTATACTTTGCTAGAAAAGTATACTTTGCAATGTTGCTGAAATAGGCTACAGGTAGCAAACTCAATACAACCGTTTTCATCATTTTTCTGCTAATGCTTCGCAAAAATGGCGAACAGCATACTGGAGAATTATCCAGTGACATCATGACAGGTTAGTTTCTTCATTTAACTCTTTGCATGCTAGTGGCGAAAATATCCGCCAAACGAATTGGGAGTATATGTTTTATTTCTCTCTGTAAAAATGTCTCGAAATCCTCAGGACTCAATTCTAATGAAATTCCAAGGCATATTCATGATATTTACGGTGAGAAATACAAGAAAATATGATGAATTTTTGTCTGCTAGTTTTGAACTATTTATAGTCCACAAGTTTCCCAGCATGCAAAGAGTTAACAGTTAATTTAGTAAATAAGACAGCTATTCCATCAGCAGGGTCTGAGGATTTTACACATTTTGACTATGTTCGGAATAACTTTTTAGCAAACTATCGGAATGTGATACAATTGTGCCACAGTGTAGCAATTAATAGGCTTGTTTATTGAAAAATCCACATATTTTATTATGACGTACGCAAGGCTAAATTTGACGTGAATTGTGCATTAGCCGATGCGCAGAATTAGCCCGGCGAAATGACAGTATATCCTCGTATCATTTAACAATACGTAACAACTATGCACTATTGATAATTGTATTGCCTTCTATACAGTGAAACCTCTTAAACCGGACACTGGACCCTCCCCCAGGTGCCCGGTTTATAGAGGTTCCACTGAAAATGAGAGACGCCATGTGATTTTGTACCTTCAGACATTTCATTAAATGCATTTACAAAATTTACAATATTTTTCATATTAAAGTAAAGTCAAAAGTTGACAACATTTTCAGAGTAATGAAATTAATCAGGTGACTGAGGGTACACAATCATATGGTGTGTCTCGTATGTATATTCCTTGGAGAACTGCTATCAGATGACCTGTATGTGACTCGACATGACAGAAAGGGCTTAATACTAGAGCTCCAGATAAGGGGCCCGTTTCACTAAACTTCGTGAGACTAAAATGTTCGTAAGTGCAAATTTAGGATCGTCTGTAAATTTCAATTGATGGATTTACATTTATTGAGCATAGGCTGCATATGCAGCCTATGCTCAATAAATGTAAATTCAATAATTGTTTACAAGAAAACAGTGTTAATGTGTAATTTACAGACTATCATAATTTTGTACTTACGAACATTTTAATCGTACGAAGCTTATTGGCGTATTGGCGTATTTTATGCACTTATTTTAGCAAATTACACATTTATTTACATTATATCAAAATTGGGAGTACAAATAATCAAAGTGATGTGAGGTGGGTGGCAGGTGGGAGCACGCGATGGGTAATTTAACGATCGGGGTTCATCCTTACCATAATCCCGACTGGAGACCTGGTTTGGCCCTCACATACGTCTTTGGAATTTTGTATGTGACAGTTGAATCTGGTTATACCCCTTATGTGAGTATTACGATATTCGTAATCCTATTTTAGGGGAAGGGGCCAAGTGACTTGGTGTGGTATGGATCTGGCACTAATTCTAATTTCAGGGCTGAATATATTTGTTCTCAATGTAAATATTCCGTTCTGATTTTGGGATTTTCCCCCCAATGCAGCAGGTTAAAATGGGATCGAACCCGGCCTTACATGACCTTAGCTGTTGATAGGCCGTTAAACACTAATAAACAAACAAAACAAACAAAGTAATGTGAAAATATGCATTGATTTTCAAATTTAGTAGTGAAAATACTGTAATGAAGTTGAAAATTTACTTAGTTGAGCTGCAAAAAGCAAACAGCAGCTCAAATAAGTGAATTTTTAAATATGTTTTATTTTGTATCATTTTTCCCGATTTAATAAGAAAGACAATAATAATACACTTGTAAAGTAAAATGTATGCATTGAATTTGACATTTGGGGTATAATACTTATCTGGAGCTCTGCTTAATACTTTGAGGGAGAAATTTTCAATGTTATGATAAATTTATTAATTTTTATTATACTGAATTTATTGCATTATCACAGCCAATTTGGCTGTGATAATGTAATAAATTCAGTATAATAATTCTGCATACTTTTAATCATGAAATATATGCATTTGTTAGTTCTGTATGAAATAATGCATTTCAGGAAAAATAAATGATTACTCCCTCAAAGTATACTTTGCTAGATAAGTATACTTTGCAAGTTTGATGAAATCGGCTACAGGGCCTACACTGTTTACTGAATAAACCCTTGTAATGCTGAATTCAGTTTTGACATATACTGTTTATTTTTTATTTTCAATTTTCCTCTAACAACATGCTTTGACAGCACTTTAGAATCCAATAAATTGCAAAATTTAATAATCTTTATCTGATTCAACCATACTTCACATGTGCATTCATATCGATCATGGGATAACACCTATTGAAATTTGGTTCCGTCCACCCAAGTTCAAGGTCACCTGTGCTAAAAATAGATTGTTTTACTCACTTTGCTAATTTCCACACGATAACTACTATAAGTACAAGCTCGAAAATATTTCAGATGTCCATTAATAGATAGTGTGGGAAGACACCCATTTAAAATGTAGTTATTCGGCAAAAGTTCAAGGTCACTAGCGCTAAAAATACTAATAGAAATTCAGCGGGGGCTTTAATTTACTTAGTTGAGCTGCAAAAAGCAAATAGCAGCTCAAAAATAAAAATACACTTGTAAAGTAAAATATGCATTGAATTTGAAATATGGTACACTTTAGATACAATACTTATCTGGAGCTCTGCTTAATATATTGGCGACTGAATAAACCCTTGCAATGCTGAATTGTGATGACAGGCCATATTTCCATTTAATGTCACAGTGGTAGGCGGGGCATTCATGTTTTTTTAACACATTTCTTAGCTTTAGCTGGTTCTCTGTTGTTCTACAATTCTGCAAAAACCAGGACGCTTCTAATGACGTTTAAAACATGATAACGTCAAAACATCATAGCTTTGCCGCGCCATTTGCGATGTCATTTGGAACGTCTTCATTTTGTTCGTTTGGCGTAACGTTAGCGCATATTACGAATACGTAATTAGGGTGATGCGGCTAGCCAATCAAATTCGCTCCAGGCGTTATTACACGTGTGTCAAACGACCTTTATGAAATGGGCTAAAACATGGCATAACAATGTTTTCATGTGACAATTATTAACCCTTAGACCGCTATCTTAATTTTGTTGTCGTCTGCTGTTTATTTTCCATTTTCCATTTTTATCATAAAAAACATGCTTTGACAGCACTTTAGAATAATTTACAACATGCTTTGACAGCACTTTAGAATCATTTCCATTGGAAATGATTCTGAAGTGCTGTCAAACCATGTTTTTATTGAGAAATAAGGCAAGTTATAAAAGCAACAGCAGACGACAATTGTTGTGAGTAGCGGTCTAAGGGTTAATATTAATTGTCAAGTCCGGTGTGGTTTTCTACCTTGTTTGAAACCATCATACAGTACAGAGCAAATAATAGTAACCCTTTAAGACTGCTACACACAACAATTGCCGTCTGCTGTTGCTTTATATCTTGCCTTATTTATCAACAAAAACATGGTTTGACAGCACTTCAGAATCATTTCCAATGGAAATGATTCTGAAGTGCTGTCAAAGCATATTGTAAATTATTCTGAATTTTTTTATGATAAAAATGGAAAGTAGAAAATAAACTGCAGACGAAAAAAAATTAAGATAGCGGTGTAAGGGTTAAAGTGGGTTCCTGGTTTTTGCAGAATTGTTGAACATAATTATTGTATTATCGCGGAAATATGACTATTCTATTGTTATAATTTTACCTATTTGTATATACATTGTACTGCTTTCTTAAGATGTACTAAAGGTATTATTTTTGCCAAAGGTATTTTGTGTACATTTAAACATCATTTTAGTCAAGATGAAACTAAATCACATTCATCATCGATTTTATATGAAAAACTTTTAATGCACCATTAAGGAGTGGTAACGTTTATTAATTGAAGGGGCCAGTGGAAGAAGGGGGCTAACTCCTTGAAGGAGTTAGCCCCCTTCTTCCACTGACCCCTTCAAATTGTACAACAAAATGCATACACATTTTGGTTGTGAAATGTATATTTGCATGCATGACTTGGACACTAATTCTATGCTCTAAGAGCGTAGCAATCTACAAATTATATTCTTGTATTCTAGTTTTGTTACCTCTACGCTTTGTTATGCCCCCAGCATACGAAGTATGTCGAGGGGAAAACGTTTTCATAATTCCGTCCGTCCGTCCGTCCGTCCGTCCGGTAACGTTAATTTTGTTGGGTACCCATTATCTCTGTAACTGTAAGTTTGGTTCACCTCAAACTTCATATACTTCCTTACCATCATCCATATTTTCATTCCATACCTACATACCACACTCATGCGGCCATCTTGTCCAAGGTAAAGGTCAAATTACTTATTTGCGTTAAAGTTTTTTTTAAATATTTGCGTTAAAGTTTTTATCGCTCGGTCATCCGTAAGTTTTCGGGTACACATTATCTCTGCAATGGTAAGTCTTTTTGACCTCAAACTTCATATACTTCCTTATCATCATCCATATTTTCATTCCATACCACACTCATCGGCCTTTATATCCAAGGTCAAGATCATATTACATTGTACTTAGAAATTTGCGTTAATTTTTTTTTTTAAATATTTGCGTTAAAGTTTTTATTTGTCGGTCCAGTTGCAGCTTAACCCCTGCTCACTTTCTCTAGTGGATAACGTGTTCATCAGGGGCCCGTTTCACTAAACTTCCTACGACTAAAATGTTCGTAAGTGCAAATTTAAGATCGTCTGTAAATTTCCATTTATGGATTTACATTTATTGAGCATAGGCTGCATATGCAGCCTATGCTCAATAAATGTAAATCCAATAATTATTTACAAGAAAACATTGTTAATATGAAATTTACAGATTATCATAATTTTGCACTAAGTATACTTTGCAATGTTGGTGAAAGCGGCTACAGGTGTGCCATACATGCACATATTGAATGTTCCTATAATTATCAAGGTGGGGGATCACGTGGTTTCCGAACGTCATGACGTCATGTTTTTTAGATGTGTTTATAGTAGATTTCCTTAAATATCTTGCTAATGGAATGACATATTTTTATGAAATATACCGCAGCAAATGCGGTACACGTTGCCCTTTATTGTATATGCGGCTTTAATCTCATAATTCTGTCGTTCTGACGAAGAATCGGTTACCGTAAATGTAAATAAAAACTAGAGCACGTGAATTAATGTAAGAAATAAACGGTACTCGATTCTACATATCAAAATCCGTCCGTTTGTTACTGTAAAAATGACGTCACAGATTACGTCAGTCGGAAAATCGGGTTTGGAAACCACGTGATCACGCACCTTGTATATATTAACCCTTACTACGCTGAATTAAATTTGTCGTCTGCTGGAAATTTTTTATTTTCAATATTTCTCAACAAAAACCTGTCTTGACAGCGCATGAGAATCTCCACTGGAGACGATTCTCACGAGCTGTCAAAACAGGTTTTTTGCTAAGAATTAAGGCAAAAACTTTTAATGAAAAACAGCAGACGACAATTTCCGTATCCCGCTTAGTGAGTGTTAACCTAACCATTATGATTCAAGAATTATATCCGCTAGTTTTCATTTTAGTATTAGTATGGTGGCAAACTTTTCCCAGTTATATACACGTCTTAATTAATTATTTGCTGCAATGGGAAATATATTGTTACCCGAAGTTAACCACTGGTTACTAAGTTGATCACACAGTGTTTGTGTGATGGGCTGTAAAGCCTCTCTTCACTCAGATGCATGGGGTAGCTATTACAACTGCATGTGAACCCTATTGACCTTTTCATAGTGACCTTAATCTTGGCACACTGCCAAGCTAAAGGTAGACCTTAAACCGGGTCAAACCAATTAGGAGCCTTATGGCAATACCCACTACATCACTGTGGAACCTTGTGCAGACATAGGCTGGCTCACTGCCAAGCGTAAGGTAGACCTTTTTATCCCGTCAACACAGTGCGTACAATGTATGTGCCGTGAAACACTGTGCCGTGAAACATTGTTGATATCCAGTCAATACTATTTTCGCATTTTAAAGCCATTTTTAGGTGTTGACGGGATAAATAGAATAGTAGGTTAGTGCCGTGAATGGAAAAAAATATCTGGCGCGGCACGGAAACGGGATGTGCTCGGCAGAGCCTCGCCCATCCCGTTTCCTGAGCCTTGCCAGATATTTTTTCCCATTCACGGCACTAACCTACTATTCTCTATTTGTAGGTCATCTATATTTAGCAACAGTACTCCTCCAGTTGATATGATTTGAGAAAAGCTGATAAATATTTCCCAGTATTGTTGGTAAATGACCAGTTACCAGACATAATAGCTCCTAGCTGTGTGGCATAATATGTATATCTAACGACCACTCATTTGACCCATCTCTATGAGACGTTTGAGACAGTAAATACCTTGTGGTAAAAGGGGTAAACTGTGTGTTCGTCTTGCTTCTCCACTAATAAATATGCAATATGTCAATGGGCTATGATCACACTTTGAACCGGCTCTATGAGAAGATTCAAGTGTGGTCACCTAAGATTTAGTATTCCCGTGGGGAGACGAGAATAACATACAGTTATGGGCTGGTAGAAGGGTATGTTCTCTGTATGAAATGGGTTAAAATGACAATCGTACACCATATTTCTTGTATTTTACTACAACATTGTTCAATTGAGCATGGATCTCACTTATAAATATGAAAACATTATAGTGTTAATGCTCATCTCATTAAGGCATGAACTGACTGACTGTTTCTAGCCAGCGGCATTACAAAAATATGTAGAAGGACACTATTATATTATGTAGACAGTCAATCTCTTGTGACATGTCTTGCGTACTATAAAGTCTAAATTGCCATGCTCATATGAATATTGTTGTAGACACACATGTAGTGCATTATCTTGGGAGGGAATATTTGACAAGACACTTTCTTGCCTGATTCACCATAACCTTTAATTCAATTAAAGGTTAACCTTAAAATAAAAGGTAATCACTTAAAGGTAGACCTTACTCAAGGTCACCATTAAAGGTACCTGAATCACCGAGATGTATAAAAGCTGAGATTTCCCGATCCAAGGGAGAGTGCCAGTTTTGGGTTTTAAGAGCATTCTGTTTTGGCTCCTTTGGATAAATTAAATAACCTACTTTAGTTTCGGAATTACTGTGATCTAAATTATTAACTTTTAAGCAAATTGCAACTGTTACTTATTTTTACTGGGGTGTTTGTCAGGGAAGGCCGTCGAGCCAACTCCCTGACATGGGGGGTGGGGGGGATGTGGAAGCATAGGAGCTTGTGTTTCTGAACTACTTCATGCGTGACTTGGATTTGTATATTTACTTTATTAACCACATTAAAGATATGTACTCCTGAACGAACGCCTTCTCTACAATTTGAGTTTCCAATTGGTACTACAAAGAATTGTAACATTCTTTCATCTGACGTTGCGACAGACAATTATTATCACATTGAGGTGGAGAAATCAGCAACTGACGTCACTCGTTTTCTAATTGACCGAAAGCTCTGGTGGCAGCGAAACAGTTCAATCTTGACAAAAGGGGACCATCAGCCGACCAATTCACTCCAACAAGGGCTGACTTACGGAGGGTAATAAAAGTAATACGTTACAGTATGGAGGTTGTGGGCCTTATTTTGTCGTTTGCTGGAAATGTTTTATTTTCAATATTTCTCGATAAAAACCTGTTTTGACAGCGCATGAGAATCGTCTCCACCGGAGACGATTCTCATGTGCTGTCAAAATAGGTTTTTTTTTTTAAGAATTAAGGTAAAAATGAAAAACAGCCAACAACAATTTTCGTATCCCGCTTAGTTAGGGTTAACCTAACCATTATGATTCAAGAATTATATCTGCTAGTTTTCATTAGCCAGGTTTTTTGAAAAAAAATTCAGGCTATTGGATTGGCGAAAGCCGGCGAGCGGCGCGGGCGGGGTGGGCGGCGGCGCGTCCACATCATCAATGTTAAGTTTTCGTGTTTTGAGTCCATTTCTTTGTTACTGTACCACCTAGGACCACCAAACTTTCACAGCTTCATAATCAAGGGGTGCCCACCACAATATCGCTATCCAACATGTTACTTTTTTTTTTAACTGTTGACCCATTTTTTCCCCGTAGTCGACTTACCATTTTCAATGTTAAGTTTTCTCGTTTACAATGTTAAGTTTTCGTGTTTAAGTCCATTTCTTTGGTACTGTACCACCTAGGACCACCAACTTTCACAGCTTCATCATAACAATGGGTACCCACCACATATCACTATCCACATGTTACTTTTTTTTTTTTTTAACTTCACCCATTTTTTCCGCGCAGTCGACTTAGCCATTTTCAATGTTAAGTTTTCGCATTTACAATGTTAAGTTTTTGTGTTTAAGTCCATTTCTTTGGTACTGTACCACCTAGGACCACCAAACTTTCACAGCTTCATAACCAAGGGGTGCCTACCACATACAACTATCCAACATGTGACCATTTTTTTACCTTCACCTATTATTTCTACGTAATTGACTTGACATTTTCAACGTTAACTTTTTAATGTACGTCTGGTTAAAGTTGGTTAATACTTTTCGTTATACTATATCTCTGCAACTGCTTCACCCAATACCTTGATACTTCACATGGGTGTTTATCATCATTGTCGCACCTGCTTGCGGAAAGCGCGATCCTGTGCCCAATGTCAAGGTCAAATTACTTTGATTTTTTTTGTTAAAGTTATTTTTTCGTGTACTATAATCTCTGCAACTGCTTCACCCCAATACCTTGATACTTCCACACATGGGTGTTTATCATCATTGTCGCACCTGCTTGCGGAAAGCGCAATCCTGTGCCCAATGTCAAGGTCAAATTACTTTGGTTTTTTTTTGTTAAAGTTTTTTTGTGTACTATAATCTCTGCAACTGCTTCACCCAATACCTTGATACTTCACATGGGTGGGGTTTAGTCATCATTGTCGCACCTGCTTGCGGAAAGCACGATCCTGTGCCCAATGTCAAGGTCAAATTACTTTGATTTTTTTCGTTAATGTTTTTTCGTGTACTATATCTCTGCAACTGCTTCACCCAATACCTTGATACTTCACATGGTTGTTTCATCATCATTGTCGCACCTGCTTGCGGAAAGCGCGATCCTGTGCCCAATGTCAAGGTCAAATTACTTTGATTTTTTTTGTTAAAGTTTTTTCGTGTACTACATCTCTGCAACTGCTTCACCCAATACCTTGATACTTCACATGGGTGTTTATCATCATTGTTGCACCTGCTTGCGGAAAGCGCGATCCTGTGCCCAATGTCAAGGTCAAATTACTTGTTAAAGTTTTTTTGTGTACTATATCTCTGCAACTGCTTCACCCAATACCTTGATACTTCACATGGGTGTTTATCATCATTGTCACACCTGCTTGCGGAAAGCGCGATATCGTCGGCATTTTGGCATACGTCCGTCCGTTCGTCCGTGTGTCCGGTTAAAGTTTTTTGGTTAAAGTTTTTCCATCTTCTATATCTATTTGTTTAGTGTCCATGCCTCGCCCCAAGGGCGACATGCAGGCCACGGCCATCTAGTCTACAAAAATTGGGTATAATTATGTTATCCAAGTGTCTATGCTTGGAAAAAACCTGGCCTTCGTGGCTTTGCCTCGTTTCTTGTTTTAGTATTAGTATGGAGGTTGTGGGCCTTATTTTCCATCAATCTGCACCCATGCTGCAATGGATCTACACTAATTAAAACATAGGTTTGGTATAAACATATTTATTGAATAATAATTTACATCAGTTTTAGGTACACAAGCAGTGTAAACAGGTTTAATGATTATTAACTATTTGCTTGCTAGCGGTGAAAATATCATCCAAGAAATTATGAGTATGTTTCTTATTTCTCTCTGTAAATATGTCTTGGAATTTCATTAGAATTGCGTCCTCTGGACGCAATTCTAATGAAATTCCAAGACATATGATATTTATAGGGAGAAATAAAAGAAAATACAATGAATTGTCGTCTGCTATTTTTTGAACTATTTATAGCCCACAAATTTCCCAGCATGCAAAGAGTTAAGAAAGATAAATTCTCCTATGACAACCCTGGTGGTGGCTCAAACATTGATTGGTTAGACTTGAAAGTATGCAACATGGCAAACATGTTCGGAAGTTTTTGAAAACTCCAAACAGATGCTTGAAAATGATTTCAAAGACACATTTTAATCTATACACCCCTGAATATCTGACATTGCTTTTTTTTTTTTAACTATTCCATTATTCAGAAAAGGAGTATTTATTAAATTTGAAAAAATACAGAAAAATGTTGCAGACCCTGCTAGTTTTCTTTAACCACTTTCATGCTTAGGATATACCATTTTCATTGGGGAAAATCATAAATATTTTCTTTAAATTTGCTTAGAAGTATATGTCGAGACCACTATTTGAACCATCTCATCGAGACGGTTCAAATGAATGGTCACAACATATACTTTCATTGAGAAATAAGAAAAATGAAAATAAAATATTGAAAACAATTAATACCCATAAAGGTGTATTCCGTATGTAATGGGTTAATACATATTAGTATGGATTTTGTGGGACCTACATTTTGTGGGGAAGACCTTGCAGATTTTTTTGTTACTGAATATATTCGCTATTGGGGAGCCCACCCGCGGATCGCACTATCATATTTCCTTGCTACACTCGGTCAACGAACGGGCAATACTCGTTCGCTAGTATATTAAACTAATACATTTATTAACTTCCACTCCCCGCCCCTTAAAGGTACATACCCACTCAGTAGGCACACAATGTTCTTTATAGGAATTAAATAAGTGTATAATTATGTCACTATTCCACCAGTTCTAAAGATTACGAGTGCCAGCTATACAGATATAATCATTTAGTAATATTTATTTTACTGATAGTGACGCTCGTTGGTATGAGGTTATTTTCATATGCAAATGAGGCATGGTATTTTTTAATTATTTATACTAATTAAATGCGTCACCTGAACAAATACTCCTTTCAACAGGTTATAAAGTATGATAATTGCACATCAAAAAATAAATACAGAGTAAAAATAGTAATGTTCGTTAACATTTTAGGGAAACACGGTTATTGTCCCTGATATCAGTGTGGAAAGTGACGTCTGATATAAAATGTATAATAATGCCAATCAATACGCGGTATAATGGTGAATGAATGTTGATTTTTCCAGAAAATGTCTCTGATATAAAGAACAATTTGTGCCTACTGAGTGGGCATGCACCTTTAATTAGAAATACAGAATCCACGCTTGCAATATCTATGCCCCAAAACATCAGGATTATGTTCCATCAACTATTTTTAACCCTTTCAACATCACAGACCTCATTAGCAGCATTTGCAAACAGTGTAGATCCAGTTGAGCCGGTTTGTGACGAGCCGTCTCGTAAGGATCTGCACTTTTCGCAAGTAATATTCTTCATATGTTTTTAGATAAAATAAAACACATCCCCTTCTTATAAATTGACATGTCTGTAAATCATTTTGTGACAAATGGATTGGTCCTTGAACAGTTAAATCAACATATCACAGTCCAATCCAGTATGCCGCACATAAAAGTCTGATTGTTTTAGTGTGGTTAACCCTTACAATGCTGAAATAAATTTTTCGGCTGCTTTTATTCTTTATTTTTCCATTTTCATCATCAGAAACATGTGTTGACAACACTTTAGAATCATTTCCAAGTGCAACCTTATGATAGTCTGTAAATTTCACATTAACATTGTTTTCTTGTAAACGATTATTGTATTTATTGCGCATAGGCTGCATATGTATATGCAGCCTATGCTCAATAAATGTAAATCCATCAATTGAAATCAGGCGATCTTAAATTTGCACTTACGAACATTTTAGTCGTACGAAGTTGATTCCCATGCATCCTATCAACTCCACAGGTTGAAGTAACAGACCAAAGCCTATAAATACATTAAATATACCTAAAAGTATCAATAAGTGAAAACAAAAGTAAGTTAAACTTTTGTTTTACTCCCTGTTATAACACATTACTGTGTTCTAACAGGGAGTAAACTTTTCAACTGATATTTTTCACACTTATTGATACTTTTAGGTATATTTAATGTACATTGTATTTATAGACCTTGGTCCGTTACTTCAACCTGTGATCAACTCTATATACAATAAAGTCAACATAATTATGCACCACAATGCATGAAGTTTACTATATTTTTCGTCTGTAATTATATTGATAATGTCTAGAAACAGCTATACTAAATACGTATCTTCACTAGCCTTCTGGTGCCCGTTTCACTAAACTTACGAATAAAATGTTCGTAAGTGCAAAATTATGATAATCTGTAAATTTCGCATTAATAATGTTTTCTTGAAAACAATTATTGGATTTACATTTATTGAGCATAGGCTGCATATGCAGCCTATGCTCAATAAATGTAAATCCATAGATTGAAAGTTACAGACGGTATTAAATTTGAACTTACGAACATTTTAGTCGTAAGAAGTTTAGTGAAACGGGCCCCATATGCGTACGGAGCCCTGCAGGGGACGTATCATTATTTTCTTTTATTAATTAGTTCCCATAAAATAACAATTTGTTCCCTCATTTTAACAATTCGTTCCCATGCATTAACAATTCGTTCCCTCAATTTAGCAATAATAAATAACAATTTGTTTAATTCGTGAGAACGAATTGCTATATCGTGGGAACAAATTGTTAATTCGAGGGAACAACTTGTTAAATTGAGGGAACGAATTATCATTTCGTGGGCACAAATTGTTAATTTGAGGGAACGAATTGTTCAATTGAGGGAACAAGTTGTTATTTCGTAGGAACAAATTAATAATAAAAATCCATGTCCCCTGCGGGGCTACGTAGATGTGAACACAAAGAGAGTGGTCTATTCTCTCACTCTTTGTACATTTTCATTACTCTATCTCCACTAACATGTAACGATTCAGTATACATGTATTATGTAATCATTTCTATTTCATTTAAACAAGTCCTGTGTAAACATTGTCACATGCTGTATTGAGCTGTTCAAATAAAACCGTTTTAACCCTTTGAACCCGACAGCCCGATATAGCAGTTTGTGCAAACAGTGCAGATCCAGATGATCCGGCTCGTAACGAGCCGGCTCGTAACGAGCCGGCTCATCAGGATCTGCACTTTTTGAAAGTTATTTTCATATTTTGAGAACAAAAAATACCTTCTTTTCATAAATGGACTAGTCTGAAAATCACTGTGTGATGATTGGATAGGTTGCAAAATTAACATATTAAAATACATTCCAGTTACTTAGGGGTGAAAGGGTTAAGGTATGAAGTCATAGATAGATACATGTACACTTTAATTCAATGATAATTGCTTCATAAGAGTGATGTGATATATATAAATATAACATATGCGAATAATACTGTATACTATATGGAGCACTGAGTTGCCATCTCCGAAGTCTCCGACATCTTTACAAGTCCTTGTACAGTTTCACCACTTTGTACGTTAGACACATACAGCAAATAATATGACAGTAAACCAAATAAAAATTGCTGCAATACATAATAGACAGATATGACAACGGCAAGCTATACATATTATGCCAGCAAACTGATTTTGAATCGCTATACTCGCATGTGATTGGCGGTGTGACATGAAGAGAGCGCGTGTGTGGGTGGTCATATGTTTTGCGTTTTGTAAAGTGATGACACAAGACATAAAATCAGTTCTAAATATAGCGGCTGAACATTTAATTATTAATTTAATAGATATTGGCGAAAGTGTCGCAATAATGCGATTAATTGAGACGAAATGCTGTTCTTTCGTTGGTCGAGAAACTAGGGTAAACAATAAAGTGATTAATGGTTCAGTATCATGCTTGAACAGGATTTATAATTTTAAGGTTAACGAAGTAGAGTTAAAATTTATTTTCATTGTATTATTGAAATTTGTTTTTAAAATATGATGGGGGTCGATTAGACCCCTTCCTGTATAATCCATGATTGAACCCTGTACAGCAAACATTTTGCAAAATTTATGTTTATCTGGAGTCCTTGCCATAAAAATGTCCATATCAGTGAATTATGAGTGCTTGTGTCCATACATTGTTTCAATACCGGTGTAACAGGCCACTTTCCCCCCCCCCAGTCAGAAATCCCCCCGGGGGGGTGGGTTCTGGGCCAGCCCAATACCCCCCCCCCCTCCCCCCGGGGGGATTTCCAACTAGTCCGCTTCCCCCCCCCCCCGGCCAGTCAGAAATCACCCCCCCCCCCTATTTTTTTTTCAACAATGAAATGTTTAATGATAAGTTAACTGATAATATCTTGTGTTGTATTTTACCGTATATCTGACATCTATATCCACATAAAATATAAGTTTAGGGGTGGGGGGGGGGGGGTGGGGGGGGGGGGGGGATTCTGGGCCGGAAGGCCCAAACTTCCCCCAGGGGGGATTTCCAACTAGTCAATTCCCCCTTCACCCCCCCCCCCCCGCAGCAAAAATCATTGTCCTCCTTATTATTGTTCAACAACACAACCACAACACTACCAGTCAAAATAATATTTCGCCTATTTCCAACTAGTCAAATCTCCCCCCCCCCACAACACTACCAGTCAAAATAATCTGTCCCATTATTTTTGTTCAACAATAGAATGTTTTATGATAAATTAACAAATAATTCAAAGTGTAGTATTTACCATATACATGAAATCTATATAGACATAAAATATTAGTTTAGGGGTGGTGGGGGGATTCTGGGCCGGCCCAAAATCTCCCCCGGGGGGGGGGGGATTTCCAACTAGTCAAATCTCCCCCCCCCACAACACTACCAGTCAAAATAATCTGTCCCATTATTTTTGTTCAACAATAGAATGTTTTATGATAAATTAACAAATAATTCAAAGTGTAGTATTTACCATATACATGAAATCTATATAGACATAAAATATTAGTTTAGGGGTGGGGGGATTCTGGGCCGGCCCAAAATCCCCCCCGGGGGGGATTTCCAACTAGTCAAACCTCCCCCCCCCACAACACTACCAGTCAAAATAATCTGTCCCATTATTTTTGTTCAACAATGAAGTTTTTATGATAAATTAACAATTCAAAGTGTAGTATTTACCATATACATTAATCTATAATCAAAATTATTAAAGTAGTGGGGGGATTCTGGGCCGCCCAAAATCCCCCCGGGGGGGATTTCCAACTATCAAACCATACAACATACCAGTCAAAATAATCTGTCCCATTATTTTTGTTCAACAATGATATGATAAATAACAAAATATTCAAAGTAGTATTTACCATATACATGAAATCTAGGGTATAGCCCAAAAAATATTCGTTTAGGGTGGGGGGATTCTGGCGGCCCAAATCCCCCCGGGGGGGATTTCCAACTAGTCAATTCTCCCCCCCCCCACAACACTACCAGTCAAAATAATATTTCCCCTTATTTTTGTTCAACAATACAATGTGTTATGATAAATTAACAAATAATTCAAATGAAATCTATATAGACATAAAATAATATGCGCGTTTATATATTGGTTCAATAACATATTGGTTTGATACAATTACATTTATATAGATTCAACTCCGGAAATATGAATTCGATAATTTGAATATTGATTCAACTCCAGACAGATAACACTATTGGTTTGATAATATTATAATTGTTCAATAAAAGTATATATAAGTACAATATATATATATAATTATTTTACATAATTATATATCCAATAAATTTATTATATATATATATATCCAATAAATATATATATGTCCAATACATATAACAGTATGGTATGGGCGACGTCTGTGCCAAAATGGGTGCTTTTGGAAGAATGTGAACCAAACCTCCCATGTAATTTCCTAACATCCCTCACTAGAAGGTATTGGGTAAGATATCGTGCATATTGTGCTTGTCCAGCGAGGAAAATGTATGTCAGCATGCGTTCCATGAAATCACTGTATGATCAAATTGGTGGATAATGAGTGTCGGGAAAAGGAAGCTATATCTACCCAGTGAGGACCAGTCAGGTGGAGGCGAGCAGTTTCCAGATACTGATCTATCTGCTCCAATGGCTTTGGGCCTGTATATAGAAACCGCCTCAATAGAGCCGCTGTTGGGTTCCGGAAGGCCCTCATGGGTTTCACCCAGGACTTACCGTTATATATACTTGTCAGGCCACGGTATGCGGCAGCAATACATATACGTTTCAAAAGCTGAGCCCTTCATTAACTTTGCAATACAGCTGTTGAATGACTGTGTAATATGCATTCCTCCGGGATGAAGGACTACATTCTGGAACTGCATTTGGCTGATACCAGCATATTTGTTTGGTCGCAGAAAATAGCTCCATGCCCATGCTCAGGTGAACGTGTTTCATTCCCATATCCACTGTTGCATGTACACCAGTGTTGTGAGAATAGTATATGGGTGAGAGGGTGTGGTATCAATCATATACCCAAACGCTCGCCCCTTTGAGTACACCGCTACCTCTGGCTAGTTTGTTAGTCTGGACCCAGACTGAGACAGCTACGCCACGTGACATCTTTTTCGATGACAGCTGTTAGACTGGCCTGGCGGGCAGCTACCTCAGTGTAGCTATTCCCACTAGTTTTGACAATGGCCACAGCAGTGAATGCTCTCTTTAGGATCAGTATAGTGTAAAAGAGGAATTAATAGAGTATTCCTCGCAGGTTTAGTCTGCTTGGATATAAGAAGAGGGATCATAACACGACCGATACAAGACTGACTGCTGTTAGCGTCAATGATGCCTGCTGGATGTTTCTGGAATTCGGTTGTATCGTGGACTGAGATAGTACTGGCGCAGTCGTTGAAACCAATATACAGGTTCATTGAAACCGCACTTGCAGTGGTTGGTAATTGTGTTTATCGATTATCATGGATCTCTTGACCTCTTGACAACTCACAAATAACAAATTTAACTTAGCCAGGCACGGTACCTAAATTTCAGCAACTGGCATGCATACTTTCATTACACGTACCCCTATTATGAGAGTCAGAACAGCAGTGTCGTGAATTTAGAAGAATTATTCTCAAATCATATCTCAAGTGTCAACAATGTTGTGCGACTATGAATTCTCGCTTATTTCAAGTATTTAATTAAGTTTTGTTGTTAAAATAGCGATAAAAATAGGATTTTTGGCTCCATCTTGGATGTAGAAAAGTTAGAACAAACATTCCATTAGCCTTAAGACGTAAATATAGCATCGTAAAACGATTCTAGACACTCCAAAACAAATAAAAAATGGTATTATACATCATTATATGACAATTAGTTTTGTCATAAAATTTTGAAAATGATGACTGGCGGCCATCTGGGATTTATGCAAATTTCAAGAGTTGCCCAAAGTTGCCATTTGGGCAACAAAGCTAAATTTGTTCTAGGGAACCATATAAAAATGAAACAACGATAAAAGTTTATAGGAAACAGAATGTCTAGGTTCACTATGGAACACATAGGAGTGCCTACTCGACTATAATGACAACGTCTTGAAAGGCTGAAAATGACGTCGCAAAGTTACGCATAAATTTACCAACGTCACGTCGGATTTTGACACTTGGAATTGTTGCGCCATTGCAATAAGTTGTCCTATTTATAGCCGTACGCTTTACGGCTCACAATTTTAATGTTGGATATGCGTGGCAGAATTGTACAGATGTTTTCATACTGGTTTAGATAGTTGTCTTTTTTATCTTCGGTTTCCTTCAAGGAAATACGTAGTAATTTTGTCGATTATTTTTATACAAATGGGCATATTGCATTTATGATTTTTATAATATATTATATGGACGACTTGTGAAATGACATTTGAAATTAAATAACCATACGACCGGTATTTTTAGATAACAATATCAGTATTATGTAATCATAACGCTAATATTTATTTTAAACTTTATTTATATATGTATATAACAATTACAAACAAACGCGAGAACAATTGTAGTCGGCGTAGATGGAGGCGTCTGCATGTTTCTTAATTTGGGTTGAAACCGGAATACTCACAGAAAAACAAACTTATCCTGTCTGGCGACCACCATCAGCTATACATGTACTTACAACTTTGAGATCGACCTCGGAGCGCGCGTGTGCGCTCTTTACTAATTATACTATACGGTCCCGTTCAGATTAGAGCGGGGTCGGTATTTTCGGCCGTCTAAGACGGAACCGTACACGCGGTACACAGCCAGTTCCGATTTTGGGATTTATTTATAGATTACGTTGCATTACGCATTTTGATGAGTAATGCTAACCTTCATAATTTGAACGTGACAACCGATTTTCGAAATATGTAGACACACTCGGGTAACACTGCATTCATGTATTCATGACTTAATTATGTGTCTACGTATATCTACATATTGCATGGTCATATTTATGAAAAGGTCTTGGTTTACAGATGTCGTTCTATGGAAAACGATTTAATTCGTAATGGCAATACTTTCTGCACTGTTTGTCGCAACTTTAAAACTCACGGGGAAATGAACATGCGCAATATAAGATATCAACATAGGTTTAAACGTGTTTACTGATGGGGGCGGTTAGTGCCGACGGCCGGTCGGACCCGGCCCCGCTTTACGTGAAAGTGTGCCCGCAACCGTTACTTTTATTAAAGAAAATATAAACAGTTGACTCATTAACTGTGACACGTATTCTGGATAAAATTTGCCACGGATAGAACTGGGCCTAGGTCTTAATTAATTTGATTTACTAGTTCACCGTCGAATGTTTCGAAAATCAACGTAAAATAAAATTGGGAAATTGTCAGAAAAATAATTACGCGGCTCCTGACATATCGCATCATGTTGACACTGGGCCAAACATGTTTTATTATTTAGTATTTCGTGTGTTGGTATTGTGTCACAGGCATATTTAGTGCGAACATAATTGTACCGCCGGGGGCCGGGGGCCCGTTTCACAAAACTTCGTACGACTAAAATGTTCGTAAGTGCAAATCTAGGATCGTCTGGAAATTTCAATTGATTGATTGACATTTATTGAGCATAGGCTGCTCAACAAATGTAAATCAAATAATTGTTTACAGGAAAATGTTGTTAATGTGGAATTTACAGACTATCTTAAGTTTGTACTTACGAACATTTTAGTCTTACGAAGTTTAGTGAAACGGGCCCTAGGGACGTAGCCTACTGATTTGTATCTGTATCTGCAACCACTTGCATGTACCTTCTAATGTCACGTAATTTTTAGCGACTTTCAAAAATATCACATTACATCAGCCGTACGATTGCCGTTTGTTGACAGTTAAATATTATTTTAATTGACCACTTGTAAATATGGTTATATGAATATATGGCATATATTTTACTAGTATTTTTGCAATCAGTGCAGACCCTGATCAGGCTGCGCAGATGCACAGCACCGTTTGTTCGTCGACCAAGCGGAGCTCGGGAGACTGCTAGGTGGATCCGGCGGTATGCCCTCCTGAATATTTTTGATGTCTACTCCCCATTTTGCTGCGTTATAACGCATTTTAGAGCAAACATATCTTTACTCGCCAAACTTTTAGGGGGACGCGCACCGGGTTTTCCCCTACGTGAATCCGCCCTGGAATACACAACTTCTATATTTTCAGATTCAACGCGTCTAAATTCAAACGAGACGCTTCAAACAAATGTCGCAATTTTGTGGTCGGTACAAATTTAGTGTGTAAATAACTGACTTGATTATATAGTGTGCAGACATGACTTCAAAATACATATACATACGCCACGGTGCTTTTTAGCATGGCTTGGTTGGCCACTCATTTCTTTGTTTACAAAGCTTAAGGCGTTGAATGTACTTTTTCTGAAACGCAACACAATTAAATTGAAAATTTCGTTTACAAATTCATTATTCCCGACGAGAGGATACAGTGTATACATATACATGCACCAATACTATTATGCTTACTGCCGGTATTTTTATCAGAACATTTTATAACAATTATACAATCATGTATGTCACATCGACACATTTTCCCGACATTGACAGGTTTGTGTACATGTATATATATTTGTTTTCAAATGGTATACCCATTATCAAAAATTCAAACCGACACACATTTAAAAATATACAGTAATGGATAATTTTGCCCTGAATGTTCTGTTGGCCACTTTTTATTTTGACAACTATACATTCCACTTACTAAATAAATACGCATGCTGTCGCGCGGGCATCAGTCACGCAAATACAAACATATGAAGGAATCTACAAAGTACGGTTGATAAATGCGTACATTTTTAAAATTTGAAGAAACTTATATAAAAAATCAGTACCGGCAGTAAATTCATAGACATGATCGAGACGGGTAGCCCACACAATAACTGTTTTAAGCTGACACACCTAATATAACAATATCTGCCCTAGCGGTGTGGGGGCAGTGGCGCGGCGGTGAGCAGCCGAGGGAGTGGGGGTCAGCGCAGGATGTGTCCATAGACCTCCTACCTGCTAGTACGATGTAAATTTAATTCCGAGAGTCGGGTATGGACAGTCGATTTTTATATGTTTTTAAAACTCCCCGGGGGTGTCTGACTACCATATATACACCATCTGGCGCTGAAGTCATTGATATGTGCAGCCATATAGGCCTATCCAAATTCTAACCAAATTCAGGCCATTCATTTCTACAGAATTAGTCACAGATTTTTTCAATTACAAACACCAGGAATGTCGTTTAGTTCTTTGTGTTTGGTCCTTGATGAGTGACGTAATGTCTACATCAATATGTGACGTCACAATTAACTGTTACGTAAATAACGTCAATTAGATTCTGAACTAAATTCTCAAATAATTACAATGTATCTTTCTGACGGTACATGCATATGCATAATCTGTGATAGTTGGCGATAGTAGCAAATTACGAGGTCATATTTCGGCTAATTATAGATTTAACATTGATAGTGGTGCGTTTGGTTTGTTTACTACATGTACATATCATAGTTTTATTCTGTTCGATGTTTGATAGTATTCATAGTAACACTTGTAGATACATTTAGTTACACTTATTATCAAATACAGTTTACAGGAAGCACAGTCAATGAGTCTATGAACACGCATTTCTACTGTAGGTTGTTGTGTTGCATTGTACAAACGTCAGCGTTTCAATAACGTCATTTTCTCGATGACGTTACTTTTGTTTTCCTTGCGTGATTGACATGGTGCTACAAAAAGTGAGATAAAACAAAAACTATGAAACATATTTGCATTTTCTTTTCAGCATATTGATTGTGAAAGGTGTCCGCATCCAAACATGTAAAAAAGTGCAAATTGAAAATTTTGTCATTAAGGCCGGTTTTCACAGAGCGCGGCCCATATGTTTATTGACCACATATGTAATGATTGAACATAGAAACACATCTACTGCCATACTATGGGATAAAAACCTAAAATTATATTTTAAACTACGAAATAATGCTAATGAATGCAAATTATACACACATTTGAAATTAAATTTAATGTAAAAAAAAATATAACATGCAATTACTTCTATGATGTCATAGAGGTGTCAGTGTTTTTCATTTGCTAATTGACAAAAATGGAAATTTCAAACCTTTGTAACTTTTTAATTAGTTGGTGTTTTTACATCTGGTTTTCAACATTATTTTCAGTTTACCAAGAGTATCCGTCAAGATAATAAACCAGACAATTTCACTTCTCAATCTGGTGATAGCCAAGGACCTATATACACACGTGTTGTGATAGCTGACCTTCAACTACAATACCCATTAAGTCATGTTATTTCTTGGAGACACAAATATTGGTTATTATACATGTATGTAAAAACAATATGCCATATTTCATGACGGACTGAAAGCGCAAATGTATTTGTATATTTTTATTTGGCACTTATGCACTTACTGTCATTTTTTTGCCAGGCTAATTATTAATCATGGAATCAAAGACCTACATGTATATATATATTTATCCCGTCAACACAGTGCGTATGTGCCGTGAAACACGGTGCCGTGAAACATTTTTGATATCCAGTCAATACAATTTTTGCATTTTACAGCCATTTGTAGGTGTTGGCTGGATAAATAGAATAGTAGGTTAATTCCGTGAATGGGAAAAAATATCTGGCGCGGCACGGAAACGGGATGTGCTCGGCAGAGCCTCGCCCATCCCGTTTCCTGAGCCTTGCCAGATATGTTTTCCCATTCACGGCACTAACCTACTATTATCTATATATATACATGTATACCCATTCGACAGATTTCGAAAATCAATCTACTACTGAATAGTGACATGCAGACAGACATACGGGACGGAGGCCATGACTAATGCCACCTTACCATTCTGTAGCGGGGGCATAAATAGTAGTCAGTATATAGTCGTGAAAACAGAATCACGGTACTCCTACCACACAAGCTACAATTTCATTTATTTACCTGCATGAGCACGCGCCAACACTGAAGAAATTTCATTTTACCGCAGGACCCTCTTGTCGTTTTTGTACACAACGCCATCATGACCTGTGAAACCCTTGGATTTATCACGAATGTTCTTTTTCGCGGCTTTCCTTCACTTCGGAGATGAGTTTGATAGAATGGAATCAGGATATGTGCCATCACTCACATACTGAGCAATGTGATCATAGAGTTCATCTTCCATATCTACATTTCACAGTTTGTTGTTACAATTATTTCCAAAACCTCTAATTGTCACAATAATCCAATATACACATACAAGTAGAATATGATATAATATACTGAGCTGAAGTAAGTTTATCAGAGAAACGATAATGGTGATATGATGGGACTGACTTAAAGTAGTAGGTAATTAGTCGTTAATTAGTTCAAATTCATTTTCATTGGATGACATCAAAGAACCAATCAGGTGACTCAAACGCATGCATTTTTCATTCTTGATTGGCCAAAACCAAAGAACCAATCAGGTAACCCCCTTCCCATATTTTAGATTGACCAATCAGTCTGATTTTGGATTGTTATGCCCCCGCTACCGAAAGGTACGGGGGCAAATAGTGTTACCGGCGTCCGTCCGTACGTCCATCCCGTCCGTACGTCCGTCCCGTCCGGGCACACATTAGGGTACTTATGGGGTAGATGGCGTGGCCTAAGACAATATAAGACAATGGAACTTATTCCGTACCCCGTAAGCCTATTGTGTCTTACGGGGTATTTCCTTTGATCTTTTATATAGCAAGTACCCCCTAAGGTCCGAAATGTAAGTTCGTCCGTACGTCCCGATATTACCATATTCTTTACTAACTTCTACATGGCTTCACATATTATGTCAATATTTATACACGTGATACATATGGACATGCCTTACACACTCCACCCCCCAGTACTTCGACCTTGACCTTTGGCCTTCACCTTTTCCACTTTAAATGTTTGCTTGGCACTTTGGGACAAATCTACGTGCACGTTTCTCAATCCTACACCAACTTCTCAATACTTTTGCTAATCGCTTAAATATTTATACACATGATACATATGAACATGCCCTACACACTCCACCACCCAGTACTTCGACCTTGACCTTTGGCCTTGACCTTTTCCACTTTAAATGTTTGCTTGCCACTTTTGGACAAATCTACGTGCACGTTTCTCAATCCTACACTAACTTCTCAATACTTTTGCCAATCGCTTAAATATTTATACACATGATACATATGAACATGACCTACACACTCCACCACCCAGTACTTCGACCTTGACCTTTGGCCTTGACCTTTTCCACTTTAAATGTTTGCTTGGCACTTTGGGACAAATCTACGTGCACGTTTCTCAATCCTACACTAACTTCTCAATACTTTTGCCAATCGCTTAAACATTTATACACATGATACATATGAACATGCCCTACACACTCCACCACCCAGTACTTCGACCTTCACCTTTGGCCTTGACCTTTTCCACTTTAAATGTTTGCTTGGCACTTTGGGACAAATCTACGTGCACGTTTCTCAATCCTACGCTAACTTCTCAATACTTTTGCCAATCGCTTAAATATTTATACACATGATACATATGAACATGCCCTACATACTCCACCACCCAGTACTTCGACCTTGACCTTTGGACTTCACCTTTTCCACTTTAAATGTTTGCTTGGCACTTTGGGACAAATCTACGTGCACGTTTCTCAATCCTACACTAACTTCTCAATACTTTTGCCAATCGCTTAAATATTTATACACATGATACATATGAACATGCCCTACACACTCCACCACCCAGTACTTCGATCTTGACCTTTGGCCTTGACCTTTTCCACTTTAAATGTTTGCTTGGCACTTTGGGACAAATCTACGTGCATGTTTCTCAATCCTACACTAACTTCTCAATACTTTTCCAATCGTTAAATATTTATACACATAATACATATGAACATGCCCTACACACTCCACCACCCAGTACTTCGACCTTGACCTTTGGCCTTGACCTTTTCCACTTTAAATGTTTGCTTGGCACTTTGGGACAAATCTACGTGCACGTTTCTCAATCCTACACTAACTTCTCAATACTTTTGCCAATCGATTAAATATTTATACACATGATACATATGAACATGCCCTACACACTCCACCACCCAGTACTTCGACCTTCACCTTTGACCTTCACCTTTTCTACTTTAAATGTTTACTTAGCACTTTGGGACAAATCTACGTGCACGTTTCTCAATCCTACAATAACTTCTCAATACTTTTGCCAATCGCTTAAATATTTATACACATCATACATATGAACATGCCTTACACACTCCACCACCCATTACTTCGACCTTCACCTTTGACCTTCACCTTTTCCACTTTAATTGTTTACTTGCCACTTTGGGACAAATCTACGTGCGCGTTTCTCAATCCTACACTAACTTTCACACACGCATTGCTCCAATGGTCCTCTACCGCCCTGTTACAAATCCACATTCGTCCTGCCCCCGCTAAGCACAGGGTCAAGGTCACAGACTTGGTGCGTTTGAAACCTTAACATTCAGTTAAATGGCTTATAATTTGTGTTTCCTTGCTCGGATCTGCTTCATATTTCACACACGCATTGCTACAATGGTCCTCTACCGCCCTGTCACAAATCCACATTCGTCCCGCCCCCACTAAGCCCAGGGTCAAGGTGCTTTCAAAACCTTAACGCTCGGGTAAATGGCTTATAATCAAATATGCCTCGTTTTCTTTGGCTGCCAGCGGGGGCATTCGTGTGCCGACATGCCACATTTCTAGTTTTATTCAACAAATGGTGTCATAATTAAAATAGTGAAACCATACCTGTAATCCCACTCAAATGCAACACCTGAAGATAATTAACATCCTGAATTACACATGAAATTCACACCTATACAATAGTAACATGACTTCATTTACACCTGTACAATAATGAGATTGCATGTACTATACGGCAATGGCCACACATATTGACATGTTGTTTATTCACGGTTACTATGTGGCAATGTGATGGGATTTTGTGATGAGTAGTTATTTTTGTGTCCTATGTATCTGGAAAACCAGGTGCTGCTAAACTTGCCTGTGTTTTGTCGCGCCCGCTTGCGGAAAGCGCGATATAGTCGGCACTTTGGCGTACGTACGTACGTACGTACGTACGTGTGTCCGGTTAAAGTTTTTGGTTAAGTTTTTTGGTTAAGTTTTTTGGTTAAAGTTTTTGGTTAAGCTTTTTGGTTAAGCTTTTTGGTTAAAGTTTTTGGTTAAGTTTTTTGGTTAAGTTGTTTGGTTAAAGTTTTTGGTTAAGTTTTTTGGTTAAAGTTTTTCGTTATACTATATCTCTGCAACTGCTTTGCCCATTACCTTGAAACTTCACATGGGTGTTTATCATCATCTATATTTTCATTCTACCCCCCTCCCGTGCGGCCCCTGTGCCCAATGTCAAAGTCAAATTACTTTGAAGTTTTTGGTTAAGTTGTTTGGTTAAGTTTTTTGGTTAAGTCTTTTGGTTAAAGTTTTTCGTTATACTATATCTCTGGAACTGCTTTGCCCATTACCTTGAAACTTCACATGGCTGTTTATCATCATCTATATTTTCATTCTACCCCCTCCCGTGTTTGGGGGGGGGGGGGGGGGGATAATTGACTAGTTGGGAATCCCCCCCGGGGGGGGGGGGATTTTGGGACGGCCCAGAATCCACCCCACCCCTAAACTAATATTTTATGTCTATATAGATTTCATGTATACGGTAAATTCTACACTATGAATTATTTGTTAATTTATCATAAAACATTCTATTGTTGAACAAAAATAAGGGGACAGATTATTTTGACTGGTAGTGTTTGGGGGGAGATTTGACTGGCCCAGAATCTCCCCCCCCCCCCCACCCCTAAACTAATATGTTTATGTCTATATAGATTTCATGTATATGGTAAATACCGGTACTACACTTTTAATTATTTGTTAATTTATCATAAAACATTCTATTGTTGAAAAAAAAGAAGGGGAAAGATTATTTTGACTGGTAGTGTTGTGGGGGGGGGGATTGACTAGTTGGAAATCCCCTCCCCCCCTCCCCCCCCCCTCCCCCCCCCCCCCCCACCCCCCCCCCCCCGGCCGAGAATCCCCCCCACCCTTAAACTAATATTTTATGTCTATATAGATTTCATGTATACAGTAAATACCACACTATGTATTATTTGAAAATTTACCATTGAACCTTTCATTGTTGAACAAAATAGAGGGGGGGGGGATTTCTGACTGGTGGGGGGGGGGGGGGGGGGGTAGTGTTAGTGACTAGTAAAAAACCCCCCAGGGGGATTTCGCAGCCGGCCCAGAATCCCCCCAGGGGGGATATTAGGCCGGCCCAAACTCCCCCCGGGGGGATTTTGGACGGGGGGGGGGGGATTTCTGACCATTACACCGGTAATCAATGAATGTACACATCTGAGGTCGTGTAAACAATATTACAATGTTAGTCATTAAACCATTTCATGCCACATCCTGATTCATAAACATACAAATTTACCAACAATTTTGGTGGAACAATTTGTTATTTCACGGGAACAAATTGTTATTTTGTGGGAAAAGAATTCTACATCCCTTGATGAAACAAAGAAAAGGGAGAAAGATTGTTGGTAAATCTTTATCTTCATGGAATGGATTGTCATTTTGTGGGAACGAATTGTTAATTCGAGGGAACAAATTGTTATATAGTGGGAACGAATTGTTAAATTGAGGAAACAAATTGTTATTTTGTGGGAACGAATTAATAAAAAAAGTCCATGTCTCCTGCGGGGCTCCGTAGTTTCTCGACAAAAATATCGTAGTTATTATAGGAATGAATGGCCTTTTTGTGGAATTTATCGGGGTATGAACTTGGAAAAGTCGCGGGAATACTGGACGACCCGATACAAAATTACAATTTTCGAAAAAAATAAAAAAAAAAAATTCTTCAAAAATTGTAATTTTTTTAAGGCCTCGTCCAGTATTCCCGCGACTTTTCCAAGTTTATATCCCCGATAAATTCCACAAAAAGGCCATTCATTCCTTATAATTCCAGCATTTGAAATAAATTCATCAAGAAAATGTGTTTATTTTCCGTTTTCTTAAGAATTATTTTAACTGCGCCTCACGGTTACGGAAAGTAGTTCGGCGTGGGAGTTTACTGGGATATAAATTTTGGACAGAGACTTGCTACGAGCCAATCAAATGTTAGGGAATTGTGTAAATATTTTTGTGCTGGAATTATTCTTAAAAACGCCATCGGAGCTATGCACTTTTCCGAATCCGACAGCTTTGGCTGTAATTGCATAAAAACACTGATATTTGCATTTTGAGAGGATCGACTTTATAGGAGGGGGTAGCTATTAGAATTAAATACAGTACATGTATATACTGTTACCACTCATTTGAACCGTCTCGCCGAGACGGTTCAAATGAGTGGTAATAGAATATACTTTCATTGAGAAATGATGAAAATTTACACATTATATACTTGAAAACAATTTATATTGAAGTTGTATCGCGTTGTATAGTCTACACACATGCATACACCAACAACACTACTGTCTGTTCTGCAGTAGTTTTGCTGCCGAAAAACGTTTGGCACATTAAATCTTAAAAATATTTAAATGTAAGAATGTTTTTATTTGAATGCCATCAAATATTGATTTTATTGCGGAAAACATATTTTCCTATGGGAATTTAACATGGGGGGAAATGAGGAGCTGGGGGAGGAGACAAAAAACAAAAAACATTCCAAAACCTAAACCTGGTTAGATAGCTTGGAAATGATATAACTAAAAACAAAAGTTAGATTTTGAAAATCGGTCCACAAATCAAACAAATCTATTTTTAGTCCCCCTGTTAATTCTTTGTTTCCGCAATACAATCAATATTTGATGGAATTTCATCAAATATTTTTTTTGGGGGAAGGGTGACGTTTTTGTTATTGATGATAAAGTACTTACATTTAAGTATTTTTTAGATTTAAACGTACATGCCCACTCAGTAGGCACAAACTGTTCTTTATAGGAATTAAATAAGTGTATAATTGTGTCACTATTCCAACAGTTCTAAAACTTGAGAGTGCCCGCTATGATACAGATATAATCATTTAATAATATTAATTGTATTCCCCCAGACTCCGTCGGGGGATACTATGGATTTGACAACGGGCCGCGTCTGCATCCGCGTCCGCGTACGCGTCGCCACAGACACTTCTTGTCCGGAGCATAACTCGAACACCCTTTGGAATATTTTCATGAAACTTCACACATGCATAGACCACGACCCGAAGGTGTGTCGCGCACAAGAATGACAACTCTTGCATAGCTAATTTTTGAGTTATCTCCCTTTTTTGTTTTGCGCACTGATATCGTGTCCGGAGCATAACTCGACCACCCTTTGGAATATTTTCATGAAACTTCATACATGCATAGACCACGACCCGAAGGTGTGTCGCGCACAAGAATGACAACTCTTGCATAGCTAATTTTTGAGTTATCTCCCTTTTTTGTTTTGTGCACTGATTTCGTGTCCGGAGCATAACTCGACCACCCTTTGGAATATTTTCATGAAACTTCATACATGCATAGACCACGACCCGAAGGTGTGTCGCGCACAAGAATGACAACTCTTGCATAGCTAATTTTTTAGTTATCTCCCTTTTTTGTTTCGCGCACTGATTGACCATAACTCGACCACCCTTTGGAATATTTTTATGAAACTTCACACATTCAATTAGACCACGAACCGAAGGTGTGTCGTGCACAAGAATGACAACTCTTGCATAGCTAATTTTTTAGTTATCTCCCTTTTTTGTTTTCGCGCACTAATTTCCTGTCCGGAGCATAACTCGACCACCCTTTGGAATATTTTCATGAAACTTCACACATGCATAGACCACGAACCGGAGGTGTGTCGCACACAAGAATGACAACTCTTGTGTAGCTAATTTTTGAGTTATCTCCCTTTTTTGTTTTGCGCACTCTACAAACTGGACAATAATGCTTGAAGACCCGTTTTCTCGTGTGCTCTGTACACCTTACCTGTAGAGAGAACAATAGAGACTGGGAGAACCATTCACCTGTGCATGTGCTAGCATGTGCTAGCATGTGCTAGCATGTGCTAGCATGTGCTAGCATGTGCAAATGTCCAGTCTTGACCACTCTTGACCACAGGTAATTTATACAGGTAAATTACTACATTGGATATTACATTTCCGTAAACTGTGTTGAACATATTGTGGCATTATGTGGACCTGTGCAGATATATGTAGATAAATATAGGACTATTAAAAAAAAGTCTGGGCTCCAGTAGCAAGCATTATTATTTTTAATTTTTAAACTTTTTTTTCCATTTGTTTTTTTCATATTTTTTTTCAAATTCTTTTTCAATTTTTGTCTAGTAGCATAAGGTCGTAAGTGCTATACAGACTATTCACCTGTGCATGTGCTAGCATGTGCAACTGACCACTGACCACTTACAGGTAATTTATGCAGGTAAATGATTATATTACATTTCCGTAAACTGTGTTGAAAATATTGTGGCAATATGTGGACCTGTGCATATATGATATGTAGATAAATATAGGACTATTAAAAAACATTCTGGGCTCCAGTAGGGAGCATTATTTTTTTATTTTTTTTAAATTTAACTTTTTTTTTCCCATTTTTTTTTACATTCTTTTTCAATTTTTTAACTGACCACTAACTTATTACAGGTAATTTATACAGGTACATTATTACATTTCCGTAAACTGTGTTGACAATATTGTGGCAGTATGTGGACCTGTGCAGATATATGTAGATAAATATAGGACTATTAACAAAAATTCTGGGCTCCAGTAGCGAGCATTATTTTTTTTTTTTTCTATATTACATTTCCGTAAACTGTGTTGAAAATATTGTTGCATTATGTGGACCTGTGCAGATATATGTAGATAAATATAGGACTATCAAAAAAAAATTCTGGGCTCCAGTAGCAAGCATTATTATTTTTAATTGTTAAACCTTTTTTTTCCATTTTTTTTTTCATTTTTTTTTTCAAATTCTTTTTCCTTTTTTTTCCAAATTTTTTTTTTCTTGCTTTTTCAATTTTTGTCAGTAGCATAAGGTCGTAAGTGCTATATACAGACTATTATCATATAATAAAACAATTATTGACTAGTGAGCCATAGACTATAATCTGATATTCTATGGCTCACTAGTCAATAATTGTATAATATGTTCGGGCCAGTGAAAATTGCTTTCGGGCCCAGGTTCGAGATCAAGGCGGGACAAGGCGAGGCATCTGATTCCGCGGAATTCTTGTTTACTTATCTCCCTTTGTTGTTTCGTGCTCTGATTTTGTATCCAGAGCATAACTCGAACACCCTTTGGAATATTTTTATGCCCCACCACGATAGTGGAGGGGGCATTTAGTGTTACCCTCGTCCGTCCGTACACACGAATTGGTACTTGTTGTAAGCGTACGTGGATCTTATTGGGTAGGGTTAGGATAGTGTTGGGTACTCTTGTTGGGTATTTTTATAGAGTAAAAACCCAACAAGTATTCATTCGTAGGAACGTGCGTCCCGTCCTCCCGTCGTCCCGTCCGTCCGTCACAAAACTTTAACACTCGGGTAAATGTCTCATAATTTCTTCATCCTTTGAACCGATCTCCTTCATATTTCATATACACATTGCTATAATGGTCCTCTACCGCCCTGTGCCAAATCCACGTTCGTCCTGCCCCCGCCAAGCCCAGGGTTAAGATCACATACTTATTGCTTCAAAAACTTTAACGCTCAGGTAAATATCTTATAATTTCTGTTTTCTTTCACGGATCAGCTTCATATTTCATATATGCATTGCTCTAATGGTCCTCTACCGACCTGTGCCAAATCCACGTTCGTCCTGCCCCCGCCAAGCCCAGGGTCAAGGTCACATACTTGGTGCTTCAAAAACTTTAACGCTCAGGTAAAAGAAAATTTTGACTTGGAATTTGGCCTCATTTATTATCAAAGCGATATGTGGGACATCCGTGTTCTATGAACACATTTTCTAGTTTTATTAAAACTTCACACATGCATAGAAGACGACCCAAAGGTGTGTCGCACGTAAGAATGACAACTCTTGCGTCGTTAATTTCTTAGTTATCTCCCTTTGTTGTTTCGTGCACTGATTTCGTGTCCGGAGCATAACTCGAACACCCTTTGGCATATTTTCATGAAACTTCACACATGCATAGACCACGACCCTAAAAGTGTGTCACGCAAGAATGACAACTCTTGCATCACTAATATTTTAGTTATCTCCGTTTGTTTTTCCGTCACCGATTTTGTCTCCGGAGCATAACTCGAACACCCTCGAACATACTTGTGTATCTGGGGAGGGGGATACACATGCGCTTGTCGACAAGCGTCCATTTCTAGTTTTACTGATAGTGACGCGCGGTGGTATCAGGCTATTTCATATGCAAATGAGGCATACTATTTTTTAATTGTTTATACCAATTAAATGCGTCACCTGAAAAATTAACATTTTCGACAGATTATAAAGTATGATCATTGCACATCAAACAGTAAATACAGAGAATAAATAGTAATATCCGTTAACATTTTAAGGAAACACGGTTATCGCCCCTGACATCAGTGTGGAAATGTACGTCCGATATAGTAAAATGTATATTAATGCCAATGAATGCGTGGGGTAATGGTGAATGAATGTTTATTTTGCCAGAAAAATGTCTTGGATGATGTCTCCGATTAAAAAACAGTTTGTACCTACTGAGTGGGCATGTAACTTTCATGTGTTATACGTGTTATGTGTGCTATGTGTGTTACAATACAGTAAGGCCATACACAGTTCTTCCTCTGTTAAGCGTCCGCATGCAGGTAGGGTTTGAGATTGGTTCTATGAAAAAACAAACAAACTGTGCTGTGTAAGCTAGTTTACACTATTTAGTATTTACTGGTGAAGTAATATGAAAATTGATTTGTGACTTTAAATTTATGTTAAATACTTCCTCAACCCTTTGCACACTGCAAAGGGTTGACGAAGTTTTTAACATAAATTTACATTTGTTTTCAAGACCTTGTTTGTTTTTACCGGATATGTAAGTAGGTTTTGGCCATCCGGGTGGACACTTAACAGAGAAAAACAATGGCATGACCGAATGTGTTATAAGAGGGAGCAACACATTCATTTTGTTTAGCTTATTTTGTTTCCACTTATTGATGCTTCTGTGTATATTTATGAACCTTGGTCCGTTGCTTCAACCTGTGGCGCTACGCTGATAAAGACCCTCAATACGACACATAGATTGGACTGGGGTCATAGGCGTCGACTGCATGTTTAAACTTCCGCTGTGGACGAAATCTGAAACTGCCCGCGCTAGCCACTTGAAACTGACGGACTGCCAACACGGAAATATATACGTCTATTTCAGATAGGCTAAGGAAACAACTTACTGTCTTTCTTCGTCATCTCAAGGTTTCTATCGTCGACTTTCTTCTTTCCCATGATGGCAGAATTAGTCACTCCGTTAAATACCTGAATTTACCTGGAAGAGTTTGTGTTATCTCACATGTCAAACTTTCCACGTGACTTCACCGCGATAATACTGCTTTCCGGTCGTGCAGCGGCGACTCAACAAGTCGGGAAACAGAGGCGGAAATAGATAGAGTCACAGGCGCCTGGTGAATAATGCATACAGACCTACATTATAAATGTGGTTACTGCATGTATCCTACCTACATGGTTCCAACCTGTCGTGTTCGTTCGTGTGTGCACTTACACGCTGACCCCACTGTACTAGCTGCACGTTTTCCGCTTTATATGCAATCGGTTGCACTATATCCAACGGTAAAACATTTGCAGAATATCATTTCCATTTCGCGCACGAAAATATAGCAATAATCAGGCCCGTAGCCAGACCTGTTTGAAGGGGGGGGGGGGGGTCGTTTCGAAGGCCCAAGGGGCCTGAGGTATCTAAGGGGGTCCGGGACCATGCGGGATTTGAAATATAGGTGGTCTGAAACGCAATTTCCTGCTTTCTCCGCAACGGCTGAGCTTCTAACTATGACCTTCCATGCAGGAATAAATTTAGGGGGGTGCGTTATCGACTGCGCGAAGGGCTAAACATTTATTTTTTTTGCACATTATGATTCATGGACAGACCTTGGCTGATTAACCATTTCACCCCTAAATAACTGGAATGGATTTTGATATGTTAATTTTGCAACCCATTCCAATCATCACAAAATGATTTTCAGACCAGTCCATTTGTGAACATGAGGTGTTTTTGTTCTCAAAATTATGAAAATTACTTGCAAAAAGTGCAAATCCTGATGAGACGGCTCGTCACGAGCCGGCTCATCTGGATCTACACTTTTTGTCAATACCACTATACAGGCCTGTGGTGTTGAACGGGTTAAGGGGGATGCGTATGCACCCGTCGCACCCCCTCTGCGTACGGGCCTGCTTGCTCTATGTGCTGACATTCATACTTCACTATATTGTTATTGAGAGAAAATTCCACAATATGAGACAAAAAAAAAGAGTATCAAATCACCTAATACAGTCTGTATTAGCAAAGTTCTTAGTCACTCTTCACGAAGTATAAAGTAAACAAAGAACGCTTCAGACGCAAATGTGCTCATACTACTCCGTCACGATAACGCTTGTAATTCACTGTAATGTAATGTAATTAGAGTTATTTACTCAGAACTAGATCCTAGCAAAGAATGTTCATGTCATTAACATATCAGCCATTCAATATCGACACATTTGCTTCCATTTGCTCCAACCACATCTGTTTGAACAGATGGTCAGTATGTTCGTTTCATGTGGGTGGATTTTGGGTAGATTTAGGTGGATTTCGTTGGTTTGGGGTAATTTACATTTATTTGTATACCCCCCCCCCCCCCCGCAACGAAGTTGTGGGGGGGGGGGGTATACTGGAGTTAGCTTGTCCGTCCGTCCGTCCGTCCGTCCGTCCGTCTTTCCGTTTCCGTCTTTCCGTCTTTCCGTCCGTCACAAAACTTAACAATTGTAAATTTCCTTTTAACTTCTCTTTCCCTTTGCGGAAATCTTTCATATTTTACCCACCCTTCTCTGACACTCATACATCATTCTGCAACAAACCTGCGACCCCAATTTATGACAGGGCTCAAGGTCAAGGACTTATAAACTTAGAAAAAAACTAAAACTTAACAAATGTAAATTTCCTTATAACTTCTCTTTCCCTTTGCGGAATGCAGTGATATTTTACCAGGCCCTTCTCTGACACTCATACATCATTCTGCAACAAACCTACGACCACCATTTATGCCAGGGCTCAAGGTCACGGACTTAGAATGTCTAATTTGCTTTTTTCAACTGGAACCACCATCGCACTCTCCATATGTGCTGACATAGTCAGTCTTTTATCTGAAAATGATAGTATACGAGCTGGAATTGATTCTAGTCCAGGGCTAACGCGGGGGGGGGGGGGGTGGGGGGGGGGGTGGGGGGGGGGTATTCCGTAAGCCCCCGCTTACTGATAAATCTAGTTTCAATTACTAATGCTCAATCATTACACAAAGCAGAACTTGTCAATTATCTACATATTCATCGTTCCGAACTTTCAGAGACCCTTTTTATACTGTCAACATGCCCACAAAGGGTCTATAGTTATACGTGTAATTCGCGGGAGGTGACGTAAATTGTATGTTTGTAACAATGCACCTAAACCACGAGATATACCGAAATAACCCATAAAACACCGAACTATGAACCGTTCTTCAAGAACCTGTGGCTCCAACGGGTGTGCACAGTGTTGATGCCGTGAATGCTTGTGTTACGATCATGTTCAAAGCTCTTTTTCAAATACTTTGAACTGCATGTTTAGTACGAAGTTAACATTGTTGTAGTATAGCTATTTCTGTTCATAATAGTTTGTCCGGTAGAACTGGTGACGTGTTAATCGTACTGGACCATGTGTTCATATTGTGTCTGTGACTGGAGAAACGGGGCTTATGGGATTTATGACTACACTCTTGCAGCCTGACGACGTTCTATATTGCTTGATAGCAGCTTGCATTGACGGGTGTTGAATGGATGGAACGACCAACAAACTGTACATATCCTGATCACACTGTGCGGATGCAGAGGTTGGTCTGGATCTACACCGGTCGAAAAATACATCAACCACATTTTTGTATGATGTGTGATTGTGCCAGTTCGCATTATCGACTTTTTGTTGCGATAGCTGTCGTGATGACAAGCGAGCAACACGACAACTTGAAAATGTGAAAAGAATATGACGAAATGGAAAACCCTTTTTTCCGGTGCTTTTTCGCCCCATTTTGACACATTATTAGAGTTCTTTTGTACTTCAGGATTTAAATATTTCCAACATCAAGGTGTATGATCACGTGGTTAAAACAACACCAACAAGTACTGAAACTTCGAAGCTGCATTTGGTGGTCTCGGTACTTTGGCCCAAACTTCCTGTCGTTTTTGCGAAGATTCGATTTCCGTTCTTCACAAAAGCGACATAAGTACGAACTCCCGGGACCACCAATTGCAGCCCATGAAGACGCGTTTGCTACGCAATATTTCATCAAAACCCGTTGCATAATACTTACTTAGTCTGATCACGGTGCGGGTACCACGTGACATTTTGCTAAGGCATCACGGGACGGTTGAAAATAGCCAAAATTGACTGCTTTTCTGAGGGCGGCGGGTGACTTATAAAGATCACTGCCTCTCACAATCAGTTAAGGAGGCTCTTGCGACAAGTATTGAAAAATACTCGCAAATGAAGTACAAATCGAGCGCCACAATAAAAATTCAGTAACCGCATCAGATGTGTTCAATTAATTTTTTACAAAGTTACCCCACCCACCTATTTTTGGCCAAAAGTTTCAACACGACTGAATTTATCGGAATTGTTTTCATGAAAATATGAGGCACAGATACTTTGTTATGTCTTGTTCTATCACTTGTAACACCACACCATTTTCTGAAAATGATTTCAAAGCGGGGTCATAACCAGCTCAAATTTTCGCTACAAATGCCCGAAAAAATAGCTTAAATTCTGACGCGAAACCGTACAGGCGAGACAGCATAGCAGGCGACATTTTCCAAGATGTCAAAATCAACTGGACCTAACATTCAGTTTCGTAGAATTATGAAATACTCTAAAAATACACCTAGTCAAGCCTCCCAAAGTCAAGAAATATTCATAAACCTATTTTTCTACACACACTGGTGTAACAGGGTCGGTAGTGAAGTATATAGAAAATCGTCCACCCCCTTTTTAAAGCTAGCTGCCCACTGTCCCGTGAGACCTAAGGAGGGGCACTAAAAACAATGGCGGATCCACCCGATTCAGGTAAGATTTATTATCATAACTTTGCGTAAACCTATTCAAATAACAGAAATCATGTACGAGAGCCTTGCCATTTGAAAAACCCAAAACTCTGCTCATTGTTTTACTGCTAAAGACGGCCTTATTTTGTCTAAAAGTGAAACCGCGTACGTGCTGGACGGAAAACCCAGTAGCTAAGAAGGGGTCACATTTTACAATTATTTGGGAAACTGCCATTATAGCTGGGCGGATATGGTGCACGAATGGCACGCAGTCATAGTACAATACTAAAAGATGTTGAGAAAAAACAAATAAAAAAATATGCAGATTCGACCATGTTTTGGCACCAAAAACGAAAATGCTAATGAGGGGTCACAATTAAATATGGCTAATAAGGGGTCACAACAAATGAAGAAAAAAAATCTGCGACAAATTTAGATTCTTATATTTAAAGTTTAGCGCTAACTTTCTATGCAACATTGATTTATGTCTCCCCCTTTTGTACCTCGACAATGTTTGACATGTTATTGGCTGAAAGGCGGTCTAGAGATATACCCATATACTTATAGCAAAGTACAGTGATACCAACATACATTTATACTTTCATCATAGGAAATATCTCAAAATACACATGTATTTATAATTGTCTCTAACCTTGCATTTCTCTTATCGACTCAAGACTTTTAATGTCGGGCCATGGTACTACAACACAGTATAGGTGTACATTGGACATCTCGTCTTGTTTGGCCAGCCGCCATAGCACTTTATTGTAGGTGGTGGTCGATTTTCCTGATTTCGTGCATTTCTGACTTCAATTGACCACCATACTTGAAAACGGGATTCAGGCCCGAATCCGACGGTGCCCACGCACACTTTGGCCATGGTACTACAACACAGTATATGTGTACATTGGGCATCTTGTCTTGTTTGGCCAGCCGCCATAGCACTTTATTGTAGGGGTGTGGTCGATATTCCTGTTTTCGTGCATTTCTGACACTTCAATTGACCACCATACTTGAAAACGGGATTCAGGCCCGAATCCATTCTAAGTACTATTATATTTACACACTGGCACATTTCAATTGTTTTGGACATTGTTTAGAAAGGTGTTTCATGTATGTACAAACAATAATTGACCATCCAAGACACGCTAGAATCACATGTTAAATGGAGCGACTGCAGAATTGGTCCGCCACTTTGTTGACAACACTAACCCCAACCTTACCTTGGTATATTCCTGATATCTGAACCTATTGTTAATGTTAGGAGTTATATTACGCTAAAACTTATAGCTAGGACCTTGTTTTATTGCTCAAACCCTAGCTTAGAAAAGCTCAGCTCTACGGATGTCTTTTACTATTTTATCTGTCTTATATTTTCAGTATCCGTGAGAGCTGAGACCCTTATAGTGTACAATTTAGTCACAATAACAGCCCATCTTGTCCTGGCGTTTTACTACACAGTCTGACGAGTGAGAAGTTTAACACTTCACAGTCATGTTAAAAACATGCATAGACCAATAATACACACTCACATGTGCCATTGTGGGTATACATAGTTTGACATTGGTTATCCTTTTATTCCCATTTGTGTAGCAAAACACCAGTTTAAATTGGGCTGTTCTTGTGACTAAATTTTACTCTATAAAGGTATGGCTGTCACGGATACAGAAAATATAAAGACAGATGAAATAGTAAAACACATCCATAGAGCTTAGCTTTTCTAAGCTACTCAAACCCTAATGTTAGTGTTAACCCTTTGAACCGGAAATCCCGCTATAACGGTTTATGCAAAAAGTGCAGATCCAGATGAGCCGGCTCGTAACGAGCCGTCTCATCAGGATCTGCACTTTTTGAAAGTAATTTTAATATTTCTTAGAACAAAAACACTCCCTTTTCATAAATGGACGAATCTGAAAATCATTTTGTGACCATTGGATTGGTCGGAACATTAGCATATCACAGTCCATTCCAGTTCCTTAGGGTTGAAAGGGTTAAATCAGAAAGGTGGCTGGCCAATTCTGCAGTCTAACCGGTTTAGATATCGGTGATATACTCTTAATGTTGATATCCAAGTAGACAGTTTGTGCAAAATGTTGATGGGTTTCATTGTAATACTACTGCGGTTGAGATTTATATACATGTGCCTGTGACTGGAGAAATGAGGCTTATGCATTTGTGACCAGTGTAGCTCCAGCTCACATCTGTAGCCTGTGTTTTGACTGGACACTACGCAATTCATTCAAGTTAATTCAGTATGGAATTTCCTCAACTGGCTGTTAACCCAGATGAACCGGATCTCCACTTTTTGCAAGTAATTTTCATATATTTTTTTAGTTTTTTTAGAACAAACTATTTATAAATAAGTCTGAAAATAATTTTGTGATGATTGGATTGGTCGGTAAATTAACATATCAAAATCCATTCCAGTTACTTAGGGGTGAAAGTGTTAATCACATTGAAAGCTGACATGTAAATGCGATAATTAACCGACCAATGCATGTTTATGACCAATGACAAGTTGCAACTGTATTCGCACAGTATTCATTGAACTTGATAATTGACTTTCAGGTGTTTTAGAGTCAGATGAGGCTCTTAGGAAGAACAACAACCTACGCCTCATGACAGGCTAGTTTCCGGCTGTTGATGAACACAAATGGTGAGTACAGATAAAATGTAAAGGACTTGCACCAAATGTTATCAACATTATCAGCTTTTTTAGATAACATTTTACATCATAATCATGCATAAGCTATCACTCTTGAGACTTCTTTTCCCACAGTTATTATGTGATGATCATAACTAAACAAATATTATCCAATTGTATCATGCTTTAATTTTGTTACGTTTGCTAAGTGAAACATCCGTCACTTTTACCATCTTTATAGAAATTTGGCATTTTTTACTTCCCAATTAAGGCCCTAGATATTATCATAGGCGGCGGAATGGGAAACTTATTGTGGGGGCCCAATTGTGAAGGCCCGATTTTGCTAGTGGGGTCCTGGGGCATGCTCAATTTTGGAAATCTAAGAAGAGTAAAACGCCATTTCCTGCATTCTCAGCAAGTTTGAGGATGATAACATGTGCTTTATTACAGAAGTATTGGGGAGGGACGGGGGGGGGGGGGGGGTGGGGTATGTCCCAACAAAATTATTAGGGGGGGGTGGGGGGGGGGGGGGGGGCGGCCACTTCCGCAGTCCCCTGATTATCTAGTAGATAATATACATGAACTTGTCAGGTATCATTGCACAACAGTGTGATTGACATGAACTGCATGTAATTTTATCAGCGCCAACTCTTTTTATTCTATAGCCCACCCATGCGCCACACATACCTAAGATTAAGGCCAAATTTGAAATTTTAGGCCAATCCATGCAGCATTTACATGTTTCTGTTAGCCACTGCACACTTGATTTCACTTATAAATGTTCTTGTTCAACATTCAAGTGATATATTTGTAATTATTTTCAGAGTTCACCAATCACATCTGGAGACCTTGAGAATGCCAGCCGTTCAGCAGTGTAGCCACATTTTCTGATGGGGATTCACACCTGTGATATGCTATACCAAAGATGCAGTGGGTGGCAGGTGGGAGTATGTGATGGGTAATTTAACGCTCAGGTTTCATCCTTACCGGAATCCCGACTGGAAACCTAGTTTGGCCCTCACATACGTTTTTGCCATTTTGTATCTGACAGTTGAAGCTGGTTATACCCTTTATGTGAGTATTACGATTATTCGTAATCCTATTTTAGAGGAAGGGGCCAAGTGACTTTGGTCTGGTTTGGACCTGCATCAGGTCAGGTTATTCTAATTTCAGGGCTGAATATATTTTTTCTCGATGTAAATATTCCGCTCTGATTTTCGGATTTTTTCCCCAATGCAGCAGGTTTAAAACGGGATCGAACCCGTTTTCCTGGCCTTACATGAACCTTAGCTGTTGATGTACCATTAAACACCAATAAATAAACAAATTGAGAGTGCTGAAAGTTAGTGCTGTATGTACAGTACTCCTGGCATACAGATGTGTTCCCTTTTGCATATGATCTTGTGTTGGATATATTGTATGTATCAAATCAATCAATGTCTCGTTTTTGTCTCGCCCGCGAAAGCGGAAAGCGAGACTAACGTTTTGCTTTTCCGGCGGCGGCGGCGGCGGCGAGCTATAATCATCAAACTTTATACATACCTTTACTATGATATGTAGATGAACATAGGACTATTCTCGGAGCCCCAGGGTCAAGGTCAATGCCCCAGGGTCAAGGTCAAGGTGGAACAAGGCGAGACGTTTGATTCCGCGGAATTCTTGTTACTGTGATTAAGATGGGATTATTTAGTTTTCTCCAGTATACATTGTGTATGACTACTCATGTACGTATTTTGCATTCTTGTATGTGAGGTTTTAATCTGGTTATACTCCTTGTATGAGTATGAGTAATACGATTGTTCCTAATCCTATTGCTTTTAGGGGAAGAGGCCAAGTGAATTTGGTGTGGTATGGACCTGGCACTAGGTCGTGTTATTCAAATTTCAGCGCTGAATATATATTTATTTTGATGCAAATATTCCGTTCTCATCTTTGGATGTTTTTCCCAATGCAGCAGGTTACATGCAGGATCGAACCCGTTAGCCCGGCTTTAAATTACATTAGCTGTTGATAGACCGTTAAACACAAAATACATCAATCAATTCATTCTACAGTTACATGTTGTACGGAAATTGGTACATCGTGTTTGCTGAGTGTATGAAATATCACACTTTTGGTTTAACAAATCAGCAGATGGGTTGATCAATTAGATTAACTCAAATACTTGTTTGTCTGAAATTGCATACGTTCGGCAATACGTGTGTGTGCAATGAGTGTACTGTGACTTAATTGAAGTCTTAAAGAGCCCAGTGTAAATTTTAATCACATGGTTGTAAATAATACAAATATTTGTTATTACACATCAGGCGCGGATCCAGGATTTCGGGTTAGGGGGGGGCGTAACTATTTTTCAATACTTGACTATATTATCGAACGCGCTAGGGGGATCCGGGGGCATTCCCCCCCCCCCCCCCCCCCCCCCCCCGATTTTTTTTGAAATCTACATCGCATTTCCTGCGTTCTGGCGCATTTTGGAGCAAAAAAAAACCCAATAAACAATAAATTCACAACGCGAACGTAGAAACGTGCCTTGTAACTTGTAAAAAATATTTACTCGGCGAATTTTAGGGAGGGGTGCGCGCCGGGTCCGCCCACCCCCTGAATCCGCCCTTGCACATACCGTTTACTTCCTTCTTAAGCCCGGTTGTATATCTACTGCTAATCAGTTCATTTCAAATCTGCTTTGAGATGATATTAATTTGTTAAGCCTTTTCGTAGTAAGATGCCTTTGTACATAGACACTCGTTTGTGGTTTATTTCAATATATTTTAACACACTTTTAGACAGGTGAATAAAACATATAACGATTTATTTGCACTGTCACGATTAGCGGTAGCTATACAATGTGGGACTCTAGAAAGAAATAAGCCAACAGCGGTTGCCGTAGCCTCTGATTGTTTTAACCAGGATAAGCGCAGTGGCAAGGTCAACTTCAATGGCTTATTGTTTTCTTGCTGATTTGCGCGGAGTCCTTTGTAGTAAAAAAAATAAATATAAAACAATATTAATTTGATGCGAGTATGGGGCTGATTCATATATTCACACGAGTCCCGTGTCACAAACATGTTGTAGCATCGCATCGCAGTTAATACCGATCTTGTGAAATGTGTCGATTGGGGCGCAGCAGTTTTGTGATACCATGGGATAACTGCGTTTATCACATAACACGAGTATATATGCATGTGCATGCATAAACATGCATAAACATGCATAAGTGTATATATAGTCGGGAGTGTATATACATGCAGCTCCATACTATGCAACAAGTACATGTAATGTTGTATATGTATTTGTTGAAATGTATTACTGTTTGCTCAATGTTTTAGCGAGCCGTCTCTTGTACTTCTTTTAGAATGGCAATTGTGTGTGTGCCTGTGTTGTACTATTGTTCTTTGTTTTATGATGTACAGTTGATGAGACGTAAATAAACAATTTAACAACTGTGTTGGCTTGGAACATGCAAAGGGTAAATTTAACAATGGGTTTCGTCCTTGTCTGAATCCTATATCCGTGTTTTGCCCCTCATGTACATTTTTGACCTTCTTGCTACTTGAGAGTTGAATCTGCGGGGACCTGGCAGCAGGTCAGGTTATGCTATTGTCTGGCCTGAATATATATTTTTAGGGTCTGTCTGTCCGTTCGTACGTTTATTTTTTGGAAGTTTTTGTAAGAGTTTCTTAAATCACCTAAGGGCCCTAAGTACGTTGACAGACCACATTTTCTAGTTTTCTGTAAGTATTCAGTTCTCAATTTGCGTTTCGACCCTGTTAACCCGGCCTAAAATGACCATAGTTCTATACCATTAAATAAATAAATAATTGAATGTATGTAATTTCACTATGTAATTTCACTATACAATCGACAAGGAAAACAGTCACAACAACTGTGTTTGATTGTATGCCATTTCATACGTTCACAAATATTTGTTTTTCCCAGACTTTATCATGTTAATTAAAAAGCTATAGAGTCCAGTATTATTTATTTTGATCATAATTTCATACAGCCATTAATAGACGAACCGCTCACTGAATTTGATTCTATTAAATTTCATTCGTTCAGCAAGATGTGTGTGCAATGAGTTATTGAGCCTTAATTGAAGTCTCAGAGTGCAGTATTATCTATTTTGATTGTACACTATAAGTATTATTTATCAGAAGTTACATCGACATGACTATAGTAAATATGCATTGTCTGAATTGATCTAATACAATGGCAATCTTGAGTGACAAACAATGAGACCCCTGAGGAGTCTCCGTGGTTGACATTCATTATTATAATATGCACGAGAACATTCACAATGCTCACACTGAATCAAAGTCCAATGCGCGTGGTAGTTGGGCAATAGCGGACTGCAAACACAATGGCATTCAAACAGGAACGTCACAGTGATTGCTATCCAATATCGCCGTAAGCACGGACGCTTGTACATGTAATTTAGTTAGCAATTTATATACAATATCAGTCAACGTATCATTCAGGTTTCACATTCTAAGCTCCTTAAACACGATAATTAATTTAATTGATCATGTCTCACTGTACTACATTTTCTTATGGTAAAAACATGTAATATATGTTATATATTTATGTTGTTGTACCATAAAATATATGTATTGTATTGTATGTATTGTATTGTATTGTATTGTATTGTATTGTATTGTATTGTATTGTATTGTATATAATTTCATACAATCACCGGTGGAAAAACTATAACTTTGACTGTGTTTGATTTTATGAAATTTCATATGTTCGCAAATACTTGTTAACTTTTACTCAAAGTTTTAGATCCAGTTCGCAAGTACTGGTTATTTGAGACTTAAAGTTTGGAATCCATTATGATTTTTTTCGATCTTATTTAATTTCATACAACCACCAATAGGAAAAACTGTCACATTGACAGTGTTTGATTGTATGAAATTTCATACGTTCGCAAATGCTTGTTAACTGAAACTCGAATTTTTAGAATCCAGTATTATTTATTTCGTTCGTATGTAATTTCAGACGATCACAAATGGAAAAACTGTGACTTTGACTGTTTGATTGTATGAAATGTCATACGTTCGCAAATACTTGTTATTTGAGACTTAAAGTTTGGTATCTATTATGATTTTTTCGATCGTATGTAAATTCATACAATTGTCACTTTGACTGTTTGATTGTATGAAATTTCAAACGTTCGCAAATACTTGTTATTTGAGATTTAAAGTTTGGAATCAATTGCGATTTTTCCGATCGTATGTAATTTTATACAATAGCCACTTTCACTGAATTTGATTATATGAAATTTCATACGTTAGCAAATACTTATTATTTGAGACTTAAATTTGGAATCCGTTATGATTTGTTTCGATCGTATTTAATTTCATACAATCACCAATGGAAAAACTGTCACATTAACAGTGTTTGATTGTATGAAATTGCATACGTTCGCAAATGCTTGTTAACTGAAACTCGAAGTTTTAGAATCCAGTATTATTTATTTCGTTCGTATGTAATTTCAGACTATCACAAATGGAAAAACTGTGACTTTGACTGTTTGATTTTATGCAATTTCATACGTTCGCAAATACTTGTTATTTGAGACTTAAAGTTTGGAATCTATTATGATTTTTTTCGATCGTATGTAATTTCATACATTTGTCACATTGACTGAATTTGATTGTATGAAATTTCATACGTTCGCAAATATTTTGTATTTTATTATTTGTACTATTTATTAAACAAAAATAAAAAATGGGCAGGCTTTGATGTGTATATATTCATATAATGGTACTCTTTTAATCCAAAACCATGTACATTGTTGGGTCTGATTTGAAAATATGGTCTGTAAAGATGTATGAAATTTCATACATTGCTACTAAAAAAGTACCAATAATTGAAATCGGTTGTATCCAGAACACTTATTTATGCTGTATAAAAGGGATTTTTTTTTGTGAAAATCCCTTTTTATTTGGGAAAGCGTTAATTATGTTTTCTCACAGGGGGGGGGGGGGGTGGGGGGGGGGGGGAATTTCCCACCCCCTCCACTTGTTGATTTCTGCTACTTTTTGTTGTTGATTGTATACTATGTGAATATTATGTGAAAAGCATCAAAATTGTGATATATGTTTTCTCACATAGTTTCTCACAGGGAGGGGGGGGGGTGGGGGGGGGGGGGGGGGGGGGGGGGGGGGGATTACCCCCCACCCCCGTCCGCTGGTTGGTTTCTGCTACTTTTTTGTCGTCAAAAGCATCAAAATTGCATCAAGATTGTGATATGTTTCTCACAGGGGGGAGGGGTTCTCACATATGTTTTCTACATATGTTTCTCACAGGGGGGGAAACTTATTATTGTTGTTGATTGTATGTTATGTGAATATTATGTGAAAAGCATCAAAACTGCATCAAAATTGGGAATCCCGCCCCCCTCCCCCCCCCCCCCCACCCCCGCTCCCCCCCCCCCCCCTCCTCTGGTTGGTTTCTTCTACTTTTTGTCGTTGATTGTATGTATATCATATTAATATGGGCAGCGCTCTGTGAAAACCAGCCTTAATGGCAACGTCATGAAAGGCTGAAAATGACGTCGCAAAGTTACGCATATATTTAACAACGTCACGTCGGATTTTGACACTTGGAATTGTTGCGTCATAGTTGTCCTATTTATCGCCGTACGCTTTACGGCTCACAAATATTTTAATGTTGGATATGCGTGGCAGAATTGTACAGTTGCTTTCATATATATATAGTGGTTCAGATAGTTGTCTTTTTTTTCTTCGGTTTCCTTCAAGGAAATACGTAGTAATTTTGTCGATTATTTTTATACAAATGGGCATATTGCATTTATGATTTGTATAATATATTATATGGACGACTTGTGAAATGACATTTGAAACTAAATAACCATACGACCGGTAGTGTTAGATACCACGTAACAATATCAGTATTATGTAATCATAATGCTAATATTTCTTTTAAACTTTATTTATATATGTATATAACAATTACAAACAAACGCGAAAACAATTGTACTCGGCGTAGATGGAGGCGTCTGCATGTTTCTTAATTTGTGTTGAAACCGGAATACTCGCAGAAAACAAACGTATCCTGTCTGGCGACCACCATCAGATATACATGTACTTACAACTTTGATATCGAGCCCGGGGCGCATGTGTGCGCTCTTTACTAATTATACTATACGGTCCCGTTCTAGATTACACTGTATTACGCATTTTGATGAGTAACGCTAACCTTCATTTGAACGTGACAACCGATTTTCGAAATATGTAGACACACTCGGGTAACACTGCATTCATGTATCCATGACTTAATTATGTGTCTACGTAGATCTACATATTGCATGGTCATGAAAAGGTCTTGTTTTACAGATGTCGTTCTATGGAAAACGATTTAATACGTAATGGCAATTCTTTCTGCACTGTTTGTCGCAACTTTAAAACTCACGGGGAAATGAACATGCGCAATATAAGATATCAACTTAGGTTTAAACGTGTTTACTGATGGGGGCGGTTAGTGCCGACGGCCGGTCGGACCCGGCCCCGCTCTACGTGAAAGTGTGCCCGCAACCGTTACTTTTATTAAATAAAATGTAAACAGTTAACTGTCACTCATTAACTGTGACACTATTCTGGATAAAATTTGCCACGGATAGAACAGGGCCTAGGTCTTAATTCATTTGATTTACTGGTTCACCGTCGAATGTTTCGAAAATCAACATAAAATAAAATTGGGAAATTGTCAGGAAAAATAGTCGTAACACAGATAAAAAATATGGTAATGCTAATTACGCGGCTCCTGACATATCGCATCATGTTGACACTGGGCCAAACATGTTTTATTATTTAGTAGTTCGTGTGTTGGTCACAGGCATATTTAGTGCGAACATAATTGTAGCCACCGGGGGCCCGTTTCACAAAAATGTACGACTCAAATGTTCGTAAGTGCAAATCTAGGATCGTCTGGAAATTTCAACTGATTGATTTACATTTATTGAGCATAGGCTGCTCAATAAATGTAAATCCAATAATTGTTTACAGGAAAATGTTGTTAATGTGGAATTTACAGACTATCTTAATATTGTACTTACGAACATTTTAGTCTTACGAAGTTTAGTGAAACGGACCCCAGAGACGCAGCCTAATGATTTGTATCTGTATATGCAACCACTTGCATGTACCTTCTAATGTCACGTAATGTTTAGCGACTTTCAAAAATATAACATTACATCAGCAGTACGATTGCCGTTTGATGACTTAAATATACTCAGGTGAACAAGTCTTGTCCCCTTTTATAATTTCATATTTTGAGATGATTTGATGGCGTATAATTATAAAATTATACACAAAAGATCGCACGGAATATCCATTTTCGATGCCCGGGTTTCATTGAATTAATTCACCTGTAACGGCACGTGCGCCACGAAATTGACGTTTTATCGTTTTGGCATGTACGAGGTGCGTGCAGTATTCACTTCGATATTATTGTCCATTACGAAGCATACAAGTCTGCCAAGTAAGAAAAACACGAAAAAACTCTAGGAGAATACGCGCAGTATGCAGCATTTAAGACGTAACTTGATTAACGTCATGCCGACGTTAGGACATAACGCGCAATAGGCATGTTGGATGGGCCCGACAAATTATGTCGACGTCATTTTGGAGCCTCCGAAGACAATTCGCGATTGAGGGTGAAATTCCGGCGAACAGGCTCCGTCACTTGCCACGAGGGGAGACCGTGTGTGAGTACGACGATCAGTATACAACTCACTTGCGTAACAGGGTGGAAAATGCTGCGTCGAGTCGAAGGAATTTTAGGGGAGAGCGGACGTCACGTTAGCAGCCACCGTCAAATACTGGCTGAGGGATATTGGCGTCAGAGCGCGGAGGCCATACGTTGGGCCTATCCTATCACGACGGAATCGGAACAATCGCCTTGTTTGGGCCAGAAATCATCTGTGATGGACTCGAAGAGACTGGAATAATGTTGTGTTCTCCGACGAATGCAGATTCAACTTGTCAACACACGACGGTAGGACGCGCGTATATCGACACAAGAACGAACGTTTCGCTGATTGTTGTGTGTTACAGAAAGACAGGTACGTCGGTGGATCGAAGATGTTTTGGGGCGGCATATGTTTTCACCACAAGACGCGTTTGGTGCCAATTGAAGGAAATTTGAACGCAGCCAAATACAGAGATGTTATACTGGCGCCGGTTGTTGTTCCGTTGTTTGACGTTAACCGTAACATGATGTTTCAGCAAGACAATGCCACAAGCCACACTGCTAATGGTACTACACAGTTCTTGGAGAGACATAACGTGAATGTTCTTCAATGGCCAGCGAGAAGTCCGGATCTAAATCCTTTCGAGCATCTATGGGAAACGTCAACGAACTTCAAGCGGCCGTTTTGGACGAGTGGGCCAACATTCCGCAAGAAACAATTCGCGACCTTATCGACTCTATGAGGAGACGGTACAACGTAGGGATTCAGGCTAATGGGAGACATACACGGTACTGACTTTTGTAAATTTGGGATTTCGACGTGTTCATTTTCATAGCTGATATGGCATACACACGATTTTCATATTTTTCATATCATAATGAATTTCATACCATTACCTTCGTTAATGAATAAATTTCATTTTAAAGTTGTGTTTTCTTTGTTTTCATCCACGCTAAACCTACAAGCCGCAATCTAGTAGAGGGGACTTTTTCACTTGAGTATATTATTTTAATTGACCACTTGTAAATATGGTTATATGAATGTATGTCATATATTTTACTAGTATTTTTGCAATCAGTGCAGACCCTGATCAGGCTGCGCAGATGCACAGGTCTCCAACATTTACAAATTTAAGAAGTCCTACTTTAAATCGTTGTTAATTTACTAAACATTGGATGTCTGCGTGCTTTATTGTTGTTTTTTTTTTTTTTATCAAAGTGACGTTCTCGTCGGAGGAGCGGATCCAGGATTTCAGGTCCGGGGGGGGGGGGTGGGGAGGGGGGCAGGTCGGGACTTCTTAATTGAAACACTGAGTTTACTATATTTTCGAGCTAGCACCGTTTGTTCGTCGACCAAGCGGAGCTCGGGAGACTGCTAGGTGGGTCCGGCGGTATGCCCTCCGGAATATTTTTGATATTTTTGATATCTACACCCCATTTTGCTGCGTTATATCGCATTTTAGAGCAAACATATCTTTACTCGCAAACTTTTAGGGGGACGCGCTCCGGGTTTTCGCCTACGTGAATCCGCCCTGGAATACACAACTTCTATATTTGCAGATTCAAACAAATGTCACAATTGTGTGGTCGGTACAAATTTAGTGTGTAAATAACTGACTTGATTATATAGTGTGCATTCATGACTTCAAATTACATATACTTACGCCACGGTGCTTTTTAGCATGGCTTGGTTGGCAACTCATTTCTTTTTTTACAAAGCTTAAGGCGTTGAATATACTTTTTCTGAAACGCAACACAATTAAATTGCAAATTTCGTTTTCAAATTAATTATTCCCGACGAGAGGATACAGTGTATACATATACTTGCACCAGTACTATTATGCTTACTGTCGGTATTTTTATCAGAACATTTTATAACAATTATACAATTATGTATGTCACATCGACATATTTTCCCGACATTGACAGATTTATGTATATATATTTGTTTTCAAATGGTAAAACCATTATCAAAAATTCAAACCGACACACATTTAAAAATACACAATTTACAAAATTCCACTTACTAAATAAATACGCATGTTGTCGCGCGGGCATCAGTCACGCAAATAAAAACATATGAAGGAATCTTCAAAGTACGGTTGATAAATGCGTACATTTTTAACATTTGAAGAAACTTATATAAAAAAACAGTACCGGCAGTAAATTCATAGACAGGATCGAGACGGGTAGCCCACACAATAACTGTTTTAAGCGGACACGCCTAATATAACAATATCTGCCCTCTCGGTGTGTGGGCAGTGGCGCGGCGGTGGGCAGCCGAGGGAGTGGGGGTCAGCGCAGGATTTTCCCATAGACCTGCTAGTACGAGGTACATGTACACAAGACCGTCCGACAGTTATATTGGCTACACAGGAAAACGTTCCTCCCGCTTTCTGAGATGTAAATTTAATTCCGAGAGTCGGGTATGGGTTTTTAATTTGTTTAAAACTCCCCGGGGGTGTCTGACTACCCTCTATACACCATCGGGCGCTGAAGTCATTGATATGTGCAGCCATATAGGCCTATCCAAATTCTAACCAAATTCAGGCCATTCATTTCTACAGAATTAGTCACAGATTTTTTCAATTTAAAACACCAGGAATGTCGTTTAGTTGTTTGTGTTTGGTCCTTGATGAGTGACGTAATGTCTACATCAATAAATAACTAAATTCTCAAATAATTACAATGGTATCTTTCTGACGTACATGCATATGCATAATCCGTGATAGTTGGCGATAGTAGCAAATTACGAGGTCACATGTCGGCTAATTATAGATTTAAAATCGATAGTGGTGCGTTTGGTTTGTTCACTTCATGTACATGTCATAGTTTTATTCTGTTCGATGTTTGATAGTATTCATAGTAACAGTTGTAGATACATTTAGTAAAACTTATCAACAAATACAGTTTACAGCAAGCACAGTCAATGAGTCTATGAACACACATTTCTAATGTAGGCTGTTGTGTTGCATTGTACAAACGTCAGCGTTTCAATAACGTCATTTTCTCGATGACGTTACTCTTTTTTCCTTGCGTGGTGCTACAAAAAGTGAGATAAAACAAAAATTGTGAAATATATTTGCATTTTCTTTTCAGCATATTGTTTGTGAAAGGTGTCCGCATCCAAAATTGTAAAAAAGTGCAAATCGAAAATTGTGTCATTAAGGCCGGTTTTCACAGAGCGCGGCCCAATTATATTTATTAAATTAAATGATTATGCTGTATGTTATCCCGAATGGATTGGTATAATTAGTATAATAGTATAATTTCCTCTTTTGTAATGGAGCCAATTCTAAGAACTTCGCTAATACACACTTTATTAGGTGATTTTGGATACTTTTTTTGTCTCACATTGTGGACTTTACTCTCAATAACAATATAGCGAAGTATGAACGTCAGTACCCTGCAGATTATCAGGGCCGTAACTACACTGAGGCACGAGGAGGCAGTTGCCTCTTCGTTTTCTTTTGGCATCACATGTTTTTAGGATTTTATCTTCAAATATTTGCTTAGCGTAATCCCTCGCTCCGCTCAGTAGGTTGTTTTGCCTCCTCGTTTTTGGCTTCCTGGTTATGGCACTGCATGATTATTGCTATATTTTCATGCGCGAAATGGAAATGGTATTCCGCAAATGTTTTACCGTTGGATACAGTGCAACCGATTGCATATAAAGCGGAAAACGTGCAGCAGCTAGTACAGTGGGGTCAGCGTGTAAGTGCACACACGAACGAACACGACAGGTTGGAACCAACCTGTCGTGTTCGTTCGTGTGTGCACTTACACACTGACCCCACTGTACTAGGTAGGATACATGCAGTAACCAAATTTATAATTTAGGTCAACACGCATTATTCACCAGGGGCCCGTTTCACTAAACTTCTTACGACTAAACTGTTTGTAAGTGCAAAATTATGATCGTCTGTAAATTGCACATCAACACTATAAACAAGTATTGGATTTACATTTATTGAGCATAGGCTGCATATGCAGCCTATGCTCAATAAATGTAAATGCATCAATTTAAATTGCTAGACGATCCTGAATTTGCGCTTACGAACATTTTAGTCGTAAGAAGTTTAGTGAAACGGGCCTGTGACTTGTTGAGTCGCCGCTGCACGTCCAGGGAAGCAGTCTTATCGCGGTGAAGTCACGTGGACTGTTTGACAGGTGAGATAACACACAATCTTCCAGGTCAATTCAGGTATGTAATGGAGTGACTAATTCTGCCATCATGGGAAAGAAGAAAGTCGACGATAGAAACGTTGAGATGACGAAGAAAAACAGTAAGTTGTTTCTTATCCTATCTGATAAATAGACGTATATATTTCCGTATTGCCAGTCCGCCAGTTTCAAGTGGCTAACGCGGGCAGTTTCAGATTTCGTCCACAGCGGAAGTTTAAACATGCAGTCGACGCCTATGACCCCAGTCCAATCTATGTGTCGTGTTGAGGGTCTTTATCGGCGTAGCGCCACAGGCACACACCGTTCTTTATAGGAATTAAATAAGTGTATACTTGTGTCACTATCCCACCATAAAATTACAAGTGCCCGCTACTGTATACAGATATAATCAGTTAGTAATATTTATTTTACTGCTAGTGACGCGCGGTGGTATCGGGATATTTTCATATGCAAATGAGGCATGATATTTTTTAATTATTTATACTCATTAAATGCGTTTCAACTGATTATAAAGTATGATCCTTGCACATCAAACAATAAATACAGAGTATAAATAGTACTGTCCGTTAACATTTTAAGGAAACACGGTTATCGCCCCTGATATCAGTGTGGACATTTAAGTCTGATATAAAATGTATAATATTGCCAATCAATACATGGGACAATGGTGAATGAGTGTTTATTTTGCTAGACAATGTCTCAGAAGATGTCTCTGATGTAAATAGTCTCCCCTGAGTCTGAAAAGAGGCCTAGAAATGAGTTTTACATAACCGATCATGTAGAAAATTTCCAATGGTATTTTTAGTTAACCATGTCTATATGGAGCATAATAGGGGTGGATGCCCAGCCAGGATGTGGTGCAGTTTTTCTGAATACGCATTTCAAAATGGCCGCCTAATGTACGTATATTGTCAGTTTTTGTCAACATACCATACATTTTACTTACTTTATCAAGTCAGAAACTTGTATTTTGAGACAGCATACTATTTTATCAACTCTTGGTCATTATATTTATATTTCTCTATCGTCATATTTTCAAAATGGCCGCCAAAATGCATATTTATTTTTATTTGTGATACAATATATTTGAGTATGGTAATGGTGGTAGGTTTCTGACTGAAACTTAAATATTTGAGCATTATTAAACCCTATAGTGTTCAATATTACATTGATTGATACCAGGAATAATCTCCAAACAACAATATGATGTTGTTTCTGAAGTATGATGCGACCCATACAGATATAAGTACAATATATGAGTGCCACACAAGCACTACACTATGCCGTATTGTTTGTTACTCAATATGGTTTATACTTATCAGACGTACACAATTACTAACTAACATCAGGGTAACTGATTTGTTTAATTATACATGAATTTCCATCTGTTGTATGACATTCTAACAAGATAAAATTACCAGATTGGCCATCTTCAGTGACAGCAGACAATACAACATATGCCACGGCGTCTTTGAGTCAGACTTTATAATTTGTTATCATAACATTTGCTGAATACTAATTTCACCTCATTATGCCTAAAATGGTCGCACATGCGGTAGATACTTTTCATCAGCTTGTGATCCATATGATAGACTATAGTAATGTCTGTGAGAATCATTTCCTTCACACACTGGATAAATATGTTTACAATGAATATAACATCACCAAATATTGTCTTGGATTGCTATCCGCAGTGACACACTTATTCAAAGTGGTATAATTGTTTGATCATCTGACAAATGATACGTGCTGCCATGTAGACACCAGATAATCTGCATTTATATATTATGTTGAATACTATATAAATACGAGTAGCGAACACTAGGTACTTGTCTGATTGTTTGAATGAATTGAATGACTAGATACTATATTTATCAATGTGGCATACACCAGAATTTGTTGGATCATGAACTGATTATGTGTTTTAGTGAAGTTTACTTGTATTACACATGTCAATAATTCGTTCGGTTATATAACATTCTGATTGGGTGTAACACATGTTCATTTGGTATGTCCCTTGTGTAAGACCTGTATTAAGTCGCATCACTCGCTTCGGTCAACATCACTTTCCGATTCTAACGAAACATCTGCACATCTGTTAAGACACGTGTCATTATCGCACATACATGCATCTGTGCACAAAACACTTTCCTTTCGGCAGCCGCATCGTCTACTGATACAGTCCGTCCCGCAACCACATTTCACAAAGTCAAGGAGGGCCTCTGGTGCTGCTGGCCGAGACATTGCGTCAGGAATAGTGTGTCCGTTCTCGTCATGACACCAGCCTGCATCTAAAGGCGATGGTAACTGCTGATATGGCTCAGTCGCCGAATTCCAAATGAAAGACTGGTAATTTGCGCGCTTGATATGGAGACGTGCGGCATCCATTGTTGGTGGAAGTTTTTCACTGCAGTAACCCTTTTTAGAGAACAGTTCGTATCTGACGTCATCCAATGAATCCATTGTGTTGGAGGTGTACATGGCACCATGCGGAAAAACAATATAAGTATGACATTGTCTTGGATTGAGAATGACCATGCGGAACAGACCATTTCTGAGACAGAAGACCAAGCCATACTCATTATAGATCTCATGATGTTGTTGCACATGATATGTGCTACAGCCACACTATGCAAGACCTTTGGGGATCTGTCTACAACAATGTTTAACATGATTGTAGCAATGGGCTATAACTATACAGCAGTCGTTGGAGACTCGTACTGTAACATGGAGTCAATCAAATCTGGAGAGAGGTTTAGACGTGGGCCTGTTCAAATGCAGGAAATTAGAAACCCAAGTTCTGAGACACCATTCCCCGGACAGAAACAAAAGTACTTGTCGAATCCTGCCAACAAAGCAAATGTGGCAGATTTCCATTCTGAACGACTGGATAGAAAAGGGAATCAGACAGCTACCCAGTGAGAAGCACCTTTATCTAGCCGGTGGATTTAAAGATCCACAGAAAGCAGTAGTGGTTACACAGGATTCTCACCATAGGGTAGAAGAGTTGCAGTCCGACCAGGAAGAAGCCGATTCCAGAATGTTTCTGCACGTACAGCATGCTGTTAAAACACTAAATGTGAAGAGAGTCGTCATTTGGATCTTGGACTCGGATGTAGCTGCTATGTCGACGAGTGTGTTCAATTCTTAATGTGAAAGAACTATACCTCAAAACAGGTACCAGATAGAATAAAAGGTATATTCCAATGCACATCATCTCGTCTGAGCTTGGATCAGAACTGTCAATGGTATTGCCGTCCATTCATGCTTTAAGCGGGTGTGATTCAACAAGTGCATTCAGCGGAAAGGGAAAGAAAAAATGGTTAACTGTTGTATCGAAAAACGCAGAAATCATCAAAGGCATTTCAGAATTAAGACTTCACCCAGTAGACATATCCGACAAAGCATTATTGGCAAGTGTCAATCTGATCTCTTTGATGTACACCGCCAAAACAATGGATTCGTTGGATGACGTCAGATACGAACTGTTCTCTAAAAAGGGTTACTGCAGTGAAAAACTTCCACCAACAATGGATGCCGCACGTCTCCATATCAAGCGCGCAAATTACCAGTCTTTCATTTGGAATTCGGCGACTGAGCCATATCAGCAGTTACCATCGCCTTTAGATGCAGGCTGGAGGAAACAGTAAAGTGCTAAAAATTGTGCAGATCTTGATTAGACGGCTAGCTACCAGCTGTCTCATCTGGGCCTACATAATTTGTGTAGTCTCTAACGGTTTATATCGTGTTCCAAAATAGTGTAACGATGGACTTGATTGAATATTTTATATATTACACATTTTATAGCGTATTCTGCCACTGTCTGCTATATTTATTACATGTATATCGATCATAAGATGTCTATCCGAATCCATTTTTTATATATTTGGTGGCCATCTTGGATTCATGTGAACATTATACCATCGTATTTATGTACTGAAATTGGTTGCATGTATGTACTTAATCATTTACATCACTTCCTGATGTTTAAAGCTATTATAATTTTCATGTGGAAGGGATTATTATAACAAAAACTTGAAATTTGGCGGCCATCTTTAATAGCGATTTGCAAAAAAACTGCACCAGTTTTGAGCTGGGCATCCACCCCTATTATGTTGCATATGGATATAGGAAACACAAACCACCAACGGAAATTTTCTACATGATCGGTTATGTAGAAAATATTTTTCAATTTCTAGGGGATAGACTAAAAGAACATTTTGTGCATACTGAGTGGGCATGTACCGATAAGCGTCTGCCCGAATGGCCAAAACCTACTTACATATCCAGTAAAAACAAACAAGGCATTGAAAAATAACGAACATAAATTTATGTTAAAAACTTCCTCAACACAGGGTTGAGGCAAAGGGTTGAGGAACTTTTAACATAAATTTAAATAGCCGCTAAATAATAAGAAAACGCTCTTATTAAACGTATTAAGCGTACATTCATGAATAGATTTAAAACTTAAGAGAAGTTCCAAATCAATTTTCATATTACTACACCAGTAAATAGTGTAAACTAGCTTACACAGTCTGTTTTTTCATAGAACCACTAAAAAACAATTTCTGCATGTGTATGTTCTTTATTAATAATTTATTGATACAGCTTGGCACTTTTATATCGCTAACATATCAAATACATTCATTATAGGAATGAATGGCCTTTTTGTGGAATTTATCGGGGATATAAGCTTGGAAAAGTCGCGGGAATACTGGACGAGGCCGGCCGGAAGGCCTCGTCCAGTATTCCCGCGACTTTTCCAAGTTTATATCCCCGATAAATTCCACAAAAAGGCCATTCATTCCTTATAATTCCAGCATTTGAAATAAATTCATCAAGAAAATGTGTTTATTTTCCGTTTTCTTAAGAATTATTTTAACTGCGCCTCACGGTTACGGAAAGTAGTTCGGCGTGGGAGTTTACTGGGATATAAATTTTGGACAGATACTTGCTACGGGCCAATCAAATGTTAGGAAATTGTGTACATATTGTTGTGCTTGAACCATTCACCATTACCCCACGCATTCATTGGCATTAATATAAATTTTATATCAGATGTACTAAATTTCTGCAATATAAATTGTTTTCAAGTACATAATGTGTAAATAAAAGATAGTAGCATGGCTACCCCATGTCATTATCGAGAGATACTTCCCTTGTTTAAAGGTACTTGCCCACTCAGTTGGCACAAACTGTTTCTAGTTATATTAATTAAATAAGTGTACAATTGTGTCACTATTCCACCAGTTCTAATAAATACGAGTGCAATGATCATACTTTATAATCTGTCGAAACACCCATTCACAGGTATCTAAATTCACAGGTATCTACATTTGCAAACGTATTTTCTATTTTCATAATTTCTCAATGTAAGTATATGCTGTTACCACTCATTTGAACCGTCTCGGCGAGACGGTTCAAATGAGTGGTAACAGTATATACATGTACTGTATTTAATTCTAATAATTTTAATTTTGTCGAGAAACTACTGAACCCCGCAGTGGACATGGATTTGTTTTTATTAATTCGTTCCCACGAAATAACAATTTGTTCCCTCAATTTAACAATTTCGTTCCCTCGAATTAACAATTCGTTCCCACAATATAACAATTCGTTCCGTCGAATTAACAATTCGTTCCCACGAAATGACAATCCGTTCCCTCGAATTAACAATTCGTTCCCACGATATAACAATTTCTATTTCGTGGGAGCGAATTGTTGAATTGAGGGAACGAATTGTGTTAATTCGTGGGAACGAATTGTTAAATTGAGGGGAAAATTTGTTATTTCGTGGGAACAAATTGTTATTTCGAGGGAAAAGAATTCTATGTCCTCTGCGGGGCTCCGTAAGAAGCAAAGAATGGGGAGAAACAGTGTTGGTAAATTTTTATTTTTATGAATCAGGATGTGGCATGAAATGGTTTAATGACTAACATTGTAATATTGTTAAAACGACCTCAGGGGCCCGTTTCACTAAACTTCTTACGACTAAAATGTTCGTAAATGCAAATTTAAGATCCTCTGTAAATTTCAATTTATGGATTTACATTTATTGAGCATAGGCTGCATATGCAGCCTATGCTCAATAAATGTAAATCCAATAATTATTTACAAGAAAACATTGTTAATGTGAAATTTACCGACTATCATAATTTTGCTCTTACGAGCATTTTAGTCGTACGAAGTTTAGTAAAACGGCCCCCAGGTGTGTATATTTGTTGATTATATGGAAAGAATGTATGGACACAAGCACTCATACTTCACTGATATGGACATTTTTATGGCAAGTACTCCAGATAAATATAAACTTTGCAATATGTTTGCTTTACAGGGTTCAATCATGGTTTATACAGGAAGGGGTCTAGTGACTCTAGGCGATCCCCATCATATCTAAAAACAAAAAAAAATAATACAATGAAAATAAATGTTAACTCTACTTCGTTAACCTTAAAATTATAAATCCTGTTCAAGCATGATACTGAACTATTAATCACTTTATTGTTTACCCTAGTTTCTCGACCAACGAAAGAACAGCATTTCGTCTCAATTAATCGCATATTGCGACACTTTCGCCAATATCAATTTATTAACCATTAAATGTTCAGCCGCTATATTTAGAACTGATTTTACGTCTTGTGTCATCATTTTACGCGACGCAAAGCATATAACGGCCCACACACGCGCTCACTTCGTGTCACACCGCCATGCAATCACATGCTAGTATAGCGATTCGAAATCACGTTTAGGGGCGGAGCGGAGATTGATGGGAGAAATGTTCAGGTATCTCGTCTTTTGTATAGTTTGCTGGCATAATATGTTTATCCCGTCAACACAGTGTGTATGTGCCGTGAAACACGGTGCCGTGAAACATTTTTGATATCCAGTCAATACTATTTTTGCATTTTACAGCCATTTGTAGGTGTTGACGGGATAAATAGAATAGTAGGTTAGTGCCGTGAATGGGAAACAATATCTGGCGCGGCACGGAAACGGGATGTGCTCGGCAGAGCCTCGCCCATCCCGTTTCCTGAGCCTTGCCAGATATTTTTTCCCAATCACGGCACTAACCTACTATTCTCTATAACTTGCCGTTGTCATATCTGTCTATTATGTACTGCACCAAATTTGATTTGGTTTACTGTCATATTATTTGCTGTATGTGTGAAACGCACGAAGTTGTGAAACTGTACGAGGACTTGTAAAGATGGCGGAGATGGCAACTCAATGCTCCATATAGTATACAGTAAAAAGACAACATTCACATATGTTATATTCCTATATCACATTACTCTTATGAAGCAATTATCATTGAATTAAAGTGTATATATCTATGACTTCATTCCTTAAAACGGTTTTATTTGAACAGTTCAATACAGCATGTAGGCCTACATGCGACAATATCGACACAGGACATGTTTAATCCTTAGACCGCTATCTTATTTGTTTTGTCGTCTGCTGTTAATTTATATTTTCCATTTTTATCATTAAAAACATGGTTTGACACCACTTTAGAATAATTTACAACATGCTTCGACAGCACTTCGAATCATTTCCATGATTCTGAAGTGCTGTCAAACCATGTTTTTATTGAGAAATAAGGCAAGATATAAAAACAACAGCAGACGACTATTGTTGTGAGTAGCGGTCTAAGGGTTAAACTGGTTTTATTTGAACAGTTAAATACAGCATGTAGGCCTTCATCAGACAATGTTTACACAGGACTTGTTTAAATGAAATAGAAATGATTACATCATACATGTATACTGAATAGTTACATGTTAGTGGAGATAGAGTAATGAAGATGTACAACGAGTGCGAGAATAGACCACTCTCTTTGTGTTCACATCTATTGAGCCCCGCAGGGGACATGGATTTTTATTATTAATTCGTTCCCACGAAATAACAATTTGTTCCCTCAATTGAACAATTCGTTCCCTCGAATTAACAATTCGTTTCCACAAAATGATAATTCGTTCCCTCACTATAACAATGTGTTACCTCGAATTAACAATTCGTTCCCACTATATAACAATTCATTCCCACGAATTAACAATTCCTTCCCATGGGAACGACTTGTTATTTCGTGGGAACGAATTGCTAAATTGAGGGAACGAATTGTTAATTTGTGGTATCTGGCAAGGCTTAGGAAACGGGATGGGCGAGGCTCTGCCGAGCACATCCCGTTTCCGTGCAGCGCCAGATATTTTCCCATTCACGGCACTAACCTACTATTCTATTTATCCCGTCAACACCTACAAATGGCTTTAAAATGCAAAAAAAAATATAACCCCAGTCACAGCACATATTCATACGCAGTGATTATGTCGTATTGACAGGATATCAAAAATGTTTCACGGCACCGTGTTTCATGGCACATACGCACTGCGTTGACGGGAAAAAACGTGTTTGTTTTATTATATTTGAAGAAATGCCAAACATAAATGAACTAGAATCATTAAAAAATATAGCTTAGGCCGTACAGTTCTATCTCTGTTAAGCGTCCGCGTGCGGGTAGGTTTTGAGAGTGGTTCAGTAAAAAAAAAAAAAAAAAAAAACACTGTGTATGCTATTTGATACTATGTACTGTAGCCTATTTCATCAACATTGCAAAGTATACTTTACTAGCAAAGTATACTTTGAGGGAGTAATCATTTATTTTTCCTGAAATGCATTATTTCATATAGAACTAACACATGCATATATTTGATGATTAAAAGTATGCAGAATTATTATACTGAATTTATTATATTATCACAGCCAAATTGGCTGTGATAATGTAATAAATTCAGTACATGTATAATAAAAATTAATAAATTTATCATAAAATTGAAAATTTCTCCCTCAAAGTATACTTTGCTACTAAAGTATACTTTGTAATGTTGATGCAATGGGCTACTGGTGAAGTAATATGAAAAAGTTTTTATCCGTTCATGAATTGACAATTAATAAGTTTAATTAGAGTATGCTCTTCTGATTTGTTTCTAACGTTTGCTGGCGGATATTTAAATGTATGCTAAAAACTAAATGTTATATTAATTTGTTTTCCTCAACCCTTTGCAGTCTGCGAAGTGTATACATTATATTAGTTTTGTTCAAGATCTTGTTTGTTTTTACCGGATACCTAGCTAGGTTTTGGCCATCTGGGTTTCGCTTAACCCTTTCCCTGATAGAGACGACTTTTCACGCCTCTGCAGAAGATGTCTTTTGAAAACATTGTGGGAAAAGGAGAAATTGCTTGTTACAAGCAATTTCTCCTTTTCCCACAATGTTTTCTACTCTATCAGATAATTTAACCATCATTTGACCCAGCATTTCATTCTTTTATTCAGATGTTGTGGATTTGGATGAGTCGAAATATCGCAAAACCGGGAAAGGGTTAACAAAGAAAAATGAAAAGTCATGCAGAGCATGATGTTATTAGCCGATCAAATCAGGGTAAAGTGCATCGAACATATGTAGGTGTCTCTGGTAACATAGTCAATGGTAAACTATTTTCGACCACAGTTCTGTACCCAGCGTTGACATTTTTCTCGATTTTGTGCAGGTTTTGGAAACCCGTTCCCAAATCCATCCAATAAAGTATTTGTCTTCACCGGGTTTCAGGGTTCGTGAATCGCCATAGCAGCAATGTTTTGTTGTCACCATTATGTTGCGAAATATTCCAGCGTAACATCTGTACTGTATGCTCTATTTATCTACAGATTACACTCCGCAATACACAAAGTTGTAGTCACTGTGTGTTTGTCCGAATTCTGTGGCAGCACGCGAGTGGGCGGAGCTACCGGAGCTAGCGGTTACAGTTTAATCTAAAAATAGACGCAAGCTCCTGCGTATTCAGGCACATGCCCAGATTGGCCTTGATAACGCCGCACAAACTCGATTGAACTGCACGCCTTCCAATTATTTAAATACGCAGCGCGTTTAAATAGTCAATTACGTCTTTTTAATGTGCGCACTGGTCATTTAAAAAGGGGCCCATCCGTGATTTTTTGCGCGATGTCGGGCGCAAGACAATCAATAATTTGCGGCATTGACAATAATTAAGGGGGGTTTGCCGCAATCGCGCGTGCTGGATGCATCCCGGCCATCCCTGCATGATACGTAAACAAATCAAAGTTCGCTATGAAGGGCAATTCTTCGTTTTGATTGGTGGAAAATTTTGTGAATATTAACTAGCGTCAAATGACGCGCATACGCGATCGGAGGAGATTTTGAGCAGTGGTCGATTATAAATTAGCCGAATAAACACATTTTACGCGATTATACGTGGCTGAAACTTGTTCTGTTTAATAAATAAAAGCTTTAAATTATCCCAATAATCGGCGTATGTTGGCGGCGTATATGGCCATTAGAGCCAACTATGGACTTCAACAACAACAACTTCCGGGTTCAATCTCTTCCGGCGTTCAGCTCATTACGTATTCAAAATTGTGTTATTTGGCTATATTTAAAGTTTTAAACGGAGATAATTGCCAAAAATGCAAACTTTATCGGTTGATGCAATTTGGAAGTGATACAGCAAAATTCGCGTTCGTAGATTACCGAATAGCGGAGAAAAGGGTTGCTACAAACTTTTTCAGAATTCGATGGATGACCAATATATTAGCCGATCTATAAATAGATCGGCTAATAATAATGGCATGACCTTATTGGTTTTACAGTAAGTCATCCTGCGTTACCTGGTTAAAGACAGAAACTTGCGGTTATATCAGACTTAGGCTGTATACATGCTCCTCGTGCGTTCTTCCGGCGATGTTACACGTATAATTTGGTCCCGATCCTTGCAAGTCATTGAACCTGACTCTCATTTCGACAGTTATGCACATTTTGCCTATTTATGGTATTACAGTGAAACCTATATAAACCGGACACCCGGGGGTGGTCCCCAGGGTGTCCGGTTTACAGAGATTCCACTGTAAATCAGGCATATGACCATTCTGAAATGTATTGGCGTGCTTTGCAATCATGAACACACATTAATATCTGAGATAAATGATCAAGAAACCCATCAAAGATAACACTACAGAGGCTGCCTTGGTGGTCGGGTTAGAGAGGTTCCATTGTAGAATAATCGTGACGTTTCACCATTGTGTTACTTAACCCTTAGACCGCTACACACAACAATTGTCGTCTGCTGTTGCTTTTATATTTTGTCTTATTTCTCAATAAAAACATGGTTTGACAGCATTTCAGAATCATTTCCATTTCCAATGGAAATGATTCTGAAGTGCTGTCAAAGCATGTTGTAAATTATTCTAAGGTGCTGTCAAAGCATGATTTTGATGATAACAATTGAAAATAGAAAATAAACAGCAGACGACAAAAAATATGAGATCCTGGTTTAAAGGTTAAAGGGTTAAATATGTAATGTATTCACCATCACGTTCTCAGGCACCATGTTGGGTGTGGACCCGCACTGTCAGATAGGGACTAATTATGGTGATTATGTTACATGATAGGGTGAACAGCAGACGACTACACATTTATATACATGTAGCGGTGTAAGGGTTCAGCACGCACTATGATGAGTTTGTGTCAGGTGACAATACATTACGCAGTGGCGGATTTAGTGTGGAGGCAGATTCCAGTTATGTTTTTGGCAATTATTGAGAAGCTATATTTGATTATGTAAATAAAATAGAAAGCACTGTAAAATAAGGGTACTTTTATCAGATCAAGATATAGATGGTATAGAGAGCCCATTCAGAAGATATTACTACAATGTACTGCTCATTAGTTGTTAAAATTTAGACTGCCCCCCCCCCACCCCCCCCCCCCTCCCCCGCCCGGCGAAATCGTGGATCCGCCACTGGTACAGTCAGTGATACAAATGAGCAAGTACAATAAAACTGCACTTTCGATGTATATTGTGTTCTGGTAGTCATGTTCGGCGATTTTCATTGATCGCTTGACTATGTCTTGTACTTTTCGTGTAAGCTCGTGACGAGTATGCTTCTGAGCCCCTCAGTGGACGTGGATTTTTGTCTCGCCCGCGAAGCGGAATGCGAGACATAGGTTTTGCTTTTCCGGAGTCGTCGTCGTCGTCGGCGTCGGCGGCGTCATCATTCAATGTTAAGTTTTCGGGTTACGGTCATTACTTCAACACCTTATCAGCTACAGTCATCAAACTTTATACATACCTTTACTATGATATGTAGATGAATATAGGACTATTAAAAAAAATTCCGGGCTCCAGTGTCAAGGTCAAACTCTATTTCTTTCTATGCTACATGTAGAGAGAACTCCAATTGAACACTTCTGCATGTGCAAGCATGTGCAAATTTCCAGCTTGACCACTAAATGTCCAGCTAAATTATTACAGGTAATTTATATAGGTAAATTATTATACCTGGGTATTACATTTCCGTAAACTGTGTTACAATATTGTGGCAATATGTCGACCTTTGCAGATATGATATGTAGATAAATATAGGACTATTATAAAAATTCTGGGCTCCAGTAGCGAGCATTATTTTTTTGTTAATTTTTAAACATTTTTTTTTAAACTTTTTTTCCATTCTTAGCCAGGTTTTTTTGAGGAAAAAAAATCATTTTAAACTTTTTTTTTTTGAACTTTTTTTCCATTTTTAGCCAGGTTTTTTGGAGAAAAAAATCCACGTTATTGGATTGGCGAAAGCCAGGCGGGCGGGCGGCGTCCACAATCAATGTTAAGTTTTCGTGTTTCAGTCCATTTCTTTGTTACTGTAACACATAGGACCAACAAACTTTCACAGCTTCATAACCAAGGGGTGCCCACCACATATCACTATCCAACATGTTACCTTTTTGAACTTGACCCATTTTTTCCGCGCAGTCAATGTTAACTTTTCGCGTTTACAATGTTAAGTTTTCGTGTTTAAGTCCATTTCTTTGGTACTGCACCACCTAGGACCACCAAACTTTCACAGCTTCATAACCAAGGGGTTCCCACCACATACAACTATCCAACATGTGACCATTTTGTTGACCTTCACCTATTATTTCTACGTAATTGACTTAGCCATTTTCAACGTTAACTTTTTAACGTACGTCTGGTTAAAGTGTTTTGGTTAAAGTTTTTCGCTATACTACCGGTATATCTCTGCAACTGCTTCGCCCATTACCTTGAAACTTTACATGGGTGTTTATCATCATCCATATTTTCATTCTACCCCCCCCCCCCCCAACCGTGCGGCCTCTGTGCCCAATGTGAAGGTCAAATTACTTTGATTTGTTTGTGTACTATATCTCTGCAACTACTTCACCCATTACCTTGATACTTCACATGAGTGTTTATCATCATTGTCGCGCCCGCTTGCGGAAAGCGCGATATAGTTGGCATTTTGGCATACGTCCGTCCGTCCGTCCGTGTGTCCGGTTAAAGTTTTTCCATCTACTATATCTCTTTTGTTAGTGTCCATGCCTCGCCCCAAGGCGCGACATGCAGGCCACGGCCATCTAGTCTACAAAAAGTGGCCTCGTTTCTTGTTTTTTTTTCAAATTCTTTTTCCATTTTTGTCTAGTAGCATAAGGTCGTAAGTGCTATATACCGACTATTATCATATACTAAAACAATTATTGACTAGTGAGCCATAGAATATAATCTGATATTCTATGGCTCACTAGTCAATAATTGTATAATATGTTCGGGCCAGTGAAAATTGCTTTCTGGCCCAGGCTCGAGGTCAAGGCGGCGGGACAAGGCGAGACATTTGATTCCGCGGAATTCTTGTTTTTATTAACCCTTTCACCCCTAAGTAACTGGCATGGATTTTGATATATTAATATTACAACCAATCCAACCGTCACAACATGCTTTTCAGACTAGTCCATTTATTAAAAGGGGGTATTTTGTGTTCTTAGAAACATGGAAATTATTTTCAAAATGTGCAGATCCTGATGAGACGACTCGTTACGAGCCGGCTCATCTGGATCTGTACTGTTTGCGCGAAATAACAATTCGTTCCCTCAATTTAACAATTCGTTCCCTCGAATTAACAATTCGTTCCCGCGAAATGACAATTCGTTCCCACGATATAACAATTTGTTCCCTCGAGTTAACAATTCGTTCAGGCGAAATGACAATTCGTTCCCTCGATTTAACAATTGAATTAACAATTCGTTCCCACGAATTAACAATTCGTTCCCGTGGGAACGAATTGTTATTTCGTGGGAATGAATTGTTAGTTCGTGACGAATTGTTACTTCGTGGGAACGAATTAATAAAAAAAGGAAATTCTGCGTCCCCTGCGGGGCTCCATACTGATCAGGGTCTTCGTCAGAGGACGAAGGTTCATCTGGTACTACATGTACGCAGGTCGCGTCGACGGCCATGCGTAAGATGCGTTTTGTAAGCGTTGTCCCGACATATGTTAATGGTAGCAGGCGCGGATCCAGTATTTCGGGTTAGGCAGGCGGGGGGGGGGGGGGGGGGGGGGGGGGGGGGGGTAAATATTTTGCAATTATATTATCGAACGCGCTAGGGGGTCCGGAGGGGGTATTTCCCCCCCCCCACCCCCCCCCCCGATTTTTTTGAAATCTACATCGCATTTACCTGCGTTCTGGCGCATTTTGGAGTGAAAAAAAAAACAATAAATAACAATAAATTCACAACGCGAACGTAGAAAACGTGCCTTGTAACTTGTAAAAAATCTTACTCGGCGAATTTTAGGGGGGGGGGGGGGGGGTGGGGGGCGTCGCGCCGGATCCGAACCCCCCCCCCCCAACCCCCCCCCCCCCATTGAATCCGCCCTTGGGTAGATGCCCTCTAAGTATGTACAAACTGTTCTTTATAATAGTTAAATAAGTGTATAATTGTGTCACTATTCCATCAGTCCTAAACATTACGAATGCCCACTCACTATACAGACATAATCATATCTAATATTTATTTTACTGATAGTGACGCGCGGTGGTATCAGGCTATTATCATATGCAAATGAGGCATGATATTTTTTCATTATATATACTAATTAAATGCGTCATCTGAACAAATTATATTTTCGACAGATTATAGAGTATGATCATTGCACATCAAAAAATAAATACAGAACATAAATTGTAGTGTCCGTTAACATTTTAAGGAAACACGGTTATCGCCCCTGATGTCAGTGTACAAATTAATCTACGCCTGATATAAAATGTATAATAATGGCAATCCATACGTGGGGTAACGGTGAACGAATGTTTATTTTGCCAGAAAATGTCTGAGATGATGTCTCTGATATAAAGAACAGTTTGTGCCTACTGCGTGGGCATGTACCTTTAATTGTTCTAAATATATTTCGTTTAATCATTTATATATATATATATAGTAATTCTTAAATCTATTCCTACGTAACAGACGCGGATCCAGGAGGGGGGGGCGTCGTACGTTGTCGTAACTATTTTGCAATACTTGACTATATTATCGAACGAGCGTAGCTTAGCTCGGGATTAGCGCTAGTGGGGTCCGGTGGGGGGGGATACCGGATTTTTTTTTTGAAATCTACATCGCATTTCCTGCGTTCTGGCGCATTTTGGAGTAGAACCGTGCCTTGTAACTTGCAAAAAATCTTTATTCGGCGAAGTTTAGGGGGGGGGGGGGGGGGGTGGGGGGGGGGGGGGGGGGGGGGGGGGCGGGGGGGCGCGCGCCTGGACCCGGCCGGCGACGCCCCACCCTCCCCCCCCCCCCCCCCTGAATCCGCCCATGCGTACGTACGTCACTCAGCATATTTTCAGTATTACATTAACATAGACATTCCACTCGAAACACAATACCGTCAATTATACAGAAGCGGTTATCGATATTGTTCGAGTAATCCCCTTTAAAAACAGTCGCATGACGTAGACCTATACTTATTTTGGTTGGCCGCGATCACGGTCCGAATATCGATTTACCTGGTTGTCAGGGACAATCCGACGCTTCTAGTCATGTGATTAAGTATACTTTGCAGTCACGTGACGCTAAAGCGGAAAATGATTGGCTAAGAAACCAACACAGGTGACCTGATTGACAGAAAAAATGTTTGCTGTGATTATATGAAGTAATTGCCTCGACATTACAATTTCGGTGTTTTATATGAGCTAAGTCCGTCAGCGGATAACACAGAGAACGTTTTGACAGTTCGTGTAACAGAATGAGTGGATCAAATAAGGTTGCCGACGTTTCTAATGGTGAGTACAAATACCGTAAATATCGCGTTTATTCTAGTTCCAGTCCACACGTCAAGTCGTCCAGTTAATTATGTGAGTATCAGAGGCGTCGGAAGCACACTATAGTATTGCAATTTTGGGAGGCGAATGTCGACCCGAGCGAAGCGAGATAGTGCTAGGGGGGTCCGGGGTGTCAGTCATCCCCCGGAACATTTTTGAATTCTATTTGCCATTTCCGGAGCGACTGCAGAATTGGTCCGCCACTTTGTTGACAACACTAGCCATAACCTAGTTCTATATTAGTCTATAGCATAAAACGTATATATATTCAATTCTTTTTCACCTGTTATTTCTAAAAATCTGTGGTCAAATGTTATTGGACTAACCCTAACCTTACCTAGGTATATCCCTGATATCTAACCCTGAACTAGTCGTGACTTATGACTGTATTGATATACAGCTGATGCATCAGTCAACTGATGCATCAGTCAATGTAAACACTCGGAGGCGGGGGTGGGGCTTTTACCGGGGCATACCCCGGGGCTTTTACCTTTCATTATGCCCCGCACTGCGGGGACTTTACCGGGGCTTTAACTGTTGCTAAGAAATTGAGCGGGGACATACCCCGGGGCTTTACCGGGGTTTTATCAGACTGTTATCAAGATATGTACATGTATTGTTTACCTGAATACTGTTGTGTGGGAGGGGTGACATGGGTTTAAACTGTTTAATTACGATCTACTTTCACTGTGGACTGTTTAATACTGGCAAATTTTGTTTAATATAAACAAAATTGTTTTCAAATAATTCCTGTTTATATTGCACTGCCGTTATCCGTTATCCCAGCCCCCCCCCCAACACGTGGAAAATTCTGAGACATTCCCCCCCCCCCACACACAACTGAAGGAAAACCCGAGACCCCCCCCCCCCCCCCCCACCCCTGGAAAGTGATTCATTACCCGACCAACCCTGGAAAATCACGAGACCCCCCCCCCCCCACCTGGAAAGTGATTCTTTACCCAACAGACCCTGGAAAAATCACGAGACCCCCCCCCCCCCACCCCCCCCCCCTGGAAAATCCCGAGACCCCCCCCACCCCCCCCCCCACTGGAAAAATCCTATTTCTCACACACACACCCTCCCCATGTAAGTAAAAGTATAAAGTGCTGCATTTTATACTATTAATAGGGGGGGGGGTGTACTTTTTATGAACCCTGTCTCGAAGAGCCGGTGTCATATGGTGTTTGCACCGTCCGTGTGTCCGTGCGTTAATACGGTTAAGAAAAGTTTGTATCATGCAAGGGTCCACTTTTGCGCTATTTAATACTATTCACACATATCCGACCTTCCTTCTACCGAGTCCGTGGGTGGTGCCAAAGGTTAGCGGCTATTTATTTGGTTACTACTATTAACAGGAACGTACCTATTTCAAAGCAACAAAAACATATTTACCCTGTACTTAGTCGACCCTACTTGTCCTAACTGTCATTTGGAGGCGGAGCTAGGATGTGTCACACATGCTACTAAGATGCCCAGCACTACACGAAGTTCGGAAACAGACCTACCCGGCGTTTCGTCAAGAAATCCAAAAAGTGCTAGGAGACTCGAACTTTTACAAACTAAACGGGGCATTTTACCGGGGCTTTTACCGACCATGTTGCCCCGCAGTGCGGGGCCTTCACCGGGGCTTTAACAGCAACGAAAATATAAGCCCCGCTATTCCCCCGGAAGGGGGGGGCGGGGACTTACATTGACTGATGCATTACACTTGTAAAGTGGCATTTTCCTGTGGAATTTTTCAAAAACAGTGATAAAGTATCAAATTTACATATTTTCCGGTTAGCTCAGTTGGTAAGAGCACCGTGCTAGTGTCACGGGGGTCGTGGGTTCAAACCCCACATCGGTCGACACTTTTTCCCCTTATAAATACTTCACTCCTCAGTGTAAAGTGGCATTTTTCTGTGGAATTTTCAAAAACAGTGATAAAGTATCGGATTTACATATTTTTAAATTAAATAACGTGTCGGTTATTTTAATATGCATGTAAATAGTAGTTGAGAAATATTTTAAGCTTTTATTGTTTAAAGAAATAAAAAAAAAAATTATTGTTTTATTGACAAAAAATCATGAATATCTGAAAAAGAAAACCATGTTTGTTTGGTAAAGAATTGTATTGCAATCAACAATATAATGCTGGTGTATGTTTGTAAATGTAAACTAGGGTTCAATCCAAGTGTTTACACAGTTAAATGCAGTAGGGGCAATCGGGGAAAATACGCGGACAACTTTCTGGAGACGCTGATGTTTGTGTTCATAATAACGATGTATGTTGCAATATAATAACTGCAATATAATAACAGTCTTGCTATGGTGATCTGCGAGGGTGTCCGAAATAATTAGTCTGTATTTCAAATACAGTGTTTTAGGTCTTTCTAACCCCGTCTTTTACATATAATTGAAGATACTTGAAAACGGTGAAATATTGACACGGACCAGGGAATCACGGACATAGAGTCGGCAAATTACGGACATAGTAAACTATGGTAGGGAAAATACGGACAAAAACTATTTAAAAAAAATACAATGTTTTAGGCTCTATACTCACTAGTAATTCATTTAATAAGTGTGTATAACTTACAATCATTTTAAGTAAAATATATGCATGCAGACTCGAAGTTACTGCAGAATTCTATTTTGATATGGTAAAAGACGGACAAGATTGCCCGTAATTTTACGACCATCAAAAATTGATAGGTTTAATACGGACAGTGTTATTATTTAATATTTTTTGTAAAATCTCTGTTACCATTTGTGTAAATGAATAGCGTTATTGACTCTGGGATAAAAAAATTTACTGGCAGGAATAAAATTCATGAAACACATTCAATATAGGAATGAATGGCCTTTTTGTGGAATTTATCGGGGTATAAACTTGGAAAAGTCGCAGGAATACTGGACGAAGGCCGGAAGGCCTCGTCCAGTATTCCCGCGACTTTTCCAAGTTTATATCCCCGATAAATTAAACAAAAAGGCCATTCATTCCTTATAATTCCAGCATTTGAAATAAATTCATCAAGAAAATGTGTTTATTTTCACCCATGCAGTTCAAGTGTATTTTTCCCGCCCAAAAATGTTTACGACATTTGAAAGTCGAAGTCATTTGGAAAAGGTTGTGTGTATAGCGTCACTAAAGTAGATGTATGACGTCATTGATATCGGTGTACCTCATAGCCGCATGTGTCGCTTTTGCGGGAAATGACCCGAAAACGACATCAATGGATGTCCATATTTTCCCTACTTGATTGGGTCGGTGATGTTCTCGACTAACCCTGAACCTATTGTTAACTCTTTGCATGCTGGGAAACTTGTGGGCTATAAATAGTTCAAAAATAGCGGACAAAGGTCATCATATTTTCTTTTATTTCTCCTTATAAATATCATGAATATGTCTTGGAATTTCATTAGAATTGAGTCCTCAGGACTCAATTGTAATGAAATTCCAAAACATATTTATAGAGAGACATAATTATATACTCCTAATTTGTTTGGCAGATATTTTCCCCGCTAACATACAAAGAGTTAATATGTTATATTACGCTAAAACTTAAAACTAGGACCTAATTGTTTTTATTGACTCAAATCCTAATTTTAGTGTTAGGTCAGAAAGGTGGCAGACCAAATTCTGCAGTCTCAGTAGACCCATTTTCTTTATATCAGAGACATCACATGGGACATTTTATGGCAAAATAAACATTCATTCACCATTTCACCACGTATTTATTGGCATTATTATACCAAGCTCCAGATAAGCTGCGTATTTGCTTAAATACCCAATTAAAATTGCCAAAAACCGAATTTGAAATCAGAAGTTGCGAGTATCAAAAAGCAATTACAATTTTGTGGTACATTTATCATGCTGCAGAAAACAATAAACAGACCACAAATATAGCAAATATTTCTTATTTTCCATGAAAACACATCTTGGTATTTCATTAGAATTGTCTCCAAGGAGACAATTCTAATGAAATGCCAAGACATGTTTTCATTTCGAAGCAAACTTCAATAATTGCTGTCTGTTGATGTGTAAACAGTATAGTGTGATTTTATTTTACCCAATTCAAATTTTGAAAATACCCAATTGCTTCAGAAATGATGGAGTGCAAAATACTTGATTACTAATTCCTTATCTGGAGCCCTGTTATACATTTTATATCAGACTTAAATTTCCACACTAATATCAGGGGCGATAACCGTGTTTCCTTAAACTGTTACAACGGACATTACTGTTTATTATCTGTATTTATTTTTTGATGTGCAATGATCATACTTTATAGTCTATTTGTTCAGGTGATGCATTTAATTAGTATAAATAATTAAAAAATACCATGCCTGATTTGCATATGAAAATAGCCTGATACCACCGTGCCACTATCTAATTATACTAAGTACTAATTAGGAGATAGTAACTACTAATTAGGAGATAGTAAGTCCGAATTAGGAGATACTAAGTCCTAATTAGGAGATACATATATTCTAGCATTGGCACCAGGACGTTTCCATAGCCAGCCAACTCCCATATCTCTGTATTATAAATAATAATGATAATAAATTGTAATATCCGTTAACATATTAAGGAAACACGGTTATCGCCCCTGATATCTGTGTGGAAAGGTACGTCTGATATAAAACGTATAATAATGCCAATCAATATGTGGGGTTATGGTGAATGAATGTTTAATTTGCCATAAAATATCTCAGATGCTGTCTCTGATATAAAATACTTTGAGGGATTATATTATAATATTTTTCCCGAAATGCATTACCGGTATGTCATATAGAACTAACGACTGCATATATTTGATGATTAAAAGTATGCAGACTTATTATACTGAATTTATTACATTATCACAGCCAAAATGGCTGTGATAATGTAATAAATTCAGTATAATAAAAATTAATAAATTTATCCTAAAATTGAAAATTTCTCCCTCAAAGTATACTTTGCTAGTAAAGTATACTTTGCAATGTTGATGAAATCGGCTACTGATATAAAGAACATATTGTGCCTACTGAGAGGGCATGTACCTTTAATGTGAAATTTGCACTTACAAACATTTTAGTCGTGCAAAGTTTAGTGAAATGGCTTCCTGATCCGCTTGTCGGACCATTACCAAACTGAATCAATAGCTTCCTAACATCGGTGGCTATCTACCCAGTGTCACCTTGACCATTGTGTCAACAATTTATATGCCCCACCACGATAGTGGAGGGGGCATTTAGTGTTACCTTTGTCTGTCCGTCCGTCACCAACCTCGTAAAAAATTAAAACCGTTCTGAAAGTTGGTATGTAGCTTCTTTATAATGAGTAGATGCGCAAAGTTTATTTTAATTTTTGATTTGACCCCCATTTCATGGATTATCTCCCCATTTCGACTTAGAATTTTCCAATTTTGGCTTGTAACTCATAACATTTGTAAACCCAAATAGCTACACACCTGAAACTTGGTATGTACGGCTGTAGACACCACCACGGCAGCCACAGCGCACCATGGCACTATTTTGGCTCTATAACGCAGGAAACACCGTTTTGAGGGTATATGTTGAATTTATTTGTGGGGGAACGGCTCCCCCAGCCCCCGCTCAATAGTCCGCCGTGGCATTATTTTATTCACAGGCCACATTCACTAAACTAAAATGTTTGTAAGTGCAAATTTAGGATCGTCTGGAAATTTCAATTGACGGACTAACATTTATTGAGCATAGGCTGCATATGCAGCCTATGCTCAATAAATGTAAATCCAATTATTGTTTACAAGAAAACATTGTTAATGTGAAATTTACAGACTATCATAATTTTGCACTTGCAAACATTTTAGTCGTACAAAGTTTAGTGAAACGGCCCCCTGGTATGTAGTTTGTTATGATGAATAGATGCACAAAGTTCATTTTGATTTTTGATTCGACCCCCAGGTCATGGATTATCTCCCCCTTTTCGACTTAGAATTTCCCAATTTTGCCTTAATTGGAACTCATAAAACTTTTAAACCGTACTAGCTACAGACCTGTAACTTGGTATGTAACTTCTTTATGATGAGCAGATACGCAAAGTTTATTTTAATTTTTGATTCGACCCCCAGGTCATGGGTAATCTTCCCCTTTTCGACTTAGAATTTCCCAATTTTGCCTTAATACTGGTCAAACTTTTAAAACGTAATAACTACAGACCTGAAACTTGGTATGTAGCTTCCTTATGATGAGTAAATGTGCAAAGTTTATTTTAATTTTTGATTCGACCCCCAGGTCATGGGTAATCTTCCTCTTTTCGACTTAGAATTTCCCAATTTTGCCTTAATACTGGTCAAACTTTTAAAACGTAATAACTACAGACCTGAAACTTGGTATGTAGCTTCCTTATGATGAGTAAATGTGCAAAGTTTATTTTAATTTTTGATTCGACCCCCAGGTCATGGGTAATCTTCCTCTTTTCGACTTAGAATTTCCCAATTTTGCCTTAATACTGGTCAAACTTTTAAAACGTAATAACTACAGACCTGAAACTTGGTATGTAGCTTCCTTATAATATGTAGAAGTTTATTTTGATTCTTGATTCGACCCCTGGGTCATGGATTATCACCCCTTTTGGACTTTGCCTCGTTCAAAGCTATCAAAGTGATATGTGGGGCATCCGTGTTCTATGAACACATTTTCTAGTTGATGTACGTCCAATTGTCGGATCATTACCAAACGTCATCAATAGCGTCCTCACATGGAGAAGCATGGGTCGAGTGGTCCGGGGTGTCGGACTGCTGATCTTACGGTCGTGGGTGTGAGCCTCACCCGAAGCGTGTATTGGAATTGTGTCCTTGAATTTATCCACACTACTTAGTCCACCCAGCTGTAAACTGGTACTGGCTAATTACTGGGAATCTCGATTGTATTTCATTGTACATGTAATATACTTATGAATAAAATATGGTCCTGCACGTTTCATAATCAATTAACCCTTAGACTGCGACACACAACAATTGTCGTCTGCTGTTGATGTTATATCTTGCCGTATTTCTCACTAAAACATGATTTGACAGCACTTCAGAATCATTTCCAATGGAAATGATTCTAAAGTGCTGTCAAAGCATGTTGTAAATTATTCTAAGGTGCTGTCAAAGCATGTTTTTGATGATAAAAATGGAAAATAGAAAATAAAAAGCAGTCGACAAAAAAATAAGATAGCGGTGTAAGGGTTAAGGGAAAACAAGACAAAATGGGCCGAAGAAACTGACAAAGGTTTTTAAGCTAATGCTTATAATTCCAGCACAAAAATATTTACACAATTCCCTAACATTTGATTGGCTCATAGCAAGTCTCTGTCCAAAATTTATATCCCAGTAAACTCCCACGCCAAACTACTTTCCGTAACCGTGAGGCGCATTTAAAATAATTCTTAAGAAAACGGAAAATAAATACATTTTCTTGATGAATTTATTTCAAATGCTGGAATTATAAGGAATGAATGGCCTTTTTGTGGAATTTATCGGGGATATAAACTTGGAAAAGTCGCGGGAATACTGGACGAGGCCTTAAAAAATTACATTTTTTTTTTTTATCGAAAATTGTAATTTTTTATCGCTTCGTCCAGTATTCCCGCGACTTTTCCAAGTTTATACCCCGATAAATTCCACAAAAAGGCCATTCATTCCTATAATATCCGTTCTCGATCACTGTGTAAACAGTATGCACATTGATGGCTATCCATTCTGGTGAGTGTCCTTTGGATGACCTTAGCGACGTTGACCTTCGTGTCAATCATTACCAAACTTCACCAATAGCTTCCTCACATTGTGACCTTGACCTTCGTGGGTTAGACCCCCACCGGCGATCACCTTGTTTCTTTGTGAAAGTATACATTGTTAATGAACAGTCTTAACGATGAGTGATGTGGTATGATACTTTAGAGTAGAAATAAAATAAATATTTATATTTTCGTCAGAAAAATGGTGAATCTTGGTGAATAATTGTTCACCTAAATATCTGATGTATTGCATGACAGCAATTGTTGAATAGTTTGCTTCAAAATTAATACGTACGTGTCTTGGCATTTCATTAGAATTGTCTCCTTGGATTCTAATGAAATACCAAGATGTGTTTTCATGGAAAATAAGAAAAATATGCTATATTTGTTGTATGTTTATTGTTTTCTGCAGCATGATAAAGGTACCATAAAATTTGTATTGCTTTTCGATACTCGCTCCTTCGGATTTCAATTGGGTTTTTAACAATTTTAATTGGATATTTAAGCAAATTACGCAGCTTATCTGGAGCACTGGGATATGGTCTGAAAATTCCATTGATGGATTTACATTTATTATGCATAGGCTGCATATGCCTCTGCTCCATAAATATAAATCCAATAATTGTTTACAAGAAAACGCTGTTAATGTGGAATTTACAGACTATACCAGTAGCCTGTTTCATCAACATTTCAAAGTATACTTCAGTAGCAAAGTATACTTTGAGGGAGAAATTTTCAATTTTATGATAAATTTATTAATTTTTATTATACTGAATTTATTACATTATCACAGCCAATTTGGCTGTGATAATGTAATAAATTCAGTATAATAATTCTGCATACTTTTAATCATGAAAATATATGCATTTGTTAGTTCTATATGAAATAATGCATTTCAGGAAAAATAAATGATTACTCCCTCAAAGTATATATAGGCTGCAGGTCATCACGAATTAAAATGCGACAAGTGGAAAACAAATATTTTAAATGACTATTTGTTACGTTCAACATGTGTCAGTGTGTTTTACATAATTAAACATAATTTAAAAGTTAATCATTCTATATAATATTGGTGGATCTGGGCCAAGCACATGTGTTGATAAAAAAGACTATATAGAGTCTATAAATGTGTTCATGTTGTCATCAACTGAAAAAGAATTGGTGCATAAATCCTGACCCCTCAACCCCTCATCCCCCACCCTGCCCACATAGGTGTTACATATTGAATGATGAACAGTGCAGACCCTGACTAGCCTGTGCAGATCTAGGTCTACACTGTTCGCAAATACCATAAGCCCCATTTCTCCAGAGACAGGTGTATAATAAAATGTTACCTTAAACATCACGGAAGTGCAATTGAATATGTTATTTTAGCACGCCTTACGCTTACAGGAACAATTGACAAGTTTATTGTCCCAATCACAATATTTACGATGTCGCCTAGTCGCATACAAAACATACACTCGGCCGGCTCACTAATAATTTAAATACCCGTTAAACAGCAGATACATGTACATTTTGTATATGGTACGTGTGTTCTTATTGTAACCTTATCGATCACACATGATTATTTGACTGTGGATGGGTGACCGACGGGTTAGAGCACTTGACTTCAATACCAGACAGAGATTGCATGTTCAAACATCGTCTTTAACCCTCACTACGCGGGAGACGAAAATTGTTGTCTGCTGTTTTTCATTTTTGCCTTAATTCTGAACAAAAAAATCCTGTTTTGACAATCTTGACAATCTCCCCATGCGCTGCCAAAACAGGTTTTATCTAGAAAGATTGAAAATAAAACATTAAAACCAGCAGCCGACAAAATCCAATTCAGCGTAGTAAGGGTTAAGGTATCACAAATACTTTCATGCTATATCAAGGTGTATGATCACGTGGTACTAACAACAACAACAAGTACCGATTCAAAGTACGTATTGTTTTATAGTGTCCTTATTACGTAACGGAATTTGATGAAATATGGCGCATCAAACATGTCTTGTTAAGCTGCATTTGGTGGTCTCTGTATTTTCGCCCAAACTTCTGTGGTTTTTGCGAAGAATCGATTTCCGTGTCGGAGACACGGAAATTGATTCTTCGCAAAAACCAGAGAAGTTTGTGCCAAACTCACTAGACCACCAAATGCAGCTCATGAAGACGCATTTGCTGCGCCATATTTCATAAAAATCTGTTGCATATTAAGGAAAATATCCAAGAATACTTACTTTGGAGTGGGCGACGTTGTTGTTGTTGTAACCACGTGATCATGCACCTTGTATATGCCATCATGAAAATGCATGCAGGACGACTAGAAATTATGAGTTTTCTAATGTCAATTTCTTATTTTTGCCATCTCTGTCGAGGTAAGGACGAGTCACATCCTGGCCACCCCACTGGGGCCCGTTTCACTAAACTTCTTACGACTAAAATGTTCGTAAGCACAAATTTAGGATCGTCTAGAAATTTCAATAGATGGATTTACATTTATTGAGCATAGGCTGCATATGCAGTCTATGCTCATTAAATGTAAATCCAATAATTGTTTACAAGAAAACAGTGTTGATGTGCAATTTAATATACACTATCATAATTGTGCACTTACGAACATTTTAGTCGTACAAAGTTTAGTGAAACGGCCCCCTGCTTTTTTAGATGAGATTTGAAACCGAGCACCGAAATGATCTTACCTGTTTCTGTGACATTAAAGGTACATGCCCACTTGGAAGGCACAGCATGTCCTTTAATATAGGAATTAAATACCGTAATTACCCTAATTATTCGGACACCAATATGTGAGCAAACAGTGTAGACCCAGACCAGCCTGCTCCTGAAGGAGCAGTCTGATCAGGGTCTGCACTATTTGCCATTTTCACAGAATGCCTCATTGGACAACATAATCAACTTGCTAAATGTTTATGACACTTATAACAATTGGTTTTGGTGTCCGAATATTTAGGGTAATTACGGTAAGTGTATAATTGTCACTATTCCACCAGTTCTAAAAATTACGAGTGTTCACTATACAGGTAATACACTGGGGATTCAATATAGGAATGAATGGCCTTTTTGTGGAATTTATCGGGGTATAAACTTTGAAAAGTCGCGGGAATACTGGACGAAGCGATAAAAAATTAAAATTTAATTTTTTTTTTTTTTTTCGAAAATTGTAATTTTTTAAGGCCTCGTCCAGTATTCCCGCGACTTTTCCAAGTTTATATCCCCGATAAATTCCACAAAAAGGCCATTCATTCCTTATAATTCCAGGATTTGAAATAAATTCATCAAGAAAATGTGTTTATTTTCCGTTTTCTTAAGACTTATTTTAACCGCGCCTCACGGTTACGGAAAGTTGTTCGGCATGGGAGTTTACTGGGATATAAATTTTGGACAGAGACTTGCTACGGACCAATCAAATGTTAGGTAATTGTGTAAATATTTTTGTGCTGGAATTATTTTGTAGTACTGTACATAATGATTTATTTACAAACCCAAATTGTTTACAGGCGACTGATATGTGGAAAAAAAAGTACAATTATTTTTCAGAAATGTGTAACAACAAAGTTACTTTTACTACTAAACTGTTTCATCACATCCGCGCCCAGTGCCTTTAACTCTTTGCATGCTGGTACATTTGTGGGCTATAAATAGTTCAAAAATAGCAGATGACAATTCATTGTATTTTCTTTTATTTCGCCCTATAAATATCATGAATATGTCTAACATATTGACAGAGAGAAATAAGAAACATACTCGTAATTTGTTGGATGTTATTTTCTGGGACATTAAAGGTACATGCCCACTCAGTAGGCACAATATGTTCTTTATATCAGAGAGACAATATCTGAGACATTTTCACATTTACCCCACGTATAGATTGGCATTATTATACATTTTATATCAGACGTAAACATCAACACTGATATCGGCGGCGATAACCGTGTTACCATCAAATGTTAACGGACATTACCATGATTACTATTTATTCATTGTATTTATTTTTTAGCTCGACTATTCGAAGAATAGTGAGAGCTTATGTTCCGTAGTCACCCCGGCGTCGGCGTCGGCGTCACCGTCGCGCCTTGGTTAAGGTTTTTAGTCAAGCTTGTATATGGAATACTCCTGGCCCTACACCCACCCTACTTGGACAACTTCATCTCCTAGTGATGTACATCAACAACCCCTGACCTATATTTGACCTGGACCTACATTTAACCTTGAATTACTTAGTTAATTCCCCTTGGTTAAGGTTTTTAGTCAAGCTTGTAGATGGAATACTATTGTGCATACAGACACCATACTTGGACAACCTTTTCTCATAGGGATGTACATCAATAACCCCTGATCTATATTTGACCTTGACCTACATTTCCTCTTGAATTACATACTTAATTCCCCTTGGTTAAGGTTTTTAGTCAACCTTGGTTAAGGTTTTTAGTCAAGCTTATAGATGGAATACTATTGTGCATACAGACACCATACTTGGATAACTTTTTTTCTCATAGGGATGTACATCAGTAACCCCTGACCTATATTTCACCTACATTTAACCTTGAATTACTTAGTTATTTAGTTATTTCCCTTAAACTTGGTTAAGGTTTATAGTCAAGCTTGTATATGGAATACTCCTGGGCCTACAGCAACCATACTTGGACAACTTCATCTCCTAGTGATGTACATCAATATTCCCTGACCTATATTTGACATTGACCTACTTTTACCCTTGGATTACTTAGTTATTTCCCCTTGGTTAAGGTTTTTAGTCAAGCTTGTATATGGAATACTCCTGGGCCTACAGCAACCATACTTGGAAAACTTCATCTCCTAGTGATGTACATCAATAACCCCTGACCTATATCTGACATTGACCTACATTTAGCCTTGAATTACTTAGTTAATTTCCCTAGGTTAAGGTTTTTAGTCAACCTTGATTACGGTTTTTATGCGGGCCGCGGCCACCTTCTTTGTCAAGCTATGTGTACATCAACAACCCTCGTAGTCGAGCTATGCTGTTCTCCTACAGCTCTTGTTTGATGTGCAGTGATCATACTTTATAATCTGTCAAAAATATTATTTTTTTCAGGTGACACATTTAATTACATGTAGTATAAATAATTAAAAAATATCATGTCTCATTTACATATGAACATAGCCGGATACCACCGCGCGTCACTATCAGTAAACTAACTATTACTGAATGATTATATCTGTATAGCGGGCACACATAATTGTTAGAACTGGTGGAATAGTGACCAATTATACACTTATGTAATTCCTATAAAGAACATTTTGTGCCTACTGAGTGGGCATGTACCTTTAAACCGATTCACTTTTGACATTGACTAGCTGGCCGTGAACATGGGAAGGGTAAATTAATGATACCAGGATCCCGACTTCCTTGTTACTTGAGAGTTGAATCTGTGTATTTCATCAACATTGCAAAGTCTACTTTCCTAGCAAAGTATACTTTGAGGGAGAAATTTTCAATTTTATAATAAATTTATTAATTTTTATTATACTGAATTTATTACATTATCACAGCCAATTTGGCTGTGATAATGTAATAAATTCAGTATAATAATTCTGCATACTTTTAATCATGAAATATATGCATTTGTTAGTTCTATATGAAATAATGCATTTCAGGAAAAATAAATGATTACTCCCTCAAAGTATACTTTGCTAGTAAAGTATACTTTGCAATGTTGATGAAATAGGCTACAGGATCCCGACTTCCTTGTTACTTGAGAGTTGAATCTGTGTATACCCATTATAAAAGTACATTTTATTCTCATTTACTCAAACATGTCTTCGTTGAACAGTCCGGGAAATTCGAACTCGCCCCGCAGACCTGAAAGATTTCCTATATAAATCATTCCAAATTTTAGCTTAAATTCGAACTACGGCAAATTCGAACTCTCGAACCAAAGGTGCGGTCCCTTGGGCAGTCAAACAACATTAATTACTATTAATAACTCGTACAGGTAAGTCTACGGGTTACATTAACTCTTTGCATGCTGGGAAACTTGTGGGCTATAAATAGTTCAAAACTAGCAGACAAAAAATCATCATATTTTCTTGTATTTCTCACTGTAAATATCATAAATATGTCTTAATTGGAATTTCATTAGAATTGAGTCCTGAGGACTCAATTCTAATGGAATTTCAAGACATATTTACAGAGAGAAATAAAACATATACTCGTAATTCGTTTGGCGAATATTTCCACCGCTAGCATGCAAAGAGTTAAAACACAAGTTTAAAAATTAAGTGGTGTTAACTCAGCACGTCAAGATAACCGTGTTAATACATTAATTTGAACAACATGCAAATTGAATGGGACATGTTTGCATTCACGACTGACAAATATTTAGAAAAAAATATTCCGCATTTGCTGTAAACTTTTTGACGCCACTTACGAAAGTGGTACAGTTTTTCTGAAACAACAGTGGCGAACATTTAAAAATATTTAAAAACAAAGCAGTTTCGTTTGTACATTTTGTTTGTTTAATAAACCACAGAGCTATTTATAGACACACATTCTTGGAATATGACGTTTCGCACATATCTACTTTCTGTTTATAGGATATTATTTTACGTCAAACAGTGATGTCATTCCTAGATGAAATCAAATCGTTGACTATTATATGTTTCTTTCCCTCAAACTACACCTGACTCAAACTATTTTTCAAGTCTGTTGCCGGTTTGAGAGATGAAACTTCTACTGTCGTAAGATCAGTACTAACCCTGTTACATTTCGGGAGTGGGATTAAGTGTTGTGGTGAAGACCTGACACCAGATCAGGCTATTTCACCAACATTGCAAAGTATACTTTAGTAGCAAAGTATACTTTGAGGGAGAAAATTTCAATTTTATGATAAATTTATTAATTTTTATTATACTGAATTTATTACATTATCACAGCCAATTTGGCTGTGATAATGTAATAAATTATATGCATTTGTTAGTTCTATATGAAATAATGCATTTCAGGAAAAATAAATGATTACTCCCTCAAAGTATACTTTGCTAGTAAAGTATACTTTGCAATGTTGATGAAATAGGCTACAGATCAGGCTATTCTAATTTCAGCACTGAATATATATTTTTAGCGCACCTTTCGAAGAACGGAGTGCTTATGCCCCGGCGTCGTAGTCCGCATCTGTCCGTCCTTTCGTCTTCAAAAATTGGAAAACTTAACGTTGGGGGAAATTTGTTATAATTTTTGTTTCCTTTCACCAAACGTTTTTATATTTCACACATGCCTTTCTCTAATGATTCTCAAATTGACAAATCCGCAATGCTTAGACCCCCGCTAACCCCAAGGTGAAGGTCACAGTCTTTGTGCTTTCATAAATTTAACGTTGGGGAAATTGTTATAATTTGGGTCCCGCCGAGAATCGGCGATGCCCTATAGGTTTCGTTCCGTCCGTCCGACCTACCAACCGTCCATTTATTTTTTGGAAGTTTTTGTAAGTGTTTCTCAAGTCACCTATGCCCTAAGTGCGTCAACAGGCCAGTATTTTCTAATTTCTGCTTCCTTCCACCAAACGTTTTGATATTTCATACATGGCTTTCTCCAATGATTCTCTATCATGCTGTGACAAATCCACGGCACTCAGAACCGCAAAGTGAAGGTTACAGTCTTAGTGTTTTCATAAACATGATGCTGTGGGAAGTTTGTTATAATTTCTCTTTCCTTTCACCGCTCTTCTTGATATTTTACACAGCCCTTCCTCGAATGGTTTCTCTATCATGCCATGCCAAATCCACGACCCGCAGACTCCAGCTAACCCCAAGGTCAAGGTGACAATCTTACCGCTTTCGCAAACTTAACATTGGGGGAAATTGGCTTTAATTTCTGTTACCTTTCACACAGCTTCTTGATATTCGTTAACCCTTTCAACACCACAGACCTCTATAGAGACAATGTTTGCAAACAGTGCAGATCCAGATGAGCCGGCTCGTAACGAGCCGTCTCATCAGGATCTCCACTGTTTGTTAATAATTTTAAACGTCGTACAGATTACCCTTTTAGAAGAATGGGATAATTTGAATGAACAAAATTAATGAAATAGCGTGAAACATTGGCATGGAACAGTTACTTGGTGTTGAAAGGGTTAAACTAAAGCACCACCAGTCACGCTTTACTTTGTTGTCTTCTGATTACTCTCGTTTTCTGTAAATATTCAGTTATTGTTTTTGGGATTTTCAATCCCATCCATACATGTGAAATATACGGTATTCGACCCTAAAATGACATTAGCTGCAGTGCTCCAGATAAGGTGCGTATTTGCGTAAATACCCAATTAAAATTTCCAAAAACCCAATTGAAATCAGAAGTAGTGAGTATCAAAAAGCAATGAAAATGTTTAGGTATCTTTATCATGCTACAGAAAAAAATAAGCATTCCACAAATATAGCATATTTTCTTATTTTTCCATGAAAACACATCTTGGTATTTCATTAGAATTGTCTCCAATTCTAATGAAATACCAAGATGTGTTTTCATTTAGAAGCAAAGCTATTCAATAATTGCTGTCTGCTGATGTGTACACAGTAGTGTGATTCTATGTTACACAATTAAAATATTGAAATACCCAATTGATTCAGAAATGATGGAGTGACAATACTCAATTACTAATTCCTTATATGGAGCGCTGTACCTGTTAATAGGCGGTTGAACACCATTAACCCTTAATTCGCTACACACAACGATTGTCGTCTGCTGTTGCTTTTTTTATCTTGCCTTATTTCTCAATGAAAACATGTTTTGACAGCACTTCAGAAGTGCTGTCAAAGCATGTTGTAAATTATTCTAAAGTACTGTCAAAGCATGTTTTTGATGATAAAAATGGAAAATAAACAGCAGACAACAACAAATTAAGATAGCGGTGTAAGGGTTAAATGAAATTAAATTGACACTGGATAGGGATGGGTTGATAATCTGAGGGTAGAATATTGGACTTCAGGGGCCCGTTTCACTAAACTTCCTACGACTAAAATGTTCGTAAGTGCAAAATTATGATGGTCTGTAAATTTCACATTAACAATGATTGCTTGTAAACAATTAGTGGATTTACATTTATTGAGCATAGGCTGCATATGCATGTAAAGCCATCAATTGAAATTTACAGACTATGCTCAATAAATGTAAAGCCATCAAATGTAATTTACAGACTATTCTAAATCTGCACTTACGAACATTTTAGTCGTACAAAGTTTAGTGAAACGGGCCCCAGTAACAGAGGTACACGGTTCAATCCCCTTCCTAGATATGAACATAGAGAAGACCATGCTAGAGTCCTTTCATATCAAGTTGATCAGGCAAGGCTAGGAAACGCGTAGGAATTCCGAGGCTCACTGAGTCGAGCCTGATAAAGTTGATATAAAAATACATTAGCATGGTTTTCTATGTATCAGGTAACGGCTACAGGATGAGTATTTGAAATAAATTCATCAAGAAAATGTGTTTATTTTAACAGACGGCAGCCATTTGTTTACAATTGACAGCACTGACAGCGCACCTGTTGAAAGTAGTTCAGCGTGGGAGTTTACTGGGATCTAAATTTTGGATAGAGACTTGCGACGGGCCAATCAAATGTTAGTGAATTGCGTAAATATTTTTGTGCTGGAATTATTGCAAGTTTTTTCTGACGTCACATTAATTACCTCAGGACAAAGTAGTCGCATTTTGTTTTACGCCATGTATTATACATATGTAGCCTATAACATATATGTACCACGTAGAGGCGTGGGTGGTGGTCGGGTGAATGAGATGGCGTAAATTAACGGTATGGGTTCCTCATAGGAATCGCGATTTGCCTGCTTTGGCCCTCAGGTATGTTTTTATCTTTTGTTACCTGACAGTTGAATTGGGTTATTGCCCATTATAAAAGTAGTAAGATTATTACTGATCCTACTGCTTTTGGTAGGGGCCAAGTGATTCTGGTGTGGCGAGGACCTGGCATCAGATCAGGATTATTCTGATTTCAGGGCTGAATATATAGTTTTGTTATTGTAAATACTCAGTTCTGATTTTGGGATTTTCCCCCCATTTGTATATGTACTTGAACATGTACATGTACTTGTACAAGTAATATATGGGATTTAGTACTAAACCGATTGACCCGGCCTTAAATGACCTTAGCTGTTGATAGGCCCTTAAACCCTAAGAAACAAACAAACAAAACCACGTAGAGGCGAACATGTGGAGCAATAGAGAACTGAACGTAATTAGTATAAGCCATGTTTGAACTAATAGAAAATGGTTCCTCAAAATGTTTAGAGATTGGATGGGTGGGCACCTTTACTCTCTCACATGATATAGAGAATAGTAGGTTAGTGCCGTGAATGGAAAAAAAATGTCTGGCAAGGCTCAGGAAACGGGATGGGCGAGGCTCTGCCGAGCACATCCCGTTTCCGTGCCGCGCCAGATATTTTTCCCATTCACGGCACTAACCTACTATTCTATTTATCACGTTATCATTACACATAGCTTTAAAATGCAAAAAAATAACCCAGACGCATCTCCAAATTGTATTGACAGGATATCAAAAATGTTTCACGGCATCGTGTTTCACGGCACATACGCACTGTATTGACGGGATAAATAATATTATGTTGACAGTTTTGATGAGTCACGTTGGTTATCACATTGTGTGTAATACAAAATATTTAGAGATTGGGTTGGCCGCCAGGGCGGGGCACCGTTCCTGTCTCATATGATACATTACAATATTATATTCACGGTGGTTATCACTTGTGTGTAATACAATTACGGTACTTTGTTACTGATACATGCGAGAGTTTACTAAGTATGAAACTGTATTCACTAAATGTAATCCGACACAATTAAATAAAATTAAATCAGAAACAGATACACGTATAAAGCAAGGGAGACGCTTTTACGGCATTAACTCTTTGCATGCTAGCGGCGAAAATAACCGCCAAACGAATTAGGAGTACATGTATATGTTTTATTTCTCTCTGTAAATATGTCTTGAAATTTCATTAGAATTGAGTCCTCAGGACTCAATTCTAATGAAATTCCAAGACATATTCATGATATTTAAAGGGAGAAATAAAAGAAAATATACTGAATTTTGTCTGCTACTTTTGAACTATTTATAGCCCACACATTTCCCAGCATGCAAAGAGTTAAATAACATTTTGTGCCGTGAAACAAGGTGCCGTGAAACATATTTCATATCCTGTTAATACGACCTAATCACAATTCATACGCTTCATTCGTGTTGGTGACTACTTTCCCCAGTATACTTCTTGAGTTGACTGAATAGTCCGATGGAAATGGAACTGTTTACAGTGTGAGGGTTAAATTTGGCAAATAAAAACGATATCGCCAGAAAATAAAATCAAGTGCATGCCATTTTCTGAATGTCAAATCAATTTCCATTACGACCCTCAATTTCCAATTGCGTTTGCTCTCTACCCATTCCGTGCGTCATTCAGACATGACTTATATTTACGTCAATAAGTCTACTACGTCATTTAAAATAAAAAGGCTGCTCCCAGTGACTCCAGTCAGGTAAGGAAATAAACGAAACAAAATGGTGTTTGTGTTGTTGATTTTTGTTCTGGACAGATCGCATTACCGTTGCAGAATCTGCACCAAATGGAAATGGATGTGTCTGGTGAATTTTGAGAGTGTATTTCTTTGAAAAGAAGCTGTAATTTCACATTGTCGGTGACAAAATATAAAGTATCAACAGAACATTTATCCCGTCAACACAGTGCGTATGTGCCGTGAAACACGGTGCCGTGAAACATTTTTGATATCCAGTCAATACTATTTTTGCAGTTTACAGCCATTTGTAGGTGTTGACGGGATAAATAGAATAGTAGGTTAGTGCCGTGAATGGGAAAAAATATCTGGCGCGGCACGGAAATGGGATGTGCTCGGCAGAGCCTCGCCCATCCCGTTTCCTAAGCCTTGCCAGATATTTTTTCCCATTCACGGCACTAACATACTATTCTCTATTTATCTGTTGAACCTGCCTGAAGTACAATTTTAATGGTTAATTCGGGATAGATGGTTGCCATTCTAAATAGGATGAAATCGTAAAGCTGACATCTTGTTTGTTTTTCATTTCCATGATTCACGAACGGTGAAAAGAACAGAAACAAAATCGTTTTAACATTTTAAGATTATTCGTGAAATATTTAGATGTGTAAAGTTCCTAAAGTCTAAAACAATTATTGATAAATTTACTGTCATGACTGTTGATTAACAGATTTTACAACCATACTTTATCCAACTATGTTCTGTGCGCCAATGAGTGTTTGATGTAATTCGGTTCTAACTCAAGTTATCTCGCTTTTGAAGGCTAAATTAACTAAATTAAGTTGATTTAAATGCTGTTTTAGAATGTTGATGTGATAAATTGAATAGTAGGTTAGTGCCGTGCATGGGAACAAATATCTGGCTCGGCACGGAAACTGGATAGGCTTGGCAGAGCCTCACCCGTCCAGTTTCCTAAGACTCGCCAGATATTTTTCCCCATTCATGGTGCTATATAACCTACTATTCTCTATTTATCCATATAATATCACATATCTACTGAACATACATGTATGTAAAATCTCGGTAAACGATATACTAATACAAAAATAAAAACATTTATTGGGTGACCCAATAAATGTTTTTCTTTTTGTGTTAGTATATATATTATTTTCGGACCGAATTTTAAGGATAGTTTGCAAATCTCAATCGGTCCGAGATTTCAAAATTCGGTCCAGAACCGACAAACTGAACATTTTAGAAGCCCAATTTGGGTCCAACACAAACTGGGCTGCCAACACCACCAGCTCACATGCTACTCATCATTACTCGTTTCTGATCATTTATTTTAATAACAACCCGAGAAAGTTAAAAATCTGTTTAATGGCGACGCGCTAGCGGAGCCATTGAACATGTTTTGCGACCTATCATTTTCTGATATACGCCGCAAATTTCAAAATTACAATGCGGTTAACCTATTTCTAATGCACTCCTTTACTACTGGCGTAGGAATACATATTGAAATAATTTGCATAAAAATGTAAATACTTTGATTTAAAGACGACACTGGTTTGATGACCTTGCATGTCGGGACCGACTATTTAAGTCCCCATCTGATAGGACTAGGCTATCATGAAGGTATCTTGCCCAAGGACACGCCGAATCGGCTGACTAAAAAAGTATTTTGCGACCGTTCATCAACAATGATATACATGTAATACACTTACATCGATTTGTCATTACCAGCTATCAACAACGACATCAGCTATGTCAAAAGCGTAAATGGAAGCTCCGACCTCATTTACTCGATAAAGTCATTTTCGCCATAAAGCACCTTTTCGCGCGACGCGGCTCATATAATGTTTGATGAGGTAAGCCGATGTTCACACTGGTAGTCTACACTTGACGATGTATTTGTGGCATATTTCCATTGCTTGTCGTAAAAGGCGACTAAACTGGCTTAACGATTGGGTTCATACTTTCCGGAACCCACTATACCAGATTTGGCCCTCATGTACATTTTTGGCTTTCTTGTATGTGAGAGTTGAGTCGGGCTATGCCCCATATATAAAAGTAAGATTAGCGCTAATCCTATTACTTTTAGGGATGGGATAAATGATGCTGGTGTGGCGAGGGCCTGGCACCAGATCAGGTTGTTCTAATTTCAGGACTGAATATATATTTTGATTGTAAATATTGAGTTCTGAAGTTGGGATTTACCCCCCTTGGACAGGTGGATACGGGACTCGACCCCGTTGACCCGTCTGCGTGTAGACTCCCTGAGGCTTGTACCTCTATGTCAGAAAAGCGGACGTTAAACCCTATTCACTCACTCACTCACTTGTGGCATATTTGTGGGACATTTTAGTAAAATATACATGTATCCCAAAAAGGGTGGAGAATAATAAAGATCAGGGTCTACACTGATACATAAAATAGCTTATACACATTCTGATAACGTAATGAGAGGATTTGCATGCATTTCCCATATGGTGATTCAATGTGCATAAATCGAACATATGGCCAATTTAACAGATTTATTTGACTACTATATCAATTATCTGCAGAATGGTAAAGGTACCACAAAATTGTGTGGGTGGAAGGTGGGTGCAAGTGATGGGTAATTTAACGATCGGGGTTCATTCTTACCGGAATTCCGACTGGAGACCTGGTTTGGCCCTCACATACGTCTTTGACATTTTGTATGGGACAGTTGAATCTGGGTATACCCCTTATGTGAGTATTACGATTATTCGTAATCCTATTTTAGGGGAAGGGGCCAAGTGACTTTGGTGTGGTATGGACCTGCCACCAGGTCAGGTTATTCTAATTTCAGGGCTGAATATATTGTTACTCGATGTAAATATTCAGTTCTGATTTTGGAATTTTCCCCCTAATGCAGCAGGTTAAAATGGGATCGAACCCGTTTGCCCGGCCTTACATGACCTTAGCTGTTGATACATGTCGGCCGTTAAACGCCAATAAACAAACAAACAAAACCACAAAATTGTTATTGCTTTTTGATACTCGCTGCTTCTGATTTCAATTGGGTTTTTGGCAGCTTATCTAGAATTTTAGATATAACTTATAACTAAAATTCAGAGACCTACATTATTGTGTAAACATTATTGTGTAATAATGTAATTAATATGTAAATTGTTATTTATGAACCCATTAGCATAATAATTGGAAGCGCATAATGGCTCTTTATCTGCTACTTGTAAATATATTTATTATAATTTTAAACTGTATTGACATGCATACATAATTATTGTTTGCCCTGGTGTCTCGACCAATGAAAATATAGCATTTCGTCTCAATTAATCACATGTTGCGACTACTTCTCCAATATCCACTAAATTTATTCATTTAATGTTTCAATACGGAGAAAGATATATTTAGATCCAGACTTCGGAGCTTGTTGTCAGAAATGTGTATGCGAAGAAGGCGGGGCAACCAATAAGTAAGTTATAGTTCACATATTGAATGTTTAATAAACTAATTTATTAACCCTTACACCTATCTTAATTTTTTGTCGTCTGCTGTTTATTTTCTGTTTTCCATTTTTATAATCAAAACATGATTTGACAGCACTTTAGAATAAACCATGTTTTTTATTGAGAAATAAGGCAAGATATAAAAGCAACAGCAGACGACAGTTGTTGTGTATAGCGGTCTAAGGGTTAAAAATTCAATATGTGAACTATAACTGTTACTTGTATCAACACTTCTCATGTACACAGTATACATATTAACTCTTTTCATGCCAGCGGTGAAAATAACATCCAATAAATTATGAGTATGTTTCTTATTTCTCACTGTAAATATATCTTGGAATTTCATTAGAATTGCGTCCTCTGGACGCAATTCTAATGAAATTCCAAGAGATATTCATGATATTTATAGGGAGAAATAAAAGAAAATACAATGAATTGCTATTTTTGAACTATTTATAGCCCACAAATTTCTCAGCATGCAAAGAGTTAACTACACTGGGTCTCATATAGGCGCGGATGTGATGAAACAGTTTAGTAGTAAAAGTAACTTCGTTGTCGAGTTGTTACATATTTCTGAAAAATAATTGTACCTTTTTTCCGCATATCAGTCGCCAGTAAACAATTTGAGTTTGTAAAACAATGATTACAACACTGCGAAATAACTATTGTTTGGAAGCCTAGTTTTTATGCAATAATTATATCCCCAGTATACATGTATTACTAAATGATTATATCTGTATAGCGAAGACTCATAATTTTTTAGAACTGGTGGAATAGGGACAATTATACACTTATTTCATTCTTATATTACATGTAAAGAACATTTTGTACCTGAGTGGGCATGTACCTTTAATTATTTAGAGCTAGCATTACATATTTGAGTTTATGTACATTTGGCGTTCCATACTCCTTGGAATGTGATAAAATAAAATAATGGTCAGTTAACCCTTACACTGCGGAATTCAATTTTGACGTCTACTGTTTATGTTCTATTTTCCATTTTATTCTCGTAAAAAAACATGCTTTGACAGCACTTCAGAATCTTTTCTAATGGGAATCGTTTTTTGACTCCTCTCACACTTCCTTACCACTTTTCCCCCCATGTTAAATTCCCATAGACAAATCAATTTTCGTAATAAAATCAATATTTGACCGAATTTCACGAAATAAAAAGAAGGCTCATTCTTAATTTTTCCTTTAATTTAATATTATCAAAAGAAATCTTGTTTTTGTATTGTTTATATGGCCGTAAAATTTGTTTTTGTTTTTGTTTCCTACAATCTACAGGTTAAAGGTGATTTGCAGTCAAAACAACATAAAACCACATACAATCAAAGGACTGAAAGTCCTGAAATCCTTTGCAGTACGTACTGAACCATTTTAATATTTCACACAAAAAATCATATATACTCCATTTAAAATCAATATATTCGTCGAATCAGTATACATTATCAATGCTGCAAAAATTTATCTTGACAAACATGATTGTTCAAAGTAATTTCACCTTGACCTTGGACATGAAGGCCACATGGGTGTGGTACATGTATGGAATGAAAATATGGATGATGATAAGGAAGTATATGAAGTTTGAAGTCAATCTGACTTACGGTTGCAGAAAACTTTAAGGCAAATCGTACGGATGCAAATGTCTAAGTAATTTGACCTTGACCTTGGAAATGAAGGCCGCATGAGTGTGGTATGGAATGAAAATATGGATGATGATAAGGAAGAATATGAAATTTGAGGTCCATCCGACTTTCCGTCACAAAGATAATGGGTACCCAAACTCTTTAACGTGGATGGACGGAATTACGAAAACTATATACCCTTGACATACTTTGTATGCCGGGTGGGGGGGGGGGGGGGGTATATCTATAGTTTTTGTATACACAGTTTAAGCGTTATATATTTTACAACAATTACAAACAAGAGCAAGCAGTCATGCATGGAACACGACAGGTGACATATGTCATCAGTCCATTTTCTCCTGACACAGTCTCCTAAATTTAAAATTCATATCATTTTCCAATTCAAATAGGAATCCTCAGCGATTTGTAACCCGGAGGATATAACAAAAACGTTCTACTTTCACTTTCATTTCAGCTACACATTCAATTTTAATTTATTGAGTAAATGATGCCGAAATATTTATTTAAATTAATATCTAATTATTTAAATGTACTTTTTTTAATTCATAATACAAATAATCTAGAGATAATTATTATCCTTATTCAAACTCTATTAAGACAACGTTTCCTTTGTGAAGTGTATCGTAAGGTATATGCTGTGTAACGTCAAGTCGCAAGACTGTCGGCAGCGTATGCGCTAACACACACGATGTGTAATTATCAAAAAATTGCTAGCACCTCTTTGGAAATTTTGTATTTCCGCGCAAACTGTTTTACTAAATTCATTATAGATTAGTTGATTTTTGAAGTAAAATGGACACTGATTAATAATATCGATGGCTCAAGATGATTAAAACAGTATGTAACTGTCAAAAATCAATGTTTCTGCTTTAAATCATCATCATTTCGCTGTCCAATGTCGGATTTTATCGAGCCATTGACCAATGTAAAGTTCAGAATTAAGATTTAATCTGATTGGTCATTCAAGAAAAACGTCACAGGGAAATCCCGCCCCCTACTATATCATTGCGCAAAATATCAACATACATAACAAAGAACTCATATTAATACATAACAGTTAATAGTTTATAAAGTATACAAAAACTTTTGCAATAACACACATATAGCACAAAAAAGCAAACAACACATGTATTACGCTGAAACGGTAAGATAGCTCGCTGTTTTACTGTTGTTGAACTACTTTTTTATGGCGTAGTACCGCATGTTTTTCTCAAGTTAAACCCGCAAACAGTGACACTGCGACCGCCACTTAACTCATTAGCATATCTGCAATGACTTGAGAATTTTCATATAGTTACTAAATCCGAGCTAATAGCTCGGATAAAAATAAAAGATCTTATATGAGTTATGATTTAATATGATATTTATTAACCCTTAGACCGCTACTCACAACAGTTGTATCTGCTGTTGCTTTTATATCTTGACTTATTTCTCAATAAAAACATGGTTTGACAGCACTTCAGAATCATTTCCAATGGAAATGATTCTAAAGTGCTGTCAAATCATGTTGTAAATTATTCTAAAGTGCTGTTAAAGCATGTTTTTGATGATAAAAATGGAAAATAGAAAATAAACAGCAGACGACAAAACAAATAAGATAGTGGTGTAAGGGTTAAACAAGTTTATAGATTTCATAAGAAATGAAGCTATGCCAAGTTTCTTATGCAGTTAGTCAACGGGTTTAATAAATACCTTATTAAATCATCACTCGTGTAAGATGCTATTTATTACCGGTATACATATTTATCCCGTCAACACAGTGCGTATGTGCCGTGAAACACGGTGCCGTGAAACATTTTTGATATCCAGTCAATACAATTTTTGCATTTTACAGCCATTTGAAGGTGTTGACAGGATAAATAGAATAGTAGGTTAGTGACGTGAATGGGAAAATATATCTGGCGCGGCACGGAAACGGGATGTGCTCGGCAGAGTCTCGCCCATCCCGTTTCCTGAGCCTTGCCAGATATTTTTTCCCATTCACGGCACTAACCTACTATTCTCTATATATACTCAACAAAACTAGAAACGTCCCTGTTTTATAGCCGGTGTAGCTCTGTCTATGTATGTACCACATGTTCAAAGTACATGTATTTTAAACCGTGGCGATGTTCAGAATACGATCGTGTAGAGTTTAGCCGATACACACGGTTTACATAGCGGCCAGTGACCGGGACGTTGATTTCCGAAAACGAGCGAAATCAGGCAATTGGGATGCTTGCGGATTGTGATGGCCGCCAGGGCGGTTGCGCCTCGGTTTGGTTGCTGTCGGAAGACGATTTATCGTCTTGCAGCCCGGTACCAGCAGACTGGGGCTGTTCACGACCGGCAGCGACCTGGTAGGCCTCGTGTAGCGACGGCTAGAGCTGATCGTTACATTACGTTGACGCACTTACGTCAACGTCGATTGGCAGCCACAGTCACTGCTAGGCGATACGGTGTCTCAGGGCAGACCATTCGCAACCGGTTACGTCGTAACGCCCAACCAATCCGGGCACGCCGCCCGTACACTGGTCAGATAATGACCCAACGTCACCGTGCTGCCAGACTGTTATGGGCGCGAGTCATCTGAACTAGAGAAGGGCTGACTGGAACCGAGTTTTGTTCACCGATGAATCTCGGTTCAGTTAGTCATGCTGACGGAAGATTACGGGTATACAGGCGTAAAAATAAAAAGAAAGATTCACCGATTGTTGCATTGTTGAGAAGAACAGGTTTGGGGGATTTGGGGGAGGGAGCGTAATGGTCTGGGGTGGGATCATGGGAAACGGAAGACAGATTTGGTTGTTGTACAGGGCAACATCAATGCACAATGTTATGTTGCAGATGTGCTAAATGCACATGCCTTACCATTTATCCGTCAGCATGGTCCTGGTGTGACATTGATGCACGACAATGCCCGCCCTCACGTAGCCAGGGTCACCACTCAATACTTACAGCAAAACAACGTCGACGTCATGCCATGGCCCGCGGTCTCCCCGGATCTCAATCCCATTGAGCACATATGGGATGAGCTGGGCCGCAAAGCACGAGCTAACCATCAGATTGACAATGTTCGCGATCTTTTTTCACGGGCGTTACAACGGGAATGGAGGAATTTGCCCAACGCACATGGTATTGCGTTACGTCACGTCGATGCGGCGTAGGATCATTGCATGCATTCATGCAAATGGTGGCCACACTCGGTACTAAACGAGATTTACTGAATTTTGCCACATTACTTATTGAAATTCCATCTCTAAACATTAAGTAACATATTTCTGAGTTTTTGTGATTTTTGATTTTGACCCCTACCGCCCTTGGCCGGTTATCTCTCGAATATTTAACAAGATATCCAAATGCAATTTATTGGCTTTGATACAGAAATGAATGAACTTGTTTTTCCATTTTGATTTTTAAAAGTAACCCTTTTGGTTTTTGATGAATCTTTCCTTAAACATGGAGGGACGTTTTTAGTTTTGCTCAGTATATGAACATTATCATACATTGAAGTTGAACTGGAGCCTGTTTCACTAAACTTTGTATGCGTATGACTAAAATGTTCGTAAGTGCAAATTTAAGATCGTCTGCAAATTTCAAGATGAAAATACATGTATTGCATGTGCAGCCTATGCTCAATAAATGTAAATCAACATAATTGTTTACAAGAAAACATTGTTGATGTGAAATTTACAGACTATCATAAATTTGGCATTAATCCATTTAATTCCTTTCGGAATACACCTTTACGGGTATGAAATTTATTAATTATTTTATTTTTATTTTTGTTATTTCTCACTGAAAATATATGTTGTGACCACTCATTTGAACCGACTCGACGAGACGGTTCAAATGGTGGTCGCGATAGAAGGAAAATATGTAGGATTTTCCGCAAACATAATGGCATATCCTCAGCATGAAATGTGTTAAACTGGCATTAATAATTAATGCATTGTTCATTCCAACAGAAATATACATGGTCAATGCTCCATAAGGACTTATTAATTGGGTAAAATAAAATCACACTACTGTTTACACATCAACAGACAGCAATTATTGAATATCTTGATTCAAAATGAAAACATGTCTTGGCATTTCATTAAAATTGTCTCCTTGGAGACAATTCTAATGAAATACCAAGATATGTTTTCATGGAAAATAAGAAAAAATTGCTATATTTGTGGTCTGTTTATTGTTTTCTGCAGCATGATAAAGATAGCACAATTTTTTTTTTTGCTTTTTGATACTCGCTACTTCTGATTTCAATTTCAATTTTAATTGGGTATTTAAGCAAATATACAGCTTATCTGGAGCACTGTATGGTGCGTTAAACCAGATAGGTTTTTACTGAAGCTTAATAACCATGTAATGAATACAATATATACACACGAGTGACTGGCATTGAATTTTGTATAGAACTTGTTTGACTACCTTAAATTTGGTTTGCCGGTAAACAATACTTATTGTGTGTTCATTCTACAACGACCATTTGACATTTTATTTGCATAATTATATTTACTTGTGCTGCATTCTACACCAGGGTAAAATTGTTCATGTTTAAAAATGGACCAGGGGCTAAACTTTGTAAGACTAAAATGTTCGTAGGTACAAATCTAGGATCGTCTGTAGATTTCAATTGATTGATTTACATTTATTGAGCATAGGCTGCATATGCAGCCTATGCTCAATAAATGTAAATTCAATAATTGTTTACAAGAAAACATTGTTAATGTGCAATTTACAGACTATCATAATTTTGAACTTACAAACATTTTAGTCGTACGAAGTTTAGTGAAACGGCCTCCAGTTTCCTGACGAGGTACATGTATAGCATAAACACATTTTCAGTCTAGTAATTACTAGATGAAAATGTGTTTATGCAGTATCTCCTGTAATAATATGTAGCTGAATTTGTCAAGAAACCGGTGCCTATATCGACGTGAAACATTTTACGCCGGTGCGGATTGCAGGTCTAGTGATTATATTGGACTGTAAGTTTGTTGCTTGTGGCTGTGACTGCAGAAATGAGGCCTATATATGACTGTGACTGGAGAAATGGGGCTTATGGGCTTTGTAACCAGTGTAGCTCCCGATCAAATAGCACATATATGTGATCTATAACTTACTTCTTGTTTACACTGCCCATTCGCGAAACTCCACCCCTAAACGTGATTTCGAATCGCTATACTGGTATGTGCTTAGGGGTGTGACACGTAGTGTGTGGGCGTGACACGTATGCGTATGTGTGGGGGTGTGACACGTAGTGTGTTGGCATGACACGTAGTGTGATACGTATGCGTATGTGTGGGGGTGTGACACGTAGTGTGTGGGCATGACACATAGTGTGACACGTATGCGTATGTGTGGGGGTGTGACACTAGTGTGTGGGCGTGACACATAGTGGTGACATGTATTTGTATGTGTGAGGGGGTGTAGACACGTAGTGTGGGCGTGACACGAGTGTGAACACGTGTGCGATGTGGGGGGTGTGACATGTAGTGTGTGGGCATGACACGTAGTGTGACACGTATGCGTAATTTGTGGGGGTGTGGACACGTAGTGTGTGGGCATGACACGTAGTGTGACACGTATGTGTAATGTGGGGGGGTGTGACACGTATGTGTGGGTGTGACACATAGTGTGACACAGTAGTTTGTGGGGGTGTGTAAAGTGTGACACGTAGTGTGACAAAGTAGCGTATGTGTGTGTGACACTAAGTGTGCATGCGATGTGTATGTGTGTGACATTGTGTGCGTAGTGTGACACTTGTATTGTGTGTGACAGTAGTGTGGGGGTGGGGGTGTACACGTAGTGTGACACGTATGCACTATGTGTGGGGTGGGGGGGTGTGACAGTAGTGTGGGGGCGTGACATGTGTGTGACACGTATGCATATGTGTTGGGTGGGGTAGACACGTAGTGTGTGGGCAGACACGTAGTGTGACACTATGTTGTATGTGTGGGGGGTGTGACACGTAGTGTGTGGGCGTGACACGTAGTGTGAACACGTATGCGTATGTTGTGTGACACGTAGTGTGTGGGTGACACGATGTGTTGATCACGTATGTGTAAATGTGTGGGGGTGTGACACGTAGTGTGTGGGCGTACACGTAGTGTGACACGTATGTGTATGTGTGGGGGTGTGACACGTAGTGTGTGGCGGGGTGTGACATGTAGGGGGGTGTGACAACGATATGTGTATGATGTGGGGGGTGTGACCACGTAATGTGTGGGCATGACACGTAGTGTGACACGTATGTGTGGGGGATGTGTGGGGGTGTGACACATAGTGTTGTGGGCGTGACACGTAGTGTGACACGTATGTGTATGTGTGGGGGTGTGACACGTAGTGTGTGGGCGTGATTTGTAGTGTGACACATATGTGTATGTGTGGGGGTGTGGACACGTAGTGTGGGGGTGTGACAGTCGTAGTGTGTGTGACGTAGTAGTGTGTGGGCGTGACACGTAGTGTGACACATACGTATGTGTGGGGATGTGACACGTAATGTGTGGGCTGACACGTAGTTGTGTGACACGTATGTGTATGTGTGGGGGTGTGACACGTTAGTGTGTGGGCATGACACGTAGTGTGACAACGTATGTGTATGTGTGGGGGGTGTGACACGTAGTGTGTGGGCGTGATTTGTAGTGTGACACATATGTGTATGTGTGGGGGTGTGACACGTAGTGTGTGGGTGTGACACATAGTGTGACACGTATGTGTATGTGTGGGGGTGTGACACGTAGTGTGACACGTATGCGTATGTGTGGGGGTGTGACACGTAGTGTGACACATATGTGTATGTGTGGGGGTGTGACACGTAGTGTGACACATATGCGTATGTGTGGGGGTGTGACACGTAGTGTGTGGGCATGACATGTAGTGTGACACGTATGCATATGTGTGGGTGTGTGACACGTAGTGTGTGGGCGTGACACATAGTGTGACACATATGCATATGTGTGGTGGTGTGACACGTAGTGTGTGGGCGTGACACGTAGTGTGACACGTATGTGTATGTGTGGGGGTGTGACACGTAGTGTGTGGGCGTGACATGTAGTGTGACACGTATGCGTATGTGTGGGGTGTGACACGTAGTGTGTGGGCATGACACGTAGTGTGCACGTATGTGTATGTGGGGGTGTGTGACACGTATGTGTGGGCGTGACACGTAGTGTGACACGTATGTGTATGTGTGGGTGTGTGACACGTAATGTGTGGGCATGACACGTAGTGTGACACGTATGTGTATGTGTGGGGGTGTGACACATAGTGTGTGGGCGTGACATGTAGTGTGACACGTATGTGTATGTGAGTGTGACACGTAGTGTGTGGGCGTGATTTGTATGTGACACATAGTGTATGTGTGGGGGTGTGACACGTAGTGTGGGGGTGTGACAGTCGTAGTGTGGGGGTGTGACACGTAGTGTGTGGGCGTGACACGTAGTGTGACACATATGCGTATGTGTGGGGGTGTGACACGTAATGTGTGGGCATGACACGTAGTGTGACACGTATGTGTATGTGTGGGGGTGTGACACGTAGTGTGTGGGCATGACACGTAGTGTGACACGTATGTGTATGTGTGGGGGTGTGACACGTAGTGTGTGGGCGTGATTTGTAGTGTGACACATATGTGTATGTGTGGGGGTGTGACACGTAGTGTGGGGGTGTGACAGTCGAAGTGTGTGTGACACGTAGTGTGTGGGCGTGACACGTAGTGTGACACATATGCGTATGTGTGGGGGTGTGACACGTAGTGTGTGGGCATGACACGTATGCGTATGTGTGGGGGTGTGACACGTAGTGTGTGGGCATGACACGTAGTGTGAAACGTATGCGTATGTGTGGGTGTGTGACACGTAGTGTGTGGGCTGGGATGACACGTAGTGTGACACGTATGCGTATGTGTGGGTGTGTGACACGTAGTGTGTGGGCATGACACGTAGTGTGACACGTATGCGTATGTGTGGGGGTGTGACACGTAGTGTGTGGGCATGACACGTAGTGTGACACGTATGCGTATGTGTGGGGGTGTGACACGTAGTGTGGGGGTGTGACAGTCGTAGTGTGTGTGCGCGTGTGTGGGCGGCAATATGCTTTGTAAACTGATGGCAGCTCTTAATATTGAGGCTGAACATTTAATGACTAATTTAATAGATATTGGCGAAAGCGTCGCAATATGCGATTAATTGAGATGAAATGATGTTCTTTCATTGGTAGAGAAACTAGTGTAAACTGTAATGGTCTATATTGCCTGTTAGAAATAATGCCGGAATTGATGGAATGATGAACAGTGCAGAGGGGTCACAAAACACATAAGCCCCATTTCTCCAGTCACAGCCGCATGGTTTTTGCTAATGCAGTCATTATGTCCGTCCGTACGCCTGTCCGTCCATGTACATTTACGTCGAAAAGTCGAAAAGTTTGTTTCTCCAACATGTAATATGTTCAATATTACCTTTTATCCCGTCAACACAGTGCGTATGTGCCGTGAAACACGGTGCCGTGAAATATTTTTGATACCCAGTCAATACAATTTTTGCATTTTACAGCCATTTGAAGGTGTTGACGGGATAAATAGAATAGTAGGTTAGTGCCGTGAATGGGAAAAAATATCTGGCGCGGCACGGAAACGGGATGTGCTCGGCAGAGCCTCGCCCATCCCGTTTCCTGAGCCTTGCCAGATATTTTTTACCATTCACGGCACTAACCTACTATTCTCTATCTATTTTCATTATTTCTGAACCAAAGTATATGTTGTGACCACTCATTTGAACCGTCTCGGCGAGACGGTTCAAATGAGTGGTCACAACATATACTTCTTATGAGAAATAAAGAAATTCTTGAGCCTTGCCGGATATTTTTCCCCATTCACGGCACTGACCTACTATTCTCTGTATGGATTGCTTCAATACTTGAACGCTTGACACAATTATCTGAACATTATGCACACACACGCGCCACCATTAACACGACCATGACCTTTTTCACCTTCAAAATATCACTGAAACACTTAGCAGTTTTGTTACGTCAAAAAGTTTGTAAGAGTTTCTCCAATTAGAGTCAAGGGGGCCGTTTCACTAAACTTCGTAAGACTAAAATGTACAAGTGAAAATTTAGGATCGTCTGGAAATTTTAATTGATGGATTTACATAAATGTAAATCCAATAATATTTTACAAGAAAACGTTGTTAATGTAAAATTTACAGACTATCATAATTTTGCACTTACAAATAATTTAGTTTTACAATGTTTAGTGAAACGGCCCCCAGTATGCCACGGGGGCATATCCATGTTTTACAATCATCATGCTCATGATGACTAGTTCAATAGTATTTCAGTGTTCAATAGTGTTTGAGACAGCCTATTGTAGTTTTGACCACACCCTGCCCGAGTTGGGTGCCAAAAAAAAAAAAAATTACATAATTCAGATAATATTCTGCAATCTGGCAATCTGTCCTATCTATTGGGTGTTGCTCATTGAAAAATATTAACAATACAGTGGATATACCTAGGTTCTGGATAATAAGCCTTCGTTGGCCAGTTACTAGAGCTATATGCATATAAAAACAATTATTCAAAACTCTTTAAAACAATAAACTTATCGTAAAAGTGCTGTGAAACCAGATTTATCTAAAAGTCGTGCTTGTTTCCATGTCGTTCATTTTGTTAACGTATCATCCAGGCGCTTGTAGAAAATAGACTGTGACCTTAGAGTCTGGATTTTTGTTGTTGGGTTATACTCGTCCTGTATTGCGGCTCACCATCGGGTCAGTGTAAAAAATGGTTGTCTAAATTATCAGAGGAGTGTACAGTAAACAATTTTTCACCATTTCCTATGCCAGTCATAAATGACAACAGGCCCGTACACAGAGGGGGTGTGACGGGTGCGTACGCACCCCCCTTAACCCGTTCAACACCACAGGCCTGTATAGTGGTATTGGCAAAAAGTGTAGATCCAGATGAACCGGCTCGTGACGAGCCGTCTCATCAGGATCTGCACTTTTTTCAAGTAATGTTCATAATTTTGAGAACAAAAACACCTCATGTTCATAAATGGACTGGTCTGAAAATCATTTTGTGATGATTAGAATGGGTTGCAAAATTAACACACCCCCTCACAAGGCTAGTAATCATAATGCAAGATGCATACTACTACAGGCTGGATTTATACCCACAACAAGACAATAACAATCTACAAACTGTACACTATTATTCTAAGCATTATTTAAAGGTACATGCCCACTCAGTAGGCACAAAATGTTCTTTATATGGGAGACATCATCTGAGACATTTTCTGGCAAAATAAACATTCACCATTACCTCACATATTTATTGACATTTTATATCAGACGTAAAATTTCACACTGATATCAGGGGCGATAACCGTATTTCCTTAAAATGTTAACTGACATTACTATTTGTTTTCTGTATTTATTTTTCGATGTGCAATGATCATACTTTATAATCTGTCGAAAATATTATTTTTTTTAAGGTGACACATTTAATTAGTATAAATAATGAAAAAATATCATGCTCATTTGCATATGAAAATAGCCAGATACCACCGCGCGTCACTATCAGTAAAATAAATATTACTATAGTCTGTTTCACGAAAGCTGCCCAAATTTTACGGCTATATAGACAATTCAAAAACAATATTATTTTCGATAATATTAAATTAAAGGAAAATTTAAGAATGAGCCTTCTTTTTATTTCGTGAAATTTGGTCAAATATTGATTTTATTGCGAAAACAAAATTTCCCCATGTTAAATCCCCATAGACATCTTCACGGAGTGAAGATGTTTATGGGGATTTAACATGGGGAAATTTTCTTGAATTTTAGAAATACTGGACCGATTTTTAAAATTTAACTTTTGTTTTCTTAGTTAGATCATTTCCAAGCTATCTAGCTAGGTTTCGGAGTCAATTTCCAAAAAAAAAATAGTTTTTTGACTCCTCCCACACTCCTCCACTCTTTTTCCCCCCATGTTAAATTCCCATAGAGAAATCAATTTTTCGTAATAAAACCAATATTTGACCAAATTTCACGAAATAAAAAGAAGGCTCATTCTTAAATTTTGCTTTAATTTAATATTATCGAAAAAGATATTGTTTTTGCATTGTCTATATAGCCGTAAAATTTGGGCAGCTTTCGTGAAACAGACTATAAATGATTATGCCTTTGTAGCGGGCACTGGTGTAATAATGACACAATTATACACTTATTTACGGTAATTCATTTAAATAACATTGTGTTCCTACTGAGTGAACATGTACCTTTAATGCTAGCATTAATTATTTGAGTTTATGTAGATTTGGCGTGCCATAGAACTTGGCATGTGGATCGACATGATCGATTAACCCTTTCATCCGTAAGTAACTGGAATGGATTTTGATAATTATGTTAATTTTGCAACCAATCCAACCGTCACAAAATGACTTTTAGACTAGTCCATTGATGAAAAGGGGTCGTTTTTGTTCTCAAAAATATGAAAATTACTTGCAAAAAGTGCAGATCCTGATGAGACGGCTCATCTGGATTTACACTGTTTGCCAATACCACTATGACGTCACGCACAGTGTTGGGGAACGAATTGTAACGTCATTAATTATGGCGTTATTGGCGTCAAAACAGCCGTAAAACGTTTAGCATTTTGTAATTTTGTCACTGTATCATCTTTGTTCTTCAGCATTGTAATTGGCGTTATTATAGGAATGAATGGCCTTTTTTTGGAATTTATCGGGGTATAAACTTGGAAAAGTCGCGGGAATACTGGACGAAGGCCGGAAGGCCTCGTCCAGTATTCCCGCGACTTTTCCAAGTTTATATCCCCGGTAAATTCCACAAAAAGGCCATTCATTCCTTATAATTCCAGCATTTGAAATAAATTAATCAAGAAAATGTGTTTATTTTCCGTTTTCTTAAGAATTATTTTAACTGCGCCTGACGGTTATGGAAAGTAGTTCGGCGTGGGAGTTTACTGGGATATAAATTTTGTACAGAGACTTGCTACGGGCCAATCAAATGTTAGGGAATTGTGTAAATATTTTTGTGCTGGAATTATACATGTATGTTCTGCTATGTATTATTTGGTGACTGTCATGTATTGGTTTATTCGGTTCATAGTATTGTCTGTCTCTGTCTTGTAGTTGTTCTTTCTTCATTTACTGCGGCGGGCTGCAGGTTGGGAGCGTGTGAATGGTAATTTAATGACAGGGTTCATCCTTGCCAGAATCCCTATATCCTTGGTTTAGCTCTCGGGGTACATTTTTGGCTTTTTGGTACATGATAGTTGAATGTGGTTATATCAATTATAAAAACATGATAGTTGAATGTGGTTATATCAATTATAAAACTAGTAAGATTAGTACTAATCCTAGTGCTTTAGGGAGTGGGGCTAAGTGACTCTGGTGTGGTGAAGTGGTGAAGACCTAGCACCAGATCAGGTTATTCTATTTTCAGGGCTGGATGTATATATTTTATGTAAATATTCAGTTCTGATTTTCGGAAGATTCCCCCTCCCCCCCCCCCCCCCCCACCCCCCCCCCCACCCATGCAGGTGAAATACTGATATCAACCGTTAACCCGGTCCAAAATGACCTTAGCTGTAGACAGGCCATTAAACACCATTACTAAATAAATAAATATTCTATTACTGATCTGCAGCCTAAGGTATTAACCCTTAGACCGCTATCTTATGTAATTTTGTTGTCGTCTGCTGTTTATTTTCTATTCTCCATTTTTATCATCAAAAACATGCTTTGACCGCACTTTAGAATAATTTACAACATTTTGACAATTTTAATTGGGTATTTAAGCAAATACGCAGCTTATCTGGAGCTCTGCTAAAATTTAACGTAGAAGAATTGGCAACATTTTACCCGAAACGACTATGTCAAGCAGGCAACACTGTGTGACGTCTATACATTCATGAGGTGTTGAAAAGATTTAACCCTTACTACGCTGAATTAAATGTTGTCGTCTGCTGGAAATGTTTTATTTTCAATATTTCTCGACAAAAACCTGGTTTTGACAGCACATGAGAATCGTCTCCAGTGGAGACGATTCTCATGTGCTGTCAAAACCAGTTTTTTGTTAAGAATTAAAGCAAAAATGAAAAACAGCAGACGGCAATTTTCGTCAGCGTTTCTGTAGGAAGAGTCAATGACTGAGACACACATGTACGTACTTCCTGATTCAATGTGATATCTGATATACCGTTTTGGTCTGCTTGATTGTTCCCTTAAACTGCAATATGAAAATTACTTGCAAAAATGAAAAACAGCAGACGGCAATTTTCGTCAGCGTAGGAAGAGTCAATGACTGAGACACACGTGTACGTTAACTTCCTGATTCAATGTGATATCTGATATACCGTTTTGGTCTGCTTGATTTGATTGTTCCCTTAAACTGCATTGTCTGCCTGATCAGGAGTGACTGTGGCCGTGATTGGAGAAATGGGGCTTATGGCTGCTGTGACGAGTGTAGCTCCTGATCACATATCACACTCCTGTAAGCTAACGATCCATATCGCTTGGCAGAAGAATGACGGGTGTTTAATTGATGGAATGACGACCAGTGCAGATCCTGATCAGACTGCGGATGCACAGGCTGATCGGGATCTACACTGGTTGCACAACCGATAAGCCCCACTTCTCCAGTCACAGCCACATATAAGTGTTGTTATAAGACTTGTATTACATACCTATGAAATGAATCCATTACACTACATTACCACACTAAGAGTATAGAGATCTAAAAATATTTTCCACCAAATCTGATCTTTGCTCATCTGAATTATGATCACATGACTGCATCATAATGTACGTATATCAGGCAATGTCGGGCATGTAATGCGATCCTCAAGAAAGAGAGTAATGCGATCCTCAAGAAAGACACACGGAGACAATTACAAGGTATCACGCTACCAAATCTGCCCGACAAAGTTAATGTTATAATAGCAGCCTACTGCAGATGTACACGTGCAATGTCTATAAACAAATACTACATTTGAAGCAATTCCGTACACATCCTTATGATATAATATTGGAATAGAAAACAATTATCATGAAAATTACGTGTGGGCACAATCATATGATCCGGCGACGAAGGGTGGGGATTGGGGATTCGGGGACAAGCGCCCCTTGGGAATATAGGTCATCCCTGAATGCCAATCGGTGTGTCTGAAATGTATTTCATATTGAAAGGAAAATAAATCAAAATTGAAAGTTTTTGCTTGATCTTTTTATCACTTCTTTCTATTTAATATGTTGGTCTGTAGTAATTAAAATAACACCACTTTATCATGATATGAAAGTCATTTGTCACACATATCTAAAATGAGCTTCCATTTATATGGGGGATGGGCATCCCATATGCATAACCTGCAACTGCAACATCCAATTATATATTATATTTACGCGGTTTGGGTTATGGTCCTGCAGGATAATTATGCCCCCCGCAACGAGTTGTGGGGGGGGGGGTGTACTGGAATCGGGTTGTCACCGTACGTCCGTGCATCCGTAAACTTACATCAGAGAAATATTGTTATAACTTCTTCATAACAAAATTCATCTAAAATGCTTAATATTTCACTACATGCATTCCTGTAAGGCTCTTACTACCATGCTGTGCCAAATCCACGACTGTCCAACCCCCGCTGATCCCAAGGTCAAGGTCAAATACTTAGTCTCTTTACAAAACTTAACATCAGAGAAATATTGTTATAACTTCTATTTCCTTCATCTAAAATGCTTAATATTTCACACATGCATTCCTGTAAGGCTCTACTACCATGCTGTGCCAAATCCACGACCGTCCAACCCCCGCTGATCCCAAGGTCATGGTCAAATACTTAGTCTCTTTACAAAACTTAACATCAGAGAAATATTGTTATAACTTCTATTTCCTTCATCTAAAATGCTTAATATTTGACACATGCATTCCTGTAAGGCTCTACTACCATGCTGTGCCAAATCCACGACTGTCCAACCCCCGCTGATCCCTAGGTCAAGGTCAAATACTTAGTCTCTTTACAAAACTTAACATCAGAGAAATATTGTTATAACTTCTATTTCTTTCTTATCTAAAGTGCTTAATATTTCACACATGCATTCCTGTATAAGGCTCTACTACCATGCTGTGCCAAATCCACGACCGTCCAACCCCCGCTGATCCCATGGTCAAGGTCAAATACTTAGTCTCTTTACAAAACTTAACATCAGAGAAATATTGTTATAACTTCTACTTCCTTCATCTATGCTTAATATTTCACACATGCATTCCTGTAAGGCTCTACTACCATGCTGTGCCAAATCCACGACCATTCAACCCCCGCTGATCCCAAGGTCAAGGTAAAAGACATGGTCTATTTACAAAATTTAACATCAGAGAAATGTTATAACTTCATCTAAAATTCTTAATATTTCATGCATGCATTCCTCTAAGGCTCTACTATCATGCTGTGATATATCCCCGCTGATCCCAAGGTCAAGATCACATACTTAGTCTCTTTACATAACTTAACATCAGAGAAATCGGTTATAACTTCTATTTCCTTGCTTGGATCTGCTTCACATTCACGTTCGTGCCGCCCCCGAGTCAAGGTCACAAGCCCACACACTTGGACAATTTTACATATTTAGGGGTACCTGGGCCCACGCGGGGGGGGGGGGGTGTATTCCGTAAGCCTCGCTTACTGACCAATTTAGTTTTAGAAGATTTGCATGCACAATATGTACATAAAGTTGTCTGTACGGTCACTCGTGTGGCTATATATGTTGAAACTGCCAACACATCACATTATTACCAGCCACCGATCATCGTAGATAGGTTGCTTGTAAGAGTTTTCGATTTCCGGTGTTGGTTGAATAACCAGTATTATTATGCTGCAACATTCATATGCTTTGGTTTAACTGAAAATTCACATCCATGATGATTGATACATGCTTTATCGATTTCATATGCACAACTCATCATTAATATATCATGGGCAATTTTATCGTTACCAACACAACGTCATCACGCGATATGGGGCCCGACGTCAAAATGATGTTATGTTGATGTTATGCTCCATATTGTTCAATGGAAGAAGAACATGTCCATGCTTTCATTCATGCTCACAAAATGGGTTATTATTTTTAAAAATAAACGGCATAACATCTTTTTTTTATACTACATGCACTTCCGACAGCTAAGTCATGCAATGCAATTCACCTTTGTTCAAACATACCACCTGAAATACCAGCAGTAACATTATTGACTGCTGACATTGTCGAAGTGATGGATTCCCTTATGCGGCTGTTCGTGTACGGTATTAAAAAATGAAATCACATGTGGCAAGATTGGGCGAATATGGAGGATTGAATAACGCCTCAATCGAGGATATTTGATAATAGATTCATCCACTGTAACCACTCAATTGAAAAAATGTACAGATGTCATTTCAACTATCCTAAAACTCGAGAGAAATTGGTAACTCGCCTGGCCTTCTGCACATGTTCACCATCATCGGGATCCATCTAGCCATATGTCTCCTCATATTTAAATATTTTTAATCACACAATGAGTTCAACCGATCTGGCATTTCACGAAAAGTGGTCAGTCGACCAAGACTTTTACTTTGGGTCACAACGTCTGACCGTCACTTTTGTACTTCCATGTCTGGCTTAGCCTTTCGCGCCTTCATGTCCATTGTCTATCCGACTGTATCGTTCGTATATTGTCATCCCGATGATGGACTTTCTCTCATCATCAATATCTCGTGTTTTGTGTTAAAATACAAACTTTAATATAATCTCTTGTTTTTTCCAGCATATTCTCTTACACAGAGCTGGCAGTCGTTAAAACTACGTCGTTTCTGGTCATGATGTCAGATTTTTAAAATATTTTGCTATTATTATTTTCCCCAAAAATTCTTTCAGACAGCAGCAAACAACAGGGAAACGCCAACACTTTCACTCTGCCTTATTTGAAAATTATTCATACGAAATTACATATATTACTTGGGCCGCAATCCAAACCAAAACATGATGTTACATTACGAGATATCAAATTCGGCTGACATGGGATAAAAGATGACAAATCTATAGGACTTGTGCGTAGGTTTTATCAACACCCCTTGTATACGCCACGCCGTTCATCTAAAGCACTCATAAGTTTTTACCACGCATCATAAAAATACTTCTAAAAAGAAAATGAAAAATAATTTGGATACATTGATAATTTTTGCGGCATAGGGCTTTTAAAAGACTTACAATTCAGAATATGCGGAAAAGTAAAAACTGAAAATTTTGTCATTAGGCCCGGTTTTCACATGGCGCGGCTCATATTTTTTTACGTAAATATTCAGTTCTGATTTTTGATCCCCCGCCTCCCACCCCCATCCATCAATACAGGAATCTGGCCTAAAATGACCTTAGCTGTTAATTGACACTCCATTAAACACATTTAAATAAATAAGTTTGGGCCCAGAATGTCGTGTATTGAAATGAAGGTATCGGTATATGCTGTTGCCACTCATTAGAACTGTCTCACCAAGACATTATACTCAGGGGCATCAGAATAGATCCGGCAGATCTGGCGGCCGCCGGACCAATAACTTTGACAAAAATATTATTTTTTACTGAAATATTTAGAATTCATATACATGTATATGTTAAAAGGTCAGGAATGTAATTATTATTATTAATATTGTAAACATGAGCATGCAGTACATGCATCTCTGAAACAGTTGACTTCAGCATGCATTTTCGGTTTTGTTTTTCGTGTCGTCTAGAACTCGTTTGGTACTATTATTAATCAGCCGATGCGCAAATCTCTAAATATTTTTCTGCATTTTTTTCTCATTTCTCACCAAAAGTTTATGTTGTTACCACTCAGTTGAACCGTCTCGACGAGACGGTTCAACTGAGTGGTAACAACATTCACTTTGGGTGTGGTGGGTGGGATCCCCGACCGTCACTGGACCAATCTTATGATGCTACCGACACCCATGATACTTCAGTCACCTATTTCACCAACATTGCAAAGTATACTTTTCTAGCAAAGTATACTTTGAGGGAGAAATTTTCAATTTTAGGAGAAATTTTCAATTTTAGGAGAAATTTATTAATTTTTATTATTATACTGAATTTATTACATTATCACAGCCATGGCTGTGATAATGTAATCAATTCAGTATAATAATTCTGCATACTTTTAATCTTGAAATATATGCCGTCGTTAGTTCTATATGAAATAAGGCATTTCAGGAAAAATAAATGATTACTCCCTCAAAGTATACTTTGCTAGAAAAGTATACTTTGCAATGTTGGTGAAATCGGCTACTGAGCACATACATGTATGAAGAAAATATTTATGGGTTTTTCCGCAAAAAAATGGCATATCCTGAGCATGATATGGAGTTACAACCCTCCTATCATTTGTATATCGAACATATTATTTATTTCAGGCAAGCCAAAAGAGTTCAAGAAGGATTTTAAAGGGCCGTTGAAGAAAAGGTAATTACAATATTAAAAACTTGGTCCAGTTTTGTGACATATTACTATGTCTGTTCCACGTTTTCCTGCGACAAACTTTTGGCTATTAAACACATTAAATTTAAAAAATATTTAAATGTAAGTACTTTTTCACCAATAACAAAAAAGTCCCCAATTTTTTTTGTTTGATGAAATTCCATCAAATATTGATTTAATAGCAGGTAAGGAGTCAACAAACGAAAAAATTTGGAAATTGACTCCAAAACCTGTCTAGATAGCGTGGAAATGATGTAACTAAGAAAACAAGAAAACGAAAGTTAGATTTTGAAAATCGGTCCACAGATAAAAAAATGTAAAAAAAAAATATTTTTAGTCCCCCCCCATTCCCATAGGAAAATCTTTTTTTCGCAATAAAATCAATATTTTACGGAATTTCATCAAATACATTTTTTTGAGGGAGGGTGACTTTTTTGTTACTGATGAAATGAAAAAGTACTTACATTTACATATTTTTTTTATTTAATGTGTTTAATGTCCAAAAGTTTGTCGGCAGCAAAACGTGGAACAGACAGTATATAAGCGGTGCACCATAAGCCTGATAAGCCTCTGCAGGCTGGCTGTTCAGTACTTAACCCTTTCAACACCACAGACCTCTATAGAGACAATGTTTGCAAACAGTGCAGATCCAGATGAGCCGGCTCGTAACGAGCCGTCTCATCAGGATCTCCACTGTTTGTTAATAATTTTAAACGTCGTACAGATTACCCTTTTAGAAGAATGGGATAATTTGAATGAACAAAATTAATGAAATAGCGTGAAACATTGGCATGGAACATCCTATTAAGTTACTTGGTGTTGAAAGGGTTAATACTGTTAACCCTTTGAACCCGAAAGCCCGCTATATGCAAACAGTGCAGATCCAGATGAGCCGGCTCGTAACGAGCCGTCTCATCAGGATCTGCACTGTTTGAAAGTAATTTTTGAGAACAAAAACAGGGAAAGTGATTTGACATTAGATTTTCAGGGAACAAAAAAAGAATTTTGTAGTCATCAGTAAAAACAGTGCTCCAGATAAGTTTTGTATCTAAAGAGTATTATACCCCAAGATTTCAAATTCAATGCATATTTTACTTTTACACATGTATTATTGATTTTATTCCTTGTAACATAGGGAACAAATGATAAAAAAATAAAACAAATTTAAAAAGTCACTTATTTGAGCTGCAAAAAGCAACAAGAAAATGTTCAAGTTTATTACTACTCAATTTGAAAATGAATGCATATTTTCACATTGCTGTGAGTATTTTGTACTCCCACTGTTGATAATTAATGCGTATTCTGCTGAAGTAAATGCGTAATATACACCAAAACGCACCTTATCTGGAGCTCTGTAAAACATGGGTAATAATGAACTTCAATTGAGTGAACCGGTTCGCCACTTGATTTATCATATCTTATGTACAGTGGAACCTCTCTAAACCACCCAGGGTGTCCGGTGTAGAGAGGATCCACTGCCATTAACCCTTAGATTTTCAGATTCGTCCATTTATGAAAAGGGGGTGTTTTTGTTCTCAAAAATATTAAAGTTACTTTCAAAAAGTGCACATCCTGATGAGACGGCTCGGCTCGTTTACGAGCCGGCTCATCTGGATCTGCACTTTTTGCATAAACCGATATAGCGGGATTTCGGGTTCAAACGGTTAAACCTTAGACCGCTACACACAACAATTGTCGTCTGCTGTTGCTTTTATATCTTGCCTTATTTCTCAATAAAAACATGGTTTGACATCACTTCAGAATCATTTCCAATGGAAACGATTCTGAAGTGCTGTCAGAGCAGGTTGTAAATGATTCTAAAGTGCTGTCAAAGCATGTTTTTATGCCACCGGGTTTCAAAGAAATGGGTGGCATATAGTGTTTGGACCATCCGTCCGTCAGACGCATTTCTTGTTGCTGATAAAAATGGAAAATAGAAAATAAACAGCAGACTACAAAAAATTAAGATTGTGGTGCAAGGTTTAACATGGTTAAGTACCCAATATCTCCACAACACCGAGTCAAAGTGACTCTAGTCACATACGTACACATCAACTGGCAAACACCATTGGGAACATTAAATTCCTTGGTGGGCGCCACAGCCATCTAGTTAACGGTCAACCCTTAGACCGCTATCTTATTTTTTTGTTGTCTGCTACACATTCATGCTGCCCTTAATATGACCTTGACCTTTTGACCTTCATAAATGTGCTTGTGAATACGTTTATCACTTTGGGTGGGTGGCAGGTGGGAGAATGCGATGGGTAATTTAACGATCAGGGTTCATATCCTTACCGGAATTCCGACTGGAGACCTGGTTTGGCCGTCACATACGTCTTTGGCATTTTGTATGTGACAGTTGAATCTGGTTATACCCCTTATGTGAGTATTACGATTATTCGTAATCCTATTTTAGGGGAAGGGGCCAAGTGATTTTGGTGTGGTATGGACCTGGCACCAGGTCAGGTTATTCTAATTTCAGGGCTGAATATATTTTTTCTCGATGTAAATATTCCATTCTGGTATTTTCCCCCCAATGCAGCAGGTTAAAATGGGATCGAACCCGTTTGCCCGGCCTTAAATGGCCCTAGCTGTTGATATGCTGTTAAACACCAATAAACAAACGAACAAACTGTTCAACTAATAAGTCTAATGTTTCATCATAAAAAAAACGACTAAATATCATATGGGGATGCGTCGTCTTCAAAATGTTTTGGTCCACTTTCGTTTTCAATTTTTTGTCAACCAAGCCGATTCATATGCATCGAAGAATGCGTCGCGGTCTTCCCTTGCAATCTCATTTTCCATGTCCAAACGGTCTCAGAGCTCCAGTTAAGGTGCATAATTTGGAGGTAAATTTCTTATTTCTCCATCAAAAATGGCAAGTTTGGAGTGCTTTAGAATCGTCTCAATGAGACGATTCTAAAGGACTCCCAACTTGCCATTTTTGATGAAGAAATAACAAAATTTCACCCCAAGTTGGTCAAATTACGCACCTTCAATAAAATTGAAGTCAATTTCTTCGGGGTTTTGACAGTTTTGAGACAATTAATGATGATGTAGTTAACTACATCATCATTAATCGGCTCAAAACCGTCAAATTCATCATCATCATCACTATCACTGGAGAAGACATCTTGAAAGTTTTCTTCCTCCATCGCGGTAATTCGGCTGTCAACAGCGAAAAAACGAGAAGAAGCGGTGAAAAACTCGCTGAATCTTCGATGAAAATACACTTCACGTGTTCCTGAAACGTCACAGTGCGCTTGCGCAAGTAAACATTGGACAATTGCCTTGGTATTGATTTCATTAGGAGGTACCCCTCTACGGAAGATTGGTCCGCCGCTCGCTGGGCCATAGGTTATATGGGCGGATATATCATGCTAAGAGTTAACTTTGCCACAGTTTCTCCAATCTGCCACCGGGGGAATTTGTGTGCCGTCAAGCCACATTTATTGTACCATTTCTGGTAAACTTGAGAGTTTTTTAAACTGCTGCCGAGTGATGTAATATTCTACGGAGCCCCGCAGGGGACGTAGAATTCTTTTTATAATTTCGTTCCCACAAAATAACAATTTGTTGCCTAAATTTAACAATTTGTTCCGACGAATTAACAATTTGTTTCCATGAATTAACAATTTGTTCCCTCAATTTAACAATTTGTTCCCACGAAATAACAATTCGTTCCCATGGGAATTGTTAAATTGAGGGAACAAATTAAAAAAAAAATTCATGTCCCCTGCAGGCCTCCGTAGATTTCTGTAAGAAATAAATATAATTGTCTGACAATCATTTGTGATTCGTCTTTAAATTAACATATCAGAGTAGAGCTCCAGATAAACTTTCTGTCCAAAGCGTACTATACCCCCTGATTTCAAAATGATTGCGTAATTTACTTTTACAAATGGATAAAAATGAACAAAATTATAAAAAATATATAACAAATTTAAACATTCACTTATTTGAGCTGCAAAATGCTTTTTGCAGCTCAACTAAGTGAATTTTCAACTTTATGACAGTATTTTCACTACTCAATTTGAAAATTATGCGTATTTTCACATTGCTGTACGTATTTTGTACTCCCACTTTTGATAATCAATGCGTATTTTCAGCTAAAATAATTGCGTAAAATACGCCAATACCCACCTGATCTGGAGCTCTGATCAGAGTGCATTCCAGCTACAGAAGGGGGAACAGGTTAAATGTGTAGATCAAGATCCGCCTGTGCATCCGCACAGCCTGATCAGGATCTGCTGTGGTCGCCATTCCATCGATGAAATACCCGTCATGCTTCTAACAAGCAATGTAGCTCGTTATCAGGCAACGGGAGTTGTGCCATTTGAACATGAGCTGCACTGGTCAGAAATTCCATAAGCCCCATTTCTCCAGTCGCTTCCAGAAATCAATTGTTGTCAAATATGATGTAGCAATATCAGAGACTATTATTGTCTGTTTCTCTGTTTGCAGGTCATGTACAGATGTAATATGCTGTCTCCTGTTCATCGTCTGTATTACCGGGATGCTAGTCGTCTCTGCCATAGGTAAGCCGACACACTACCTCTCATTATACCCCCACCCCCACCCCCGGCATATAAATTATTCAAGGCAGGGCTCCAGATAAGCTGTGTATTTGCTTAAATACCCAATTAAAATTGCCAAAAACCCAATAGAAATCAGAAGTAGCGAGTATCAAAGAGCAATAAGCAAATTTGTGGTACCTTTATCAGGCTGCAGAAAACAATAAACACCACAAAAATATCATTATTTTTCTTATTTTCCATGAAAGCACATCTTGGTATTTCATTAGAATTGTCTCCAAGGAGACAATTCTAATGAAATGCCGAGACATGTTTTCATTTCAAAGCAACTATTCAATAATTGCTGTCTGTTGATGCTGCAGAAAACAATAAACAGACCACAAATATAGCATATGTTTCTTATTTTCCATGAAAACACATCTTGCTATTTCATGAAATGCCATGACATGTTTTCATTTCGAAGCAAACTATTCATTAATTGCTGTCTGTTGATGTGTAAACAGTAGTGTGATTTTATTATACCCCCTGCAACGAGTTGTGGTGGGGTATACTGGAGTCAGGTTGTCCGTACGTCCGTGCGTCTGTGCGTCACTGAACTTAACATCAGAGAAATATTGTTATAACTTCTATTTCCTTCATCTAAAATGCTTAATATTTCACACATGCATTCCTGTAAGGCTCTACTACATGTACCATGCTGGGCCAAACCCACGACCGTCCAACACCCGCTGATCCCAAGGTCAAGGTCAAATGATTAGTTTCTTTACAAAACTTAAAATCAGAGAAATAAGTTATAACTTCTATTTCCTTCATCTAAAATTCTTAATATTTCATGCATGCATTCCTCTAAGGTTGTACTATCATGCTGTGACAAATCTACGACCGTTCAACCCCCGCTGATCCCAAGGTCAAGGTCAAATACTTTAGTCTCTTTACAAAACCTAACATCAGAGAAATATTGTTATAACCTCTATTTCCTTTATCTAAAATGCTTAATATTTCATGCATGCATTCCTCTAAGGCTCGCCCCGTGCAGGCACCGGGGCGGGATCAACTGATCCTGAGAATAGTGCTGCAGTAGCCATTGCTTGTCGTAAAAGGCGACTAAACTGGCTTAACGATTGGGTTCATACTTTCCGGAACCCACTATACTGGATTTGGCCCTCATGTACATTTTTGGCTTTCTTGTATGTGAGAGTTGAGTCAGGCTATGCCCCATATATAAAAGTAAGATTAGCGCTAATCCCATTACTTTTAGGGGATGGGATAAATGATGCTGGTGTGGCGAGGGCCTGGCACCAGATCAGGTTGTTCTAATTTCAGGACTGAATATATATTTTTGATTGTAAATATTGAGTTCTGAAGTTGGGATTTACCCCCCTCGGACAGGTGGATACGGGACTCGACCCCGTTGACCCGTCTGCGTGTAGACTCCCTGAGGCTTGTACCTCTATGTCAGAAAAGCGGACGTTAAACCCTATTCACTCACTCACTCACTCCTCTAAGGCTCATGCTGTGACAAATCCCCGCTGATCTCAAGGTCAAGGTCACATACTTAGTCTCTTTACAAAACTTAACATCAGAGAAATTGGTTACAACTTCTATTTCCTTGCTCGGATTTGCTTCACATTTCACACACGCATAGCTCCAATGGACCTCTACCACCCTGTGACAAATTCACGTTGGTGCCACCCCCGCTAAGCCCAGAGTCAAGGCCACAAGCCCACACACTTTATTTATTTTTTTTACATATTTAGGGGTACCTGGGCCCACGCGGGTGGTATTCCGTAAGCTTTGCTTACTGACCAATCTAGTTTTCACTGTTTCAGGGTTTTCGTACGGAGATCCGATGAAGCTCGTCTACCCGACAGACTCGGAGGGTGCTATGTGTGGAGTTGGCGACCGAGCGTAAGTACTGCGGTGTTTGCCAGATGGTATATTTCTAGCTGTGACTTGAGTAATGGGAGTATGCTGTTTTTGCGTTTTTTTGTTTCAATGCACAGGAAATGGTACATCATTTTCTTTGGATAAGAAAATCAGAAAACGATTTAACCCTTAGACTGCTTGGAACGAAAATTGTCGTCTGCTGTTGTTTTATATTTTGCATTCTTTCTCAATAAATACATGGTTTGACAGCACTTTAGAAGATTCTAAAGTGCTGTCAAACCAAGTTTTTGATGAGAAAATAAAAGAAAATAGAAATACAGACATTTTATTGCCTAATAGGAGTACACGTCATGTTTGGACCACGTTTGGACCATGTTTGGACCATGTTTGGACCATGTTTGGACCACGTTTGGATCACATTCAATTGTGGTTTCCAATTGCAACACAAAACACAACCACTTAAGGAATCAAATCATGGGCTGTTGCGTTTACAGTAGTAAATTTGGGTCAAATTTTATTTTTGATCGAATATGCTCATGTTATATATCAAATCGAAGGTATCAACGAGGCGATCACTCTGGTACATTGTCGAAATCGGATGGTCATGTCATCCAAGATGACCGCCGAAAGGTCATAAGGTCGTTCTTTTATTAGAGATTTCAAAATTCTTCTTCACACGAACCCTTGGCCCATGGTGGCCAAACTTCAAAGTTATGGTCCATGGGTGAAGCCTTTTCAGATGTGTTAAAACGGAGGTCGTCGCTAATCCAAGATGGCCGCCATCTAAAAATAGCGCAAATTCTTAAAAAATCTTCTTCTCATGAACCGCTGGCCGGATTTCAACGAAACTTAGTAGGAATGATCGATGTACAATGCTCTTTCAAAGGTGTTAAAATGGTGACCCGGGGTCAAAAATGGGCATGGCCCGTGGGGTCAAATTGGGGTCAAATTTTTATTTTTGACCGAATATGGTCATGTCTATATCAAATCGAAGGTATCAGAGAGGCGATCGCTCTGGTACATTTTGTCGAAATTGGATGGTCATGTCATCCAAGATGGTCGCCAAAATGTCAAAAGGTTGTTCTTTTATTAGAGATTTCAAAATTCTTCTTCACACGAACCGCTTGGCCCATGGTGGCCAAACTTCACAGTTATGGTCCATGGGTGAAGCCGGAGACGGAGGGTTAAATTTTATTTTTGACCAAATATGCTCATGTCATATATCGAATTGAAGGTATCGATGAGGCGATTGCTCTGGTGCAATATTTGTCGGAATCGGATGATTATATCATCCATGATGGCCGCCAAAAGGTCTATTTAATCGAGATTTTGAACGTCTTTTTTTTTCTCAGGAACCACATGGCCGATGCTGGCCAAACTTCATAGTAAGTTAAGATCTTTGGGTGAAGCATTTTCAGATTTGGTAAAATGAGAGTCATCGCTTAATCCAAGATGACCACCATCTAAAAATAGCACATATTTTGATAGATTATAAAGTATGATCATTGCACATCAAAAAATAAATACAGAGAATAAATAGTAATGTCCGTTAACATTTTAAGGAAACACTGTTATCGCCCCTGATATCAGTGTGAAAATTTACGGCCGATATAAAATAATAATGCCAATCAATATGTGGGGTAATGGTGAATGAATGTTTATTTTGCCTGAACATGTCACAAATTATGTCTCTGATATAAAGAACATTTGTGCTTACTGAGTTTGTACCTTTAAACCTTTTAGCTCACTCCTAGGGACTCAGTGACTGCTGAAGATTGCCACAGTAATTTGAAATATGGGGATATAATACTCTTTAGATAACAAACTGCTATTCAAACATGTACGATGGAATAAATTATCATCTATACACTTATTGTTTCTGTTATCAATTATTTATTACACTGCAGCTCCATTATAACGCGGTGGTCGGGGTCCAAGATTTCAAACCGCGATCGAATCCGACCGCGTTATAAAATTTCGGGACATGCACGGGTACTGGTACTGCACGGGTTACTGGTATCATTCGCATTGATACCTCAAGGTGACATACTTAGTCTCTTTACAAAACTTAACATCAGAGAAATATGTTATAACTTCTATTTCTTTCATCGAAAATTCTTAATATTTCATGCATGCATTCCTCTAAGGCTCTTCTATCATGCTGTGACAAATCCCTGCTGATATCGAGGTCAAGGTCACATACTTAGTCTCTTTACAAAACTTAACAGAGAAATCGGTTATAACTTCTATTTCCTTGCTCGGATCTGCTTCACATTTCACACACGCATTGCTTCAATGGACCTCTACCATCCTGTGAAAAATTCACGTTTGTGCCGCTCCCGCTAAGCCCAGAGTCAAGGTCACAAGCCCACACACTTGGAAATTATTTTACATATTTAGGGGTACCTGGGCCCACTCGGGGGGGTATTCCGTAAGCCTCGCTTACTGACCAATCTAGTTATCATCTGTAAATTTCTCATTAACAATGTTTTCTTGTAAAATGTTATTGCATTTACATTTATTGAGCATAGGCTGCATATGCAGCCTATGCTCAATAAATGTAAACCCTTCAATTAAGATGTCCAGACAATCCTAAATTTGCACTTACGAACATTTTAGTCATTCAAATTTTAGTGAAACGGGCCCCTGGACCTTATAGGGTTGATCATAACGGAAATTGATCATTACATATTAGCAATTATGATTTCAGTTTATCTTGCGTGTTCCGTATTGATTGCCACAGGAGTGATAAACCTTTACCACACATCGGTAATTTCATGCTTCATTTAGTGAATCGAATTGCTGTGTCCATTTTATTTAAATTGTCAATAACCTCACGTGCTGAATAAACAGTGAGTGAATACTGGTATTTACTACATTTCAAGCTATTACATGCAATGATTTATCTGTGAGAGAAATCCAGTTATTATCAAATTACAAATAATACGCCGTGCAGAGAACACCCGCAATCTCCCGTTATAAAATAATCACCGCCCATAAAACATTATACACAGATGCAAATGCCGTCAAAGCATTATAAAATGCATTTTTGTTTGAAAATGTTGTTTAGAAATGTAATAAATAGGATATTCCATCGTACATGTTTGCATACAATGTAGCTTGAAATAATACACTTGTGTACGTCGGCTTTCACGTAAACAACTCGCATACTCGTTGATTAGTCGACGTACACTCGTGTATTATTTCACGCTATTCAAACATGATGATGGAATATCCTCTATACAATGGTAATTATTAAAGGTACATGCCCACACAGTAGGTTGTAATATAGTGATACAGATACTTTTGTATATTCTGTACGTATGACATTTTCTGGCAAAATAAACATTCATTCAGCATTACCCCACGTATTGATTGGCATTATTATACATTTTATTTTAGACAAAAAATTTCACACTGATATCAGGGGCGATAACCGTGTTTTCTTAAACTGTTAACGGACATTACTATTTAATATCTGTATTTATTTTTTGATGTGCAATGATCATACTTTATAATCTGTCGAAAAAAATATTTGTTCAGGGGACGCATTTCATTAGTATAACTTGAATAAGTAAAAAATATCATGCCTCATTTGCATAATTATGAAAATAGCCTGATACCAACGCGCGTCACTATCAGTAAAATAAACATTACTAAATTATTATATCTGTATAGCGGGCACTCGTAATTTTTCGAAATGGTGGGATAGTGACACAATTATACACTTATTTAATTCCTATAAAGAACATTTTGTGCTTACTTAGTGGGCATGTACATTTAACCCTTAGACCCCTATCTTATTTCTTTTGTCGTCTGCTGTTTATTTTCTATTTTCCATTTTTATCATCAAAAGCATGCTTTAAAGGCCCTGAACGGCTCAGTATTACAATTTTCCTATTTTTTCAAACACAAAAACATGTTTGCCAACTGATTTAGTACACAAAACTAACATATACTGCCTAATAGATACATCTCAAGCCTTGAGATTTACATCTTAATCGCAATGTGTACACAACAAAAACTTGTTTTGTGTACCACTCAGTGCAAAATGTCAATATTGACAATTTCATTTCCGTAACCCAACGGCTTCGGCTTGGAAGCGAGTCGATAAACTCCGGCTATCGGAATTCAATGGCCGCGAATCGGGGAGTTGACCCGAGCGTCTATCGGAAAATCGATCGGGCTTTGAAACACGCACCTGCTGTTTGTTTATCAACAAATATTGATATTTTCATCGAAAACCAAATAGGAGGCCAAATTCGGCAACTTGAGCCGTATAGGGGCTTTAACAATACTTTAAAATAATTTACAACATGCTTTGACAACATTTCAGAATCAGTTCCATTGGAAATGATTCTGAAGTGCTGTCAAACCATGTTTTTATTGAGAAATACAGCAAGATATAAAAGCAACAGCAGACGACATTTGTTGTGAGTAGCGGTCTAAGGGTTAATTATAGTTTATACACTATGGGACAACGTTACATGACACACTGGAGTTCCTGGTGGGTTAATTTAGCAGACAGCAGGGGAGAGCGTGCATATATTTATAGATATGTAAAAATTGTCAATTGAATCTATTGGCTAGTTAATAGGTCAATGACTTTGGGAAGGGCACGCCAATGTTACCTTCTCCCAGCATCAGTGTTGCGAAATACATTACGGTGTATAGTTCGTCACCGTGGATGTGAAGCTAAGCGTCCACCTGGATAGCTAAAACCTACTTAAGTATCCGGTAAAAACAAACAAGGCTTTGAAGAAAAAAACGAATGTAAATTTATGTTAAAAACTTCCTCAACCCTTTGCAGTGTGCAAAGGGTTGATGAAGTTTTTAACATAAATGTAATTTGCCGCTAAATAATAAGAAAACACTCTTTTTAAACTTATTAAGTGTAAATTTATGAACGATTTAAAATTGACAATTTTGTCCCAAATCATTTTCATATTACTCACCAGTAAATAGTGTAAAATACATACACAGTTTGGTTGTTTTTTCATAGAAAACCACTCTCAAACTCCTAACCTGCACGAACGGTTTACTTGCTTAAACTTAGATTTTCAGCTTATCTTAAATTTTAGTGTTGTCTGCTGTTTCATATCTATTTTCCTATCATCAAAAACATGCTTTGCCCATTATCTAAAAGTAGTAAGATTATTACTGATCCTACTGCTTTTGGGAGGGGGTCAAGTGATTCTGGTGTGGCGAGGACCTGACATTAGATCAGGATTATTCTGATTTCAGGACTGAATATATTTTTATTTTGTTTATTTTTTAAATATTCAGTTCTGATTTTGGGATTTTCCCCCCATTTGTACATGCACTTGAACATGTACATGTACTTGTACAGGTAATATATGGGATTTAGTGCTAAACCCATTGACCCGGCCTTAAATGACCTTAGCTGTTGATAGGCCGTTAAGCCCCAACAAACAAACAAACAAACAAACAAACTATCTGCAGGAGTAAGCCATACCCACATTATTTCGACATCCTCGTTTATTTTATGTTTAACCAACACAACACTGATTTATCTATCCGCAGGAGTAAGCCATACCTGCATTATTTCGACATCCTCGTTTATTTTATGTTTAACCAACACAACACTGATTTATCTATCCGCAGGAGTAAGCCATACCTGCATTATTTCGACATCCTCGTTTATTTTATGTTTAACCAACACAACACTGATTTATCTATCCGCAGGAGTAAGCCATACCTGCATTATTTCGACATCCTCGTTTATTATTGTGTTGCCTGCTTTAGCAGACGGCGTGACTATAGTCGCCTCTTTTTTCCGTCGTCTGCGTCATCGTCGTCGTCCGCGTCATCGTCGTTGTCCGAAATGTCAAAAACTTTGTACAAGCTTCGTCATCATGCTGTAACTTTAATATTACTTTACGGATTGCTTCAATATTTGGAAACACACTGATGCATCCAATGCACTTGACCTTTACCTCTTTCACCTTCAAATTTATACTGAAACACTTAGCCATCTTTTGCGTCAAAACATTGTACAAGCTTCCTCAACCTGCTATAACTTCATATTACTTGACGCATTCCTTCAATGTTTGGACACTTGATACATGTAAGCATTTGGAACACACTAATGACGCCATTAACATGACCTTGACCTTTTTGACCTTGATTTTGGGATTTTCTCCCCAAAGCAACAGGTTAAAACGGGATCGAACCTGTTTGCCCGGCCTTACATAATCTTAGCTGTTGATAGGCCATTAAACACCAATAAACAAACAAACAAACAAATTAACCTTCATATGGTTTTGGAAATACTTAACCATTTCTTTATGTCAAAAAGTTTCTTCAACCTTGACCTTCTTGTTTCAAGCATGCACTTCTCTGACGGTTTTTGTGATGCTTACTTTAGCACATGCCCATGATCATGTTACAGTTGAATGCCTCGGCAGGCGCGACACCGCTTCCGTGGCAGAATTCTTGTATGTTTATCGAACACACTGCTGATTTATCTATCTGCAGGAGTAAGCCATACACACATTATTTTGACATCCTCGTTTATTATATGTTTAACCAACACAACATTGATTTATCTATCTGCAGGGATAAGCCGTACCTGCATTATTTTGACATCCTCCAATGCACGAAGGTGGGCATAGCTGCCATCGCGACCGGCTGCCCCACTCCCGCTGTAAGTAGTCACTGGTGTATTATTATTTGAAGCAGCCCATAGGTACGGTGGCACAGAGGGGACATGGAAATATTTTTTATATCGATAGCTATTGCGTGCGCACGCAATCTCTTCACGCGATATGGTAATAGCTATCGTGTGCGCACGCAATAGTAACAAATATTTCCATGTCCCCTCTGTACCACCGTACATATAGCCAAGGTGTGTGGGATTAAGTGGTTAGTTACTTATTGGTTGCTTACTTACTTACTTCGCGTGCACATGTCTGTAGCAATGCAAGTTCCGCCTATGCGCACTTTCAACTTGCGATACGACTACAAAATATTAGCTGTTTGACACCCACGCGCACATGTACACATCACAATATGTGATTAATTGAGACTAAATGCTATACTTTCATTGGTCGAGTAACTAGGGCAAACAATAAATCCATTTATAAATGGATTTATTGTTTGCCCTAGTTACACGACCAATGAAAGTGCTTATGGGCGGAACTTGCATTGCTATGAGCTCAAGTAGTATATGAGTCAAAATGATACCACCCTCTCTGGAAGCCACCCGCTACACGCGGTGACTCCCATTAGGAGGTGGTATCATTGTTGACTCTCATATACTACTTGGGTTTTCCCCCACTGTTTGCACGGTATGGATGAGAAGAATGGAAAATATTTTTCAGCAACCACGATACTTCCTCGACTGGATGAGAAGTTATCAATGAGATTACACCCTATTAGAGATAAGAATCCATTGATTATACTCGGTATATACAGCAATCTGTCATACATATCAACAACTTACACCCTATTAGAGATAAGTTATCCATTGGTTATACTCAGTATAATACAGCGGTTTCGACCGGACGACTGCCTGCCGACTCCGAAAAACGATCCGAGAAATTGGAGAACGAGACGACGGCCAATCAGCGTGCCACTGCTTACGCGCAGCGTGTAAAAGACTATCCCAGCGCACGCAGAAAAGCACTATACAAGACATACTACAATAAGATTTATCAAGGTCTGGTGGGGAGACCTCCTAAGAGGAGGAGAGAGCTCGCCAGAGATTTGGTGGAGGAGGGTCCCAGGATTCTCGCTGAATATGCCGAAGCTAGGGAAACTGTTGATAGGGGTAGGAGGAAGATAATCTGGACCTTCGAGAGGGGTGTAGACGGGGAGATCGCCAATCGCATAATGAATAAAATTCGTCCAGAGATGACCACAGCATGTTATCTGAGGTATTCGTGCTTGTATCGTATTAGGAACATCGAGACCGACGCTACGATGATCTTTCACAAAAACTCCCCAGGCAGTCCGTGGATAAACGAGATCGCCAAAGCTGAGAGTTGGATAGCCGATAGAGAGGAACGTCGAATGGACATCGACAAAATCAATAGACCAAACACAAAATGGACCTTCGTTCATTGGATATCAGTCGAGGTGAAGATGATCATCGACGCTCAACAACTCCTCATGGGAGTGGGAAAACTCCCCGATTGGTTAAGACAGAAAAAGGGAATGTATTCCATCAACACGTACGACGACTACTTGTGTCTGTTTAGGTGCATAGCCATCCACCGTGGAGGGAGACCCGACCGCTGCTGTGTGGAGGCGAGCTCTGGATCGCGAATACCTCGGTCACGATAACGGACCGGGTAGTAAGGGAATCCCCCTGGACGATCTTAATAAGGTCGAAGAGCGCTTCAAGCTGCGCATTCGCGTTTACGAGCCCACCGAAGACGGAGTGTGGTACCTCATGAAATCTCCGGCAAACTACGACGCGGTTGGGGAGAAGACCATGACAATAGGAATGTTTGGAGGTCACTCGTTCCTCATAAAGAACCTCCACAAGATGACGAACGAGTACGGGTGCACCGGATATCAACAACGGTTCACAAAGTCGTGTAACATGCACAGGCACGCGACCACCTGCATGGGTGGGAAGACCGTGGTGATATGTCCTGGCAAGAGGATAGAAAGACCGCAGTCGGCATACGAGAAGGCTTTCTACCCCAAGGGGTCAGCGAGCGCGATTCAATGGTTGAGCAGAGAAGAGGAGAGGGTGGGAATTCAAGACGCCAAGATAAATGAGGCGGGTTACGAGCTGGTGGTGATGTGGGAGTGCGAGTGGTTGAATGAGGGGAATCCGCACTATCCACCATCACTGCGCGAGGAGGAGACGACGCTATACCCTCAACAGATAGTCTACGACTTCAAGGCGTATCTCGACAAATCGAAAACCACGCGAACCACCAAAGACCTGACCTTCGAGGTCGAGCATGTTCCTATATCGGTGTCGTTGGGGGATACGATGCACGAGGGGATCACCCACATCTGCTAACGAGACCCCGACACTCTGGTCGAGAAGTTTGTGACCGAGCTGCAGAGGAGAGGTAATGACATCAGGGAGGGGGTTAGGAAGAAGTATCTGCCGACCGACATAGAGATGCTATCGAAGCCACAGCAAGAGAAGATCGTCTCGTGGATCGACCAAGTCCCGGTGGTGGGGTTCAACTGCAGCAGGTACGACCTGAACCTCATCAAGCAGTATCTTGTCGAGAAGTTGGCGGCCACCGTGAATAAGTTGATGGTCGGAAAGAGGGCCAGCACGACGATGTTTCTGTTTACCCCGGAGTTTAGATTTCTCAACATCATCCAGTATCTGGGACCCGGTACCACGCACGACCGGTGGGTTAAGGCGTACGACTGTAAAACGGTAAAGTCTCACTTCCCGTACGAGTAGTTCGATAGCGCGGACAAGCTCGACCATCCGGGGCTGCCCGACTATCCCGAGTGGTACTCGAAGTTGAAGGGTGAGTTCCTACTGGCGCTGTCCGAGTGGGAAGAGTGCAAGAAGGTCTTCCGAGAAAAGGGGATGAAGACGTTCCAGGAATGGTTGCGACACTACAATGACGGAGTTCTACAGGGGGAGAGTGGTGGACATACTCAAGGAGGCTGTGTCTCTGCCCAGGGTTTCCCTTCAGTACCTGCTCCGCGGGACGATCGATGGGAAGGCGGACACGCCCGAGCTGTGGTCACCGAAGGGTGAGACTTACACGATGATGAAGGAGGGATTGGTCGGTGGTCTGTCCATAGTGTTCTCCAGATACGCAGAGGCTGGCAGGTCAACGATCATGGGTCAGGTAGGGAGTCGGGAGGAGAAGATGTGCAAGGCGGTGCTGGGTTACGACGCATGTCGCATGTCTACCCTGTCGAAAGACATGCTGTGCGGGGAGGAGAAGATATGGACGTGTGACTATCCGGAAGGACAGTCGCATATAGACCGTTTCGTAAGGAGGGTCAGGCGTGACGAGTGGTTCGGATTTGAGTTTGAGTTGGATATAGAGGTCCCGGAAACGCTGCGAGACAAGTTCTCTGAAATGTCGCCATTATTTGTAAACAGAGTTGTCGAGGAAACAGAAGTCCCGGAACACATGTTAAACTATTTGAAGGACACCGACCGGAAACGAGGAGACAGTAAGAAGCTTGTTGGAGCCCTATCCGCCAATAAGATGATCATATACTCCCCGCTGATAAAGTGGTATCTGGAGCACGGTCTGGTCGTCAAGGCGGTGCATAGGGTCATAGACTACACGCCCGGCAAACCGTTCCAATGGTTCGTTAAAGAGGTCACCACTGCCAGATGGACGGGGGACGTCGACAAGATCAAGGCGGTGTTGGCGGGGTTATTCAAACTGGTTGGCAACGCGTGTTGTGGCAAGCTGACAGAGGCACAAGAGAGACACATGAACACATGTCGAAGAGATCTAACGATCTGACTTGGTGGAGGTACAAGAGCGCTCTCGAAGGGAGAAAGGACATGGTGGAGAACAGGGGATTCCGAATGGTTAACGGTGTGATGAAGACGTACAATCAGGAGAAGTTTGGGCTGTCGGCGTACTACGACAAGAGGAGAATGATGGAAGACGGGGTACACACGAGCCTATAGATAGGTAAACAAAAAAAGGACAGAACAAAGGGGGAGAGCCTGACCGACTATGACGACGGACGTGTCGCTGGATCCCGAGCCCCAGCTTTCAGATTTCTATGTGCCGTCAGAGGCCCAAAAAGACCGCGAGATCGCGTTCGTCGTCGTAGGAATGGTTGCGACAGGTCTCGTCAGCTACTATATTGCAAAGAAATAATTGCGCAGCAATTGAACTTTTTATGCCACCGGTCTCGAAGAGCCGGGTGGCATATTGTTTTTGGTCCGTCCGTCAGTCCGTCCGTCCGGGCACACATTAGGGTACTTATGTGGCTAGCCCCACAGGGTTATGGACTTGTTAAAGGATAGGGTTGGTTACAATTAGCCACCTAAAAAATCGTTTTATGTGGCTAAAAATCGTTTTATGTGGCTAATATTTAACATGTGATAAGCCACATAAGTACCTTATTGTAAGAACGTCTGTCGGTCCATCCGTCCATCCGTCCGTCCGTCGTCCGTCCGTCCGAAGAACGTCCCGTCCGTCCGTCCGTCTGTCCGTCCGTCCGTCCGGGCACACATTAGGGTACTTATGTGGCTAGCCCCACAGGGTTATGGACTTGGTAAAGGATAGGGTTGGTTACAATTAGCCACCTAAAAAATCCTTTTATGTGGCTAAAAATCGTTTTATGTGGCTAATATTTAACATGTGATAAGCCACATAAGTATAGTACTGTAAGAACGTCCGTCCGTCCATCCGTCCGTCCGTCCGTCCGGGCCATCGTCCGGGGGTTTGAGAGCTTAGGGGCGGGGTTAGGAACAAAAGATTCCTTTGTAATATTCCGTAAGCTCATAAACTCTATTGTTGTTTAGGGGCTTTTTCATTGTTCTTCAAACAATGGAAATACCCCATAAACCCAAAATGTTGGAACGTCCGTCGTCCGTCCATCCGTCCGTCCGTCCATCCGTCACACTTTTCGGTTAACCACTTTGTCACAGTTTCTCAAATATGCTGCAGGTAGAATACGCGTTCGACAGACGCATTGTTTAATATATATATAGAACGATGTTAGTTGACGAGCTTTATTACGCTCTGCTCGATGTGGGCTACACGGCCCTTAAACACCGTTTAGCTGGCGCAAATGGTCTGATCCGTCTGGCCCAAGATTCTCTAGAGAAGTAGCGCGAGGACGAACACTCGGCCTCCCTTTTCGCAAAGCGGATGTTAGATTCCTGCTAAGTTTCCGAAAGCATCTGTCGAACCTCCAGGCGCTCCTCGCACGTTGGGATAACGTCGTTCTCTCGAAGACAGTCATCGAATGAGTCTCAGTCCTTGCAGTGAAAGAGGGCGACCCATTTTGTTTGCTCGCGCAGATCCTTGAGGACGGAGTGGAGATCCATACGCTTTGCCCCACATGCCGGCCCGAAAATGCGAGCTCGGATAGCATGTCTTTCTTTTTGGTCATCGCCGCCTTGGCCGAGCAGTCCGCCTCTTTGGCTATCTGGATCGTTACACCCTCGCTCGCGTTCTCAACTTGGCGTCCACTACCGTGCATTTGGTCGTCGTCGCTGGCTCGCATGTCTAGCCATAAGGCGTACTTGGTAGTCAGGAGCTCCGCGAGGGAGACGTTCGAGAGCTGCAGGTCTTTGGCAACCGCGGCAACCTCCGGGGAGCGCTTAGAGCCGGCAGCAAACTGCTTTCTGGCTAAGTCCCACTGCTGGTGCGTGCGAAGGCCCTGGCTGTAGAGTTGATTATCGCTTCTTCTAGCCCCGAGCGCGTACCGAGCCTCCTCGAACAGCATCAGTATGCCTTTCATCGAGCGGGCGGGTATGTTGACTTTTGTCTTTCGTCATCTTGCGGTGGCGAAGAACTCGGTCGTAAAGTATGGCAACGCGCGAGTTCGGGCATCGTGACCATGTCGTACTCCAGCGAAACATTGTCGATCGAATACGTCGATGCCATATCAGTGGCTATGAGAACTCGGCCGTAGTCGTTGAACGTTAGTTCGTATTCTAGGCGGTCCGCCAAAGCGCTCTGATAGTAGGGCATGTGGCTCTCCAGCAACTTAAAGTCGAGCGGGATGTAGAAGCGGTTGCCGTAAGCGGCCGCGATCGCGTTACTAGCCCCGATTCTAAGTCTGGTTACGTTCCTATTCCGGCTGGTGTCAATACCCTGATAAACCGCATTTTCGCGCTCTTGCGCCGTCTTCCACAGGTCCTGGTAGCAATGGTAGACATCGCTGTCGTCGATTGACATCACCTCATTACCAGAAATATTTATCATGGTCTTCTTGACGATGGCGCGATCCAGGTTCTGAACGACAGTTCGGTCCGCGTCTGTCGACGTCAGCGAAATAGTGAAAGCAAGGCGAACAGTCTCCGGCACAATGACGTCGCTAGCTCCGAGGTTTGGGAAGCGGGCCAAGAGCTGCTGGTTCTGGTCGATCGTCGAGGGGTTGTTCGTAATAACGACGCTCTGTCTCACACCTTTTGCCCCGAGGGGCTCCCGCAGTCTGCGGTATGGATTGAGTTTGTGGCCGTATTGACTCGGAAGACATATTTTCAGTGAAACAAAATAACTCTATTAAAGTTTTTGGTTAAGTTCTTTGGTTAAAGTTTTTGGTTAAGTTTTTTGGTTAAGTTTTTAGCTCACCTAAGCGAAGCTCATGTGAGCTATTGTTACCGCAATGTGTCCGTCGTCCGTCGTCCGTCGTCCGTCCGTCCGTCCGTGAACATTATTAAACGTCTTCTCCTCGGTAACCATTGGGCCTATAGTCACCAAACTTCATGGTCATGGTCCTTAGGTAGGGGGATTACAAAATTGTTAAAATGACGTCATTACGTAATCCAAGATGGCCACCGTCTAAAAATAGCACAAATTCTTCAAAAATCTTCTTCTCAAGAACCGCCAACTGTATTTCGACAAAACTTGGTCGGAATGATCGATGTACAATGCTCTTTCAAAGTTCTTAAAATGGTGACCCCAGGGTCAAAAATGGGTGTGGCCGGTGGGGTCAAATTGGGGTCAAATTTTATTTTTGACCGAATATGGTCATGTTATATATCAAATCAAAGGTATCAATGAGGCGATCACTCTGGTGCATTTTTTGTCTAAATCAGATGATTATGTCATCCAAGATGGCCGCCGAAAGGTCAAAAGGTCCTGCTTTGATTATAGATTTCAAAATTCTTCTTCACACGAACCGCTTGGCCCATGGTGGCCAAACTTCACATTTATGGTCCATGGGTGAAGCCTTTTCAGTTGTTAAAACGGAGGTCATCGCTAATCCAAGATGGCCACCGTCTAAAAATAGCACAATATTTTTAAAACATGAACTCAATGTCACATTCTCCTCTGGTGTTCATGGAGTCAGGTGAGCGAGTTAGGGCCATCATGGCCCTCTTGTTTGGTTAAAGTTTTTCGTTAAAGTTTTTCGTTATACTATATCTCTGCAACTGCTTTGCCCATTACCTTGAAACTATTAACACAGTCATCATCTATATTTTCATTCTACCCCTCTCGTGCGGCCCCTGTGCCAATGTCAAGGTCAAATTACCTTGGAGTTTTTGGTTAAGTTTGTATGCTTCCGCCACCGAATGGTGAGGGGGGCATATAGTGTTACCGGCGTCCGTACGTACGTAACGTACGTAAACGTACGTAACGTACGTAACGTACGTACGTCCCGAAACCTTAACGCTCGGGTAAATGGCTTATAATTTCTGTTTCCTTGCTCGGATCTGCTTCACATTTCACACACGCATTGCTCCAATGGTCCTCTCCCGCCCTGTGACAAATCCACATTTGTCCCGCCCCCGCTAAGCCCAGGGTCAAGGTCACAGACTTGGTGCATTCAAAACCTTAATGCTCAGGTAAATGGCTTATAATTTCTGTTTCCTTGCTCGGATCTGCTTGACATTTCACACACGCATTGCTCCAATGGTCCTCTACCGCCCTGTGACAAATCCACATTCGTCCCGCCCCGGCTAAGCCCAGGGTCAAGGTCACAGACTTGGTGCGTTCGAAACCTAAATGCTGGGTAAATGCCTTATAATTTCTGTTTCCTTGCTCTGATCTGCTTAACATTTCACACACGTATTGCTCCAATAGTCCTCTGCCACCCTGTGACAAATCCACATTCGTCCCGCACCCGCTAAGCCCAGGGTCAAGGTCACAGACTTCGTGTGTTCCAAACCTTAACGCTCGGGTAAATGGCTTATAATTTCTGTTTCCTTGCTCGGATCCGCTTGACATTTCACACACGCATTGCTCCAATGGTCCTCTGCCACCCTGTGATATATCCACATTCGTCCCGCCCCCGTTAAGCCCAGGGTCAAGGTCACAGACTTAGTGCGTTCGAAATCTAAACGCTCGGGTAAATGGCTTATAATTTCTGTTTCCTTGCTTGGATCTGCTTCACATTTCACACACACATTGCTCCAATGGTCCGCTACCGCCCTGTGACAAATCCACATTCGTCCTGCCCCCGCTAAGCCCAGGTTCAAGGTCACAGACTTGGTGCTTTTGAAACCTTAACGCTGGGTAAATGGCTTATTATTATGCCCCCGCCACCGAATGGTGAGTGGGGCATATAGTGTTAACGGCGTCCGTACGTACGTCCATCACGTACGTACGTCTGTCACGTACGTCCCGAAACCTTAACGCTCGGGTAAATGGCTTATAATTTCTGTTTCTTTGCTCGGATCTGCTTCACATTTCACACACGCATTGCTCCAATGGTCCTCTCCCGCCCTGTGACAAATCCACATTTGTCCCGCCCCCGCTAAGCCCAGGTTCAAGGTCACAGACTTGGTGCTTTTGAAACCTTAACGCTGGGTAAATGGCTTATTATTATGCCCCCGCCGCCGAATGGTGAGGGGGGCATATAGTGTTAACGGCGTCCGTACGTACGTCCGTCACGTACGTACGTCCGTCACGTACGTCCCGAAACCTTAACGCTCGGGTAAATGGCTTATAATTTCTGTTTCCTTGCTCGGATCTGCTTGACATTTCACACACGCATTGCTCCAATGGTCCTCTCCCGCCCTGTGACAAATCCACATTCATCCCGCCCCCGCTAAGCCCAGGGTCAAGGTCACAGACTTGGTGCGTTCGAAACCTTAACGCTCGGGTAAATGGCTTATAATTTCTGTTTCCTTGCTCGGATCTGCTTCACATTTCACACACACATTGCTCCAATGGTCCTCTACCGCCCTGTGACAAATCAACATTCGTCCCGCCCCCACTAAGTCCCGGGTCAAGGTCACATACTTGGTGCGTTTGAAACCTTAACTCTCGGGTAAATGGCTTGTAATTTGTGTTTCCTTGCTTGGATCTGCTTCACATTTCACACATGCATTGCTCCAATGGTCCTCTACCGCTCTGTGACAAATCCATATTCGTCCCGCCCCCGCTAAGCCCAGGGTCAAGGTCACAGACTTGGTGCGTTTGAAACCTTAACGCTCGGGTAAATGGCTTATAATTATTTATTTCTGTTTGCTTGCTTGGATCTGCTTCACATTTCACACACGCATTGCTCCAATGCTCCTCTGCCACCCTGTGACAAATCCACATTCGACCCGCCCGTGCTAAGCCCAGGGTCAAGGTCACAGACTTGGTGCATTCGAAACCTTAATGCTCGGGTAAATGGCTTATTATTTCTGTTTCCTTGCTTGGATCTGCTTCACATTTCACACACGCATTGCTCTAATGGTCCTCTGCCACCCTGTGACAAATCCACATTCGTCCGGCCCGCGCTAAGCCCAGGGTCAAGGTCACATACTTGGTGCATTCGAAACCTTAACGCTCAAGCAAATGGCTTATAATTTCTGTTTCCTTGCTCATATCTGCTTCACATTTCCACACACGCATTGCTCCAATGGTCCTCTGCCGCCCTGTGAAAAATCCACATTCGTGCCGCCCCCGCTAAGCCCAGGGTCAAGGTCACAGACTTGGTGCGTTTGAAACCTTAACGCTCGCATAAATGGCTTATAATCAAATATGCCTCATTTTTGTCGCGCCCGCTTGCGGAAAGCGCGATATAGTCGGCACTTTGGCGTACGTACGTACATACATGTGTCCGGTTAAAGTTTTTGGTTAAGTTGTTTGGTTAAGTTTTTTGGTTAAAGTTTTTGGTTGAGTTCTTTGGTTAAAGTTTTTGGTTAAGTTTTTTGGTTAAGTTTTTTGGTTAAAGTTTTTTGTTATACTATATCTCTGCAACTGCTTTGCCCATTACCTTGAAACTTCACATGGGTGTTTATCATCATCTATATTTTCATTTTACCCTCCTCCCGTGCGGCCCCTGTGCCCAATGTCGAGGTCAAATTACTTTGAAGTTTTTGGTTAAGTTTTTGTCGCGCTCGCTTGCGGAAAGCGTGATATAGTCGGCACTTTGACGACGTACGTACGTACGTACGTGTGTCCGGTTAAAGTTTTTGGTTAAGTTGTTTGGTTAAGTTTTTTGGTTAAAGTTTTTGGTTAAGTTCTTTGGTTAAAGTTTTTGGTTAAGTTTTTTGGTTAAGTTTTTTGGTTAAAGTTTTTGGTTAAAGTTTTTCGTTATACTATATCTCTGCAACTGCTTTGCCCATTACCTTGAAACTTCACATGGGTGTTTATCATCATCTATATTTTCATTCTACCCCCCTCCCGTGCGGCCCCTGTGCCCAATGTCAAGGTCAAATTACTTTGAAGTTTTTGGTTAAGTTTTTTGGTTAAAGTTTTTGGTTAAGTTTTTTGGTTAAAGTTTTTGGTTAAGTTTTTTGGTTAAAGTTTTTTGTTATACTATATCTCTGCAACTGCTTTGCCCATTACCTAACCTCGTTGTGCAATAAGGGTTGTAGTATGTTTTTGTTTGTTTTCTTATATTAATAAAAATAACTAACCATCCCCGAAGATATCGTGTGAACTATATAACCTCGATAAGTGGAAATACACTCGGCTATAAATAACCTGTGTAAATGCCATCTGTTTACCTCGGATAAGGAGAAATACGCTCGGCTATAAATACACACATGTTCATAACCCGTCTAATTGGAACATTGTCATCTGCTTGGTGTTGTGACGCGTTTGTGAGGAAACAACTACACATCAGATCGGTTCTATATTTCTCACTGACTTTCTGATTTGAATTATTACTAAACGATAATACTTGCGAGCACGTAATTCCTTGCTAACCAGTCGATGAGTAGCGCGAGTGCCACCGCATGGTGGACATAGCAGTGCCTCGGATCTGGTCCCTACTCCACAATGCCTACATGGGCGAGGCGAAACGGAACCTCTTCTCATCCATGCCCGGTGATGCTTGCAATACTCGTAAATACCGGTACGATGACATCTCCCGTGACTACCTGTTTTCAACCACGCACAATTAACTAGAACCATTGTGTGAGTATATATACTGAGTATAACCAATGGACTCTTATCTCTAATAGGGTGTAATCTCATTGATAACTTCTCATCCAGTCGAGGAAGTATCGTGGTTGCTGAACAATATTTTCCATTCTTCTCATCCATACCGCGCCAACAGTGGGGGAAAACCCAAGTAGTATATGAGAGTCAACAATCATACCACCTCCTGATGGGAGTCACCGCGCGTAGCGGGTGGCTTCCAGAGGGAGGTGGTATCATTTTGACTCTCATATACTACTGCTCATAGCCTATAATTTCCCAACCATCATTCCTTACCATTCTTGCGATTTTCCATAATGCCACCCAACCTCATAACACCACATCCCCCAAGATGAAGTTGTCCTTAGTCGATTACGCATTGGATATACACGTAACGCATTCGTATATGCTCAAAGGTGAGCCACGTCCATGGTGTATTCAATGCCACAGTGCATTTACTGTGCACATCCTACTGGACTGTATCAAGTTTGCCGATATTTGACGCAAACACTTCAATGTTACTTCACTTGCGGAGTTATTCCGGGTGGAGAACATTGAAGGTTTGCTTAGCTTTCTCCATGAAACCAGATTGTATCGGAAGATCTGATTTTTAGCTCGACTATTCAAAGAATAGTTAGAGCTTATGTAGTCACACCGGCGTCGACGTCGCCTTGGTTAAGGTTTTTAGTCAAGCTTGTATATGGAATACTCCTGGCCCTACACCCACCATACTTGCACAATTTCATCTCCTAGTGATGTACATCAACAACACCTGATCTATATTTGACCTTGACCTGCATTTCCTCTTGAATTACTTAGTTAATTCCCCTTGGTTAAGGTTTTTAGTCAACATTGCTTAAGGTTTTTAGTCAAGCTTGTACAGCTTGAATACATGGATTACTATTGTGCATACAGACACCATACTTGGACAACCTTTTCTCATAGGGATGTACATCAATAACCCCTGATCTATATTTGACCTTGACCTACATTTCCTCTTGAATTACTTAGTTAATTCCCCTTGGTTAAAGTTTTTAGTCAACCTTGGTTAAGGTTTTTAGTCAAGCTTGTACATGGAATACTATTGTGCATACAGACACCATACTTGGACAACCTTTTCTCATAGGGATGTACATCAAGAACCCCTGATCTATATTTGACCTTGACCTACATTTCCTCTTGAATTACATAGTTAATTCCCCTTGGTTAAGGTTTTTTGTCAAGCTTGTATATGGAATACTCCTGGCCCTACACCAACCATACTTGGACAACTTCATCTCCTAGTGATGTACATCAACAACCCCTGACCTATATTTGACCTTGACCTACATTTGACCTTGAATTACTTAGTTAATTCCCCTTGATTAAGGTTTTTAGTAAACCTTGGAATACTATTGTGCATACATACACCATACTTGGGTAACTTTTTATGCCACCGGGTCCGTCCGTCCGTCCATCCGTCTCTCCGTCTGTCCGTCTGTCCGTCCGTCCGTCACACTTTTCGGTTAGCCACTTTGTCACAGTTTCTCAAATGTGCTGCAGGTGGCATCCGCGTTCGACAGACGCATTTCTTGCAGTCTCATAGGGATGTACATCAATAACCCCCTTCACCTTCATTTAACCTAGAATTACTTACTTATTTCCCCTTGGTTAATGTTTGTACTCAAACTTGGTTAATGTTTATAGTCAAGCTTGTATATGGAATACTCCTGGGCCTACAGCAACCATACTTGGATAACTTCATCTCCTAGTGATGTACATCAATAATCCCTGACCTATATTTGACCTTAACCTACTTTTATCCTTGGATTACTAAGTTATTTCCCCTTGGTTAAGGTTTTTAATCAAGCTTGTATATGGAATACTCCTGGGCCTACATCAACCATACTTGGACAACTTCATCTCCTGGTGATGTACATCAACCCCTGACCTATATCTGACATTGACCTACATTTAACCTTGAATTACTTACTTAATTTCCTTTGGTTAAGGTTTTTAGTCAACCTTGGTTAAGGTTTTTATGCAGGCCGCGGCCACGTTTGTCAAGCTATGTGTACATCGACAACCGTCGTAGTCGAGCTATGCTGTTCTCCTACAGCTCTTGTTATCATTGTAGCCTATACATGTTTCTCATTTCTATAATATTATGATTGCATACATGTTCCTCATTTATATTGTTCATCTTATTAATAGTTTTACCCTAATCGTCTGATTGCCTACTATATGTACATCTAACATACTATTTGTAATGGATTTTAGCTCACCTGAGCGAAGCTCATGTGAGCTGTTGTTACCGCAATGTGTCCATCGTCCGTCGTCCGTGAACATTTTAAAACGTCTTCTCCTCGGTAACCATTGGGCCTATAGTCACCAAACTTCATGGTCATGGTCCTTAGGTAGGGGGATTACAAAATTGTTAGAATGATGTCATTACGTAATCCAAGATGGTTCTTCAAAAATCTTCTTCTCATGAACCGCCAACCGGATTTCGACAAAACTTGGTAGGAATGATCGATGTACAATGCTCTTTCAAAGGTGTTAAAATGGTGACCCCGGGGTCAAAAATGGGCGTGGCCGGTGTGGTTAAATTGGGGTCAAATTTTATTTTTGACCGAATATGGTCATGTCTATATCAAATCGAAGGTATCAAAGAGGTGATCGCTCTGGTACATTATTTGTCGAAATTGGATGGTCATGTCATCCAAGATGGCCCCCGAAAGGTCAAAAGGTTGTTCTTTTATTAGAGATTTCAAAATTCTTCTTCACACGAACCGCTTGGCCCATGGTGGGCAAACTTCACAGTTATGGTCCATGGTTGGACCCTTTTCAGATTTGTTAAAACGGATGTCGTCGCTAATCCAAGGTGGCCGCCGTCTAAAATAGCACAAATTCTTAAAAAATCTCTTCTCATGAACCGCCAGCCGGATTTCGACGAAACTTGGTAGGAATGATCGATGTACAATGCTCTTTCAAAGTTGTTAAAATGGTGACGCCGTGGTCAAAAATGGGCATGGCCCGTGGGTTAAAATTGGGGTAAAATGTTATTTTTGACCGAATATGGTCATGTCTATATCAAATCGAAGGTATCAAAGAGGTGATCACTGTGGTACATTATTTGTCGAAATTGGATGGTCATGTCATCCAAGATGGCCACCGAAAGGTCAAAAGGTCGTTCTTCTGTTAGAGATTTCAAAATTCTTCTTCACACAAACCGCTTTGCCCATGGTGGCCAAACTTCGCAGTTATGGTCCATGGGTGAAGCCTTTTCAGATGTGTTAAAACGGATGTCGTTGGTAATCCAAGATGGCTGCCGTCTAAAAATAGCACAAATTCTTTAAAAATCTTCTTAACCGCCTGCCGGATTTCGATGAAACTTGGTAGGAATGATCGACGTAGAATGCTCTTTCAAAGGTGTTAAAATGGTGACCCCGGGGTCAAAAATGGGCGTGGCCGTGGGGTCAAATTTTATTTGTTATCAAATATGCTCATATCATATATCAAATTGAAGATACCGGTATCAATGAGGCAATTGCTCTAATGCAATATTTGTCGGAATCGGATGATTATGTCATCCATGATGGCCTCCAAAAGGTCAATTTATTCGAGATGAATGAACGTCTTTTTCTCAGGAATCACATGGCCGATGCTGGCCAAACTTCATAGTAAGTTAAGATCCTTGGGTGAAGCATTTTCAGATTTGGTAAAATGAGAGTCATCGCTTAATCCAAGATGACCGCCATCTAAAAATAGCAAAAATTTTTTAAAACACTTATGAACTCATTGTCACATTCTCCTCTGGTGTTCATGGAGTCAGGTGAGCGAATTAGGGCCATCATGGCCCTCTTGTTATTCTTCATCCAAATTGCTTGGCCCAGAATGATAATCTTTTGTGTTGGTGGTCCGTAAATCACCATTCCATTCCTTAGCATTCTATCAATGAGTCTGAATCTATACCGACATGATTGTATGTACATCTGTATGTGTGTGGCTTGATGTTAACCCATTACATGCGAATACATGCACCTTTCCGGGTATGAACTTTTTATTTTTGTTATTTCTCAATGAAACGGTCGTATAAAAATGGAAAATAAAATTAAACAGCAGACGACAAAATTTAATTCAGCGTTGAAAGGGTTAAAGGGACATGCCTACTCAGTAGGCATAACATGTTCTTTATATCAGAGACGTCATCTGAGCCATTTTATGGCAAACTAAACATTCATTCACCATTACCCCACGGCGGCGGCGGCGGCGGCGTCCACAATCAATGTTAAGTTTTCATGTTTGAGTCCATTTCTTTGTTACTGTACCACCTAGGACCACCAAACTTTCACAGCTTCATAATCAAGGGGTGCCCACAACATATCACTATCCAACATGTTACCTTTTTTTTAACTTCACCCATTTTTTCCGCACAGTCGACTTAGCCATTTTCAATGTTAAGTTTTCGCGTTTACAATGTTAAGTTTTCGTGTTTAAGTCCATTTCTTTGGTACTGTACCACCTAGGACCACCAAACTTTCACAGCTTCATAACCAAGGGGTGCCTACCACATACAACTATCCAACATGTGACCATTTTTTTTACCTTCACCTATTATTTCTACGTAATTGACCATTTTCAACGTTAACTTTTTAACGTACGTCTGGTTAAAGTTTTTTGGTTAAAAGTTTTTCGTTATACTATATCTCTGCAACTGCTTCGCCCATTACCTTGAAACTTCACATGGGTGTTTATCATCATCCATATTTACATTCTACCCCTCAACCGTGCGACCCCTATGCCCAATGTCAAGGTCAAATTACTTTGAATTTTTTTGTTAAAGTTTTTTCGTGTACTATATCTCTGCAACTGCTTCACCCATTACCTTGAAACTTCACATAGGTGTTTATCATCAATGTCAGCGCGATATCGTCGGCATTTTGGCATACGTCCGTCCGTACGTCCGTGTGTCTGGTTAAAGTTTTTTGGTTAAAGTTTTACCATCTACTATATCTATTTTTTTAGTGTCCATGCCTCGCCCCAAGGCGCGACATGCAGGCCACGGCCATCTAGTCTACAAAAAGTGGTTATAATTATGTTATCCAAGTGTCTATGCTTGGAAAAAACCTGGCCTTCGTGGCTTTGCCTCGTTTCTTGTTCTATACAATTCTATATACGGTACAGAGTTTCTGTACACAACTCCTCCGAAACCGTTCAGTCGATCGTTCTAAAACTATACACACGTCTTCTACACATATTGAAGATGTGCACCTTGGTGTTTTTATGCCGAAAAAATATTTTTTAACAAAAATATCGCCTTTTTAACTTAGCCATTTTTCTACATTTTTCTATACAATTCTATATACGGTACAGAGTTTGTGTACACAACTCCTCCGAAACTGTTCAGTCGATCGTTCTGAAACTATACACACGTCTTCTACACATATTGAAGATGTGCACCTTGGTTTTTTTATGCAGAAAATATTTTTTAACAAAAATATCACCTTTTTAACTTAGCCATTTTTTCTACATATTTCTATTCAATTCTATATAGGGTACAGAGTTTGTGTACACAACTCCTCCGAAACCGTTCAGTCGATCATTCTGAAACTATACACACGTCTTTTACACATATTGAAGATGTGCACTTTGGTGTTTTTATGCCGAAAACATATTTTTGAACAAAAATATCACCTTTTTAACTTAGCCATTTTTTCTACATTTTTCTATCTCTGCCGAAATTAGTATACATGTACATGTTTAGCACAACGAGATGAAGAAATAATGCTATAGACTTTCAAATTATCATTAATGTTTCTTGCCTTGGTGACAGCTTCACATTTCTGCATCTTCGCTGTCTGGCCCATATTCGACGGGCATATTTTGTGACTTGCGGCACTCTTGTTCTCATTAAAATCATGCTTTGACAACACTTTAGAATCATTTACATTGGAAATGATTCTAAAGTGCTGTCAAACCATGTTCTCATTGAGAAAGAAGACAAAATATAAGCCAACAGCAGACGACAATTTATTGTTCCCCGCATTGTCAGGGTTAGAGAGGGTCCATTTGATGTGAGATTTAAGAAACGAGACGTACAGTTTATGTACTGAGCAACAAATTTACCAATGTATGCGCATTTGGGACACGCCATGTGATTTTGTACTTTCGGACATCTGCGCAATTTCATTAAATACGTTTACAAACTTTACAATATTTTTCGTAGATGGCGTCAAAAGTTGACAAAATTTTGTCAACTTTTTACTTTATTTATGAAAAATATTGTAAATTTTGTAAACCTATTTAATGAAATTGTCCAAAGGTACAAAATCACATGGCATGTCTAATATGTTGATTAATGTATTGTAGGTTTGTGTTGAGAGCTGTCCGTCGGATTACTACGTGTATATACAGACGCAGGCGAAAGTGACGGCTAGTACCCCTGTTCCAGTCGACTATAGCAACATGATCTGTAAGAATGAAGTTGCTGATAAGCTGGCGCTGGTGCAAGCCGCGTATGTAAGTTGGGTCACTGTTAATGGCGGCTGGTTGGGAGCATGCGAAGAGTACATTTAACCCTTTCACCCCTGAGTAACTGGAATGGATTTTTATATGTTAATTTCCAGACCAATCCAACCATCACAAAATGATTTTCAGACTAGTTCCTTTATTGAAAAGGGTTTGTTTTTGTTCTAAAAAAATATGAAAAGTACTTGCAAAAAGTGCAGATCCTGATAAGACGGCTCGTCATGACATCTGTAAATCCGACAAAGAAACTTGAGATGTCTGAGGAAATTAATCAGTTATTTCAAAATGGTAGTTAGATAAACTATATTTATTTAATCTGTTGCACCACATTCCGCGCATATCGGAGTCAAGTTTGCCAATACATGTACATGTACTCACTATACACGCCTGTGGTGTTGAAAGGGTTCATGGTGGGATTCATCCTTATTGAAATCCCAACATCCCTGGTTTGACTCTCAGGTACATTTTTGTCTCTGGTACGTGACAGTTGAATCCGGTTATACCTATTATAAAAGTAATAATATTAGTACTTATCCTATTACTTTTGGGGTGCTGGACTAAATGACTCTGGTGTATTGAGGACATGGCACCATGTTAGGTTATTCTAATTTCAGTGCTGAATATACATTTCTTTCCGTAATACTCAGTTCTGACTTTGAGATTTGAATCATATACATGTAAGTGGATGTGACTGGAGAAATGGGGCTTATAGGTTTTGCGACCAGTGTAGACCCAGATCAGCCTGTGAATCTGATCAGTATCTGCATTGTTCGCCATTCCATCAATAAAACGATAATAATGGTCTTTATTTACTGAGGGTGACACATTTAGTTAGAACTAATCTTCCATGTGGCCCTCTATTATATACATGTACAAACAGACATGGTAACAACAGGCACTATAGTCAGTCGTCAATTGTCACGATTTTAGCGCCCGCTTGCGGAAAGCGCGATATAGTCGGCACTTTGGCGTACGTACGTACGTACGTGTGTCCGGTTAAAGTTTTTGGTTAAGTTTTTTGGTTAAAGTTTGTTGTTATACTATATCTCTGCAACTGCTTTGCCCATTACCTTGAAACTTCACATGGGTGTTTATCATCATCCATATTTTCATTCTACCCCCCACCCGTGCGGCCCCTGTGCCCAATGTCAAGGTCAAATTACTTTGAAGTTTTTGGTTAAAAAATTTGGTTAAAGTTTGTTCATGTACTAGATCTATGCACCTGCTTTGCCCATTACCTTGAACCTTCACATGCCTGTTTATCATCATCCATATTTTCATTCTACACCCCACCCATGCGGCCCCAGTGCCCAAGGTCAAGGTCAAATTACTTTTTGTCGCGCCAGCTTGCGGAAAGCGCGATATAGTCGGCACTTTGGAGTACGTACAGTGCAGTCTCCGTTTTTGTTCCACCGTAAACAACACTTGCAAACTCAACGCGAACGCATCGCGAACGCAACGGTTTGCTGTAGCGTTGTATACGTTGTTTAAACGTATAATACGGTTCGTACACGTGTAATACACATTGTCAAACCGTTTAGTTTAAAAGCGTTGTATACGTTGTTTAAACGTATAATACGGTTCGTACACGTGTAATACACATTGTCAAACCGTTTAGTTTTAAAGCGTGTAATACGTTTAGCTTCAAGGCGTACAACACGCTTTGGCGTATACATATGTAGCGAGGTGAAATAGTTGAAACGTATACAACGCTTTACCTGGAAGCGTGTAGCTATATGAAAGCATTGAAACGTGTACAACGGTTACACGTTTTAACGTTTTCAAATACCTGTTCGGCCCCGATCGCTTCGAGGCGTCCTTGTTTCGTCCCTTTTAAAATATCGCGAATACATACCCTCAGATCGAGTTCAAAGTACATCGGCGGTGTGATTTAGCACTTCATTTGATCCCTAATCCCTCATGCCTAATGAGTCACGCTTTTAACACGACAGATGTACCTTGTCGTTTATCAAAATGTTTGCGAATTGTAGATCACGTGAGCTGGCTCATCAGGATCTGCGGCATTCCTATGTACATTTTATATACACAAAAATGACCCCTAATACAGCGTAATGTAACAGTTCCTAACTTAATATGGAATAGCCCGGGCCGATAGTCCGTGTCAGTTACTTGGGGTTAAATATTACGAACACAGATAAACACAGTGCACCTGGTTTCTTTATTTTATTTTAACATCATCAGAAATGGCGAGTCTAGGAACTCTCGTATCTTTACGCTGAAGCCAGTCTATTTCAATCACTAATCCGCTATACACCTGTCCCACGCGTGTGTTAAGATTAATCGGTATTTGGAGAAACTGAATACACAGCGAGCTGCACACTGGTTTAACACGGATATGGCCCACGGATATGTGTCATAAATTACTTGGTGGTCAAAACCGGTAAATTTACAAGGTTTATAGCGAAATAGCAGCCGACTGGCAATTTTTCTCGGACCGATTTTTAAGACTAGTTTTCAAATCTCAATCGGTCTGAGAGTTCACAAATCGGTCCAGAACCGGAAAACTGAAAATGTTAGAAGCTCTGCAGTGAGTCTAGAAGTAGAAATACACACACGAAGAACGATCTGAGCATGCGCATTCTACGCGATACACGGATTGGCACGATTGGCATACCCAAAACTGTAATGCGTTAAAACAAAACCCGTGGAAACGTGTTATACGTATAACACGGTTTCATCTGTACAGTGCTGTGTACATGTAGATGCGTGTAACCGTTCGTCAAAGAAAGCGTTAAATCGTTTAAACGGTTTACCTTAGCGTTGTATACGTTTACAACCGTTGTATACGTTTACAACCGTTGTACACGGATTACACGCTTTTGAAACTCAATGCGTTGTTTACAACCGTTCTATACGTTTACAACCGTTGTACACGGATTACACGCTTTTGAAACTCAATGGGTTTATACGTGTACAAAGTGTTGTGCGTTGCGTATCCGTGGAGTTTCCGTTAGTTGCGTTTCAAACCGTGTGTCGTCTACATGTAATACGTTTTCGGCCATGCGTTGCGTTTCCCCACTCTTGCGCATGCGCGAAAGTCGAACAAACCGTGTTCAACGCATTGAGTTTCAAAAGCGTGTAATCCGTGTACAACGGTTGTAACGTATACAACGGTTGTAAACAACGCATTGAGTTTCAAAAGCGTGTAATCCGTGTACAACGGTTGTAAACGTATACAACGATTGTAAACAACGCATTGAGTTTCAAAAGCGTGTAATCCGTGTACAACGGTTGTAAACGTATACAACGGTTGTAAACGTATACAACGCTAAGGTAAACTGTTTAAACGATTTAACGCTTTCTTTGACAGATGAAACCGTATTATACGTATAACACGTTTCCACGGGTTTTAACGCATTACACGTGTTGTTATGCCAACCGTGTATCGCGTAGAATGCGCATGCTCAGATCGTTCTTCGTGTGTGTATATATACTTCTAGACTCACTGCAGGGCTTCTACAATTTTCAGTTTTCCGGTTCTGGACCGATTTTTGAGCTCTCAGACCGATTGAGATTTGAAAACTAGTCTTAAAAATCGGTCCGAGAAAAATTGCCAGTCGGCTGCTATTTCGCTATAAACCTTGTAAAGTTACCGGTTTTGACCACCAAGTAATTTATGACACATATCCGCGGGCCATATCCGTGTTAAACCAGTGTGCAACTCGCTGTGTATTCAGTTTCTCTAAATATCAATTTTTCTTAACACACGCGTGGGACAGGTGCATAGCGGATTAGTGACTGAAATAGACTGGCTTCAGTGTAAAGATACGAGAGTTCCTAGACTCGTCATTTCTGATAATGTTAAAATAAAATAAAGAAACCATGCACTGTGTTTATCTTAGTTCGTAATATTTAACCCCAATTAAGTAACTGACACGGGACTATCGGCCCGGGCTATTCCATATTAAGTTAGGAACTGTTACATACGCTGTATTAGGGTGTCATTTTGTGTATATAAAATGTACATGTACGTAGGAATGCCGCAGATCCTGATGAGCCGGCTCACGTGATCTACAATTCGCAAACATTTTGATAAACAACAAGGTACATCTGTCGTGTTAAAAGCGTGACTCATTAGGCATGAGGGATTAGGGATCAATTGAAGTGCTAAATCACACCGGCGATGTACTTTGAACTTGATCTGAGGGTATGTATTCGCGATTTTTATTTTAAAAGGGACGAAACAAGGACGCCTCGAAGCGATCGGGGCCGAACAGGTATTCGCGTTAAAACGTGTAACCGTTGTACACGTTTCAACGCTTTCATATAGCTACACTCTTCCAGGTAAAGCGTTGTACACGTTTCAACTCTTTCACCTCGCTACATATGTATACGCCAAAGCGTGTTATACGCCTTGAAGCTAAACGTATTACACGCTTTAAAACTAAACGGTTTAACAATGTGTATTACACGTGTACGAACCGTATTATACGTTTAAACAACGTATACAACGCTTTTAAACTAAACGGTTTGACAATGTGTATTACACGTGTACGAACCGTATTATACGTTTAAACAACGTATACAACGCTACAGCAAACCGTTGCATTCGCGTTGCGTTCGCGTTGAGTTTGCAAGTGTTGTCTACGGTGGAACAAAAACGGAGACTGCACTGTACGTACATACGTACGGTTAAAGTTTTTGGTTAAGTTTTTTGGTTAAGTTTTTTGGTTAAAGTTTTTCGTTATACTATATCTCTTTTTTTAGTGTCCATGCCTCGCCACAAGGCGCGACATGCAGGCCGCGGCCATCTAGTTTGTTGCTTGTTGGTTACTTTTTATGTAAACCCACCACGATAGTGGAGGGGGCATTTAGTGTTACCCTTGTCCGTCTGTCCCGTCCATCCGTCCCGTCCGTCCGTCCGTCCCATCCGTAGGTCCGTCTGTCCGTCCGTCAGTGCGTCCGTCCGTCCGTCCGGGCACACATTAGGGTACTTATGGGGTAGGGGGCGTGGCCTAAGACAATGGGTTAGGGTTAGAACACAATGGAACTTAATCCGTACCCCGTAAGCCTATTGTGTCTTACGGGGTATTTCCTTTGATCTTTTATATAGCAAGTACCCCCTAAGGTCCGAAATGTAAGTTCGTCCGTCCGTCCGTCCGTCCTGTCAGCCCGTCCGTCCGTCACGAAACTTTTTATCGCTCGGGTAAATTTGGCCTAATTTATTATCAAAGCGATATGTGGGGCATCCGTGTTCTATGAACACATTTTCTAGTTATAATAGAAATACCCAACAATGAGTCCATATATCAGCCACTGGAATACATAGCATCACCAAACTTGTACAACATAATCAGATTAGCTGGTGTACATCAGAAACTGACATATCCCATGTGACCTTCATTTGACCTTGACCTACTTTTTCCACATGAACAACTTGGCCATTTTCAAGGTTCACCTTGTTGTTTAATTAAGTCCATTTCTCTTTTTAAAGGGTGAAAACTAATAAAATGGTCAGACCGAAAAATCTATTGCAGTTACAGAACTACATATCAATGATAATGTACCAAATTAATTTTTAATCAGTCCAATAATTTGGGAGTTGTCTGGATAACCGATAACTCTCTTTAAAATGTTTGGACCAAAAAATCATACGGGTAATGCATCAAGGGTAGATCAATGAATTTTGCTGCTTTACATTCAAGTAATTTTTATTATGCCCCTGCACCGAATGGTGACGGGGGCATATAACGTTAGGCTCCGTCCATCCGTACGTACGTACGTACGTCCGAAAACTTAACCTTCGGGTAAATGTCTTATAATTTCTGTTTCCTTGGAGGGAACTTCTTGAATATTACACACATGCATTGCTCTCATGGTCCTCTATCATGCTGTGACAAATCCATGATCCTTTGACCCCCGCTAGGCCCGAGGTCAAGGTCACAGACATCCGGTGTTCATAAACTTAACCATCTTGTAAATTGATTATCATTTCTGTTTCCCTTCTTCAACTTGCTTCATATTTTGCATATGTTTTCTACAACTACTTGGGCATAATTCTGTGGCTGCCAGCGGGGGCATTTGTGCGCCGACAGGCCACATTTCTAGTTTATGCCTGTCTCGATTACTAATGTCCTGTTAGCCAAAACAATGAGCGATTTAATACAATTGCTTGAAATCCTATGTATTTCAATACATAATCAGAGACTGTCTTGTCAGAATTTGTTTTGTCCAGGCGGAGTCCATCTGGTACAGTCTGTTTGGTTGTCCAGGCGGAGTCCGTCTAATTCTCCAGCCGGAGGCCACTGGGTTATAAAGTCTGCCGTGGTATACGCCTAGTTGTCCAGGCGGAGTTTGTCTAGTTCTCCAGGCAGAGTTTGCTTGCTTGCATAGTCCACCTGGACAACCAGGTGTTGTCCAGGTGAAGTCCACCTGGTTGTTCAAGCGGAGTCCGCCTGGTTGTCCAGATGGAGTCTGCCTGGTTGTCCTAGCGTAATTGCATGTCTGGGCGGATTACGCATGGAAAATTTGTACCCCGCCTGATTTCCGCCTGATTTCCGCCTGGATTCCAAGCGGTTTCAAGGCGGAGTCCGTCTGATTTTTTCGTACTGGAAGATCAACATCATAAACTTAACGTTGGAGTAAATGTCTTTTTATAATTTCTGTTTCTTTACGGGGAACGCCTTCATATTTCATACATGCATTCATGTGATGATCCTCTATTGTGCTACAGCAAATCCATGACCCACACCCCCACCCCTTTCCCCAAGGTCACAAACTTAGCATATTCATACATGCATTCCTCATGTGAATAGCTATCATGCTATAGAAAATCACCAACTTAGTGCGTTCATAAACTTAACGTTGGGTTAAATCTTGTTTTACCCCTTTTTTTCAGGGAGCACATTGATATTTCATACATGCATTCATCTTAATATGCTATATCATGCTATAGCAAATCCATGACCTACCTTCCACCACTGACCCCAATGTCAAGGTCCACCGCACACCCCTTAACCCAAGGTCAAATGATATAATATTCATGTTTTTTATACAACTGTGCCAAGTTTGAGTGAAGGCTGCCTGCCAACAGGCGAGCTTCGTTTTCTTCTGACAACTCTTGTCTTTATTAAATTATTAATTAGGGAACAAATGATAAAAAACATAAATTTAAACATTCACTCATTTGAGTGTATTATTACTTATTCACTTAATTATACTATAATAAAGTTGAACATTTACATAGTTGAGCTGCAAAAAGCAAACAGTTTGCAGTTCAACTAAGTAAATATATATTCAACTTTATTGCAGTATTTCCACTACTCAATTTGAAAATCAAAGCGTAAATTCACATTGCTGTGAGTATTTTGTACTCCCACTGTTGATAATCAATGCGTATTCAGCTAAAATAAGTTTGTAAAATACGCCAATACGCACCTTATCTGGAGCTCTGCAGTCACAAATTATTTGCTGTTATTCCAGGCAGTGTCAACGTTGACAGCAGTGAAGTCGGCATTGATAGACACTGACTTGTGCGCTGCCTACTATGTGCCCACAACTGACTGTAAGTGATGAACCATTTAACACCTTTCTTGTTGTTGACAGAGAAACATTTTCTATCTTTTTGTATCTAAAGAGTATTATACCCCGAGTTTTCAAATTCAATGCATATTTTACTTTTACAAATGTTTAAGTATTGATTTTCTCCCTTATTCAAGCGGGAACAAATAAAACAAATTTAAAAATTCACTTATTTGAGCTGCAAAAAGCACTGTTTGATTTTTGCAGTTCAACTAAGTAATTTGAAAATCAATGCATATTTTCATATTGCTGTCCTCCCACTTTTGATAATCAATGCAAATTCTGCTAAAATAAGTGTGTAAAATATGCCAATACACACCTTGGGCCCGTTTCACTAAATTTTGTACGACTAAAATGTTTGTAAGTGCAAAATTATGTTGGTCTGTAAATTTCCCATTAGCAATGTTTTCTTGTATTATACAATTACATGTATTGGATTTATACTTATTGAGCATAGGCTGCCTAAATTTGTGCCTTATTCGAACATCTTAGTCGTACAAAGTTTAGTGAAACAGGCCCCTTATCTGGAGCTCTGGTTTCTGTTATATTTATGCATTAAAGGTACATGCCCACTCAGTATGTTATAATATAGGGAGGCAGATAGTTTTGTATATTCTGTAGATATAACATTTGCTGGCAAAATAAACATTTATTCATGTATTTATTGGCATTATTATACATTTTATATCAGACATCATAAATTTCCACACTGATATCAGGGGAGATAACCGTGTTTCCTTAACATGTTAACGGACATAACTATTTATTCTCTGTATCTATTTTTAGCTCGCCTGCACGAAGTGCAGAAGAGCTTATGGCATACCCCCGACGTCGTCGGCGTCGGCGTCAGCGTCGGCGTCGTCCACAAACTTAACTTTGGGTAAATGTCTTATAACTTCTGTTTCCTTTCATGGAACACCTTGTTATTTCATACATGCATTCCTCAGATGACCCTCTATCATGCTGTAGCAAATCCATGACCCACCACCCAGCCCTTACCCCAAGGTCAAGGTCACAAACTTGGCACATTCATAAACTTAACGTTGAGTAAATGTCTTATAACTTCTGTTTCCTTTCATGGAACACCTTGTTATTTCATACATGCATCCCACCACCCAACCCTTACCCCAAGGTCAAGGTCACAAACTTAGCATGTTCATAAACTTAACGTTGAGGTAAATGTTGTGTAACTTCTGGTTATTTGCAGGGAATGCCTTGATCTTTCATACATGCATTCATCTGCTGACCCTCTATCGTGATGTAGCAAATCCACGATCCACCTCCCAACTCTTACCCCAAGGTCAAGGTCACAAACTTAGCATGTTCATAAACTTAACTTTGGGGTAAATGTTGTGTGACTTCGGTTTATTTACAGGGAACACCTTCATATTTCATACATGGATTCATCTGATGATACTCTATCATGATATTGCAAATCCATGACCACCGCCCATCCCTTACCCCAAGGTCAAGGTCACAAACTTAGCACATTCATAAACCTAACATTGGGGTAAATGTCTTATCACATCTGTTTTCTTTCATGGAACACCTTAATATTTCATACATGCATTCCTCAGATGACACTCTATCATGCTGTAGGAAATCCATGACTCACCAGCCGACCCTTACCCCAAGGTCAAGGTCACAAACCTAGCACATTCATAAAGTTAACTTTGGGGTAAATGTTGTGTAACTTCTGTTTATTTACAGTGAATACGTTCATATTTCATACATGCATTCATCTGATGAAACTCTATCGTACTATAGCAAATCCATGACCCACCTCCCACCGCTTTCCCCAAGGTCAAGGTCCCAAACTTAGCACATTAATAAACTTAAACATAACGTTGGGGTAAATGTCTTATAACATCTGTTTCCTTTCATGGAACGCCTTGATATTTCATACATGCATTCATCTGATGATACTCTATCGTGCTATAGCAAATCGATGATCCACCGCCCACCCCTTACCCCAGGGTCAAGGTCACAAACTTAGCACATTCATAAAGTTTACTTTGGGGTAAATGTCTTATAACATATGTTTCCTTTCATGGAACGCCTTGATATTTGATACATGCATTCCTCAGATGACCCTATATCATGCTGTAGCAAATCCACAACCCACCACCCAACCCTTACCCCAAGGTCAAGGTCACAAACGTAGCATGTTCATAAACTTAACGTTGGGATAAATGTTGTGTAACTTCTGTTTCGGTACAGGGAACGGCTTTGATATTTCATACATGCATTCATCTGATGATCCTCTATTGTGCTACAGCAAATCCATGACCCACCCCCACCCATTTCCCCAAGGTCGAGGTCACAAACATAGCACATTCATAAACTTAACGTTGGGTAAAATGTCTTAACATCTGTTTCCTTTCATGGAACGCCTGGATATTTCATACATGCATTCATTCATGATTCAAACTCTATCGTGCTATAGCGAATCCATGACCCACCGCCCACCCCAAATGTCTTATAACATCTGTTTCCTTTCATGGAACACCTTGATATTTCATACATGCATTCCTCAGATGACCGTCTATCATGCTGTAGCAAATACAGAACCCACCACCCAACCCTTACCCCAAGGTCAAGGTCACAAACTTAGCATGTTCATAAACTTAACGTTGGGGTAAACGTTGTTTAACTTCTGTTTCTTTACAGGGAACGCTTTGATATTTCATACATGCATTCATCTGATGATCCTCTATTGTGCTACAGCAAATTCATGACCCACCCCCCACCCCTTTCCCCAAGGTCACAAACTTAGCACATTCATACATGCATTATAGCTATCATCACCAACTTAGTGAGCATGGTGTGTTCATAAACTTAACGCTGGGTTAAATTTTGTTTTATTTCTGTTATCAGGGAGCGCATTGATATTTCATACATGCATTCATCTTAATATGCTATATTATGCTATAGCAAACCCACGACCCATCTTCCATCACTGACCCCAATGTCAAGGTCCACCGCACACCCCTTAACCCAAGGTCAATTATATATAATATTCATGTTTTTTATGCAACTTTGCCAAGTTTGAGGGAAGGCTGCCAACAGGCGAGCTTCGTTGTCTGCTGACAACTCTTAAATTGTTCTGCAGCTTGTTACGGAGCCCCGCAGTGGACGAAGAATTCTTTTTTGTATTAATTTGTTCCACGAAATAGCAATTTGTTCCTTCAATTTAACAATTCGTCCCCACAAATTAACAATTTGTTCCCACAAATTAACAATTTGTTCCCACAGGAACTAATTGCTAATTCGTGGTAACAAATTGTCATATCTTGGGAACGAATTGTTAATATGAGGGAATGAATTGTTAAATTGATCGAGGGAACAAATTGTCATTTCGTGGGAATGAATTGTTAATTCGAGGAACAAATTATTATATCGAAGGAACAAATTGTTAATTCGAGAGAACAAATTGTTAAATTGAGGGAACAAATTGTCATTTCGTTGGAACGAATGAATAAAAAAAATCCATGTCCCCTGCGGGGCTCCGTAGATTGTCCACTCAATAACTTCAGTTCATATTGTAATCAAATGGTGGACGGAACCAATTTAGGTCACGGTGCATGGAGCCTCTATGATGCCATTATGTTTCTATAGATTGGTTGACTGTACAAATGTTTAGAGATCTGTGTAGATCCAGATCAGCATATGCATCCATACAGTGTGATCAGGATTTGCACTGATTGCCATTCTACCAATGAAATAATCACAAACACCCCACCCATTTCTCCAGTCACTGAGCCACAAATGGTGGCTTCAATAGATAATATTGCGGGAAACAAAAATTGTCGTCTGCAGTTTTTTGTCCTGCCTGATTTAGCAGAAGCGGGACATAGGCATAGCTTTTCCGTCGGCGGCGTCGGTGGCGTCGGCGGCGTCGGCGGCGGCGTCGGCGGCGGCGTCGGCGGCGTCGGCGGCGTCGGCGTCGGCGGCGTCGGCGGCGTCGGCGGCGTCGGCGTCAACATTTCACGTTCAGTTTTTGCGTTTAGCTGCGTTTCCAGAAAACTATAACTCCTACGACCTCCACACTTGGTATACATCAACACTGTGGTGTAACCATCTCACACAGAGGGAGCCCATGTGACCTTCACCTACTTTTCATGGTTCATTGACCTACTTTTCACATGCATTCAACGTTAGGTTTTTGCATTTAGCTCTGTTTCTAAAACTTAACGCTCCGGTTAATTCATTGTGACTTTTGTTTCCCGCAATAGAATGCTTTAATATTCCATACATGCATTTGTAACAACATCTCGCATCGTTGTACAGAAATCCCATGGTGCCCGCTAACCCCAAAGGTCAAGGTCACTGACTTAGAAGAAATTTCCGTGTTTGGAAAAGTTAATGCTCGGTTTAATGTATTACAACTTCTGTTTCCCTTGATGGAATGCTTCGGTATACATTAACACTGTGGTGTAACCATCTCACACAGAGGGAGCCCTTGTGACATTGACCTAGTTATTATGGTTCATTGACCTACTTTTCACATGCATTCAACGTTAAGTTTTTGCGTTTAGCTCTGTTTCTAAAACTTAATGCTCAGGTTAATTCATTGTAACTTCTGTTTCCCTCAATGGAATGCTTTAATATTCCATACATGCATTTGTAACAACATCCCGTATCATTTTACAGAAAGCCCATGGTGCCCGCGAACCCCAAAGGTCAAGGTCACTGACTTAGAAATATCCGTGTTTGGAAAAGTTAACGCTCAGTTTATGCTTTAATATTCCATACATGCATTTGTAACAACATCCCACATCATTCTACAGAAAGCCCATGGTGCCCGCTAACCCCAAAGGTCAAGGTCACCGAATTAGAAATTTCCGTGTTTGGAAAAGTTAACGCGCAGTTTACGCTTTAATATTCCATACATGCATTTGTAACAACATCCTGCATCATTCTACAGAAAGCCCATGGTGCCCACTAACCCCAAGGTTATTACAAGCTCCTTATATACTATCAAACTGCGCCAGGCGGGACATCTTGCTCCGCGGAGCTCTTGTTATATTTTGTCTTCTTTCTCAATAAAAAACTTGGTTTGACAGCAGACGACAAAATTTAATAGATTGGATGACTGTACAAATATCCAGATCAGTCTGTACATCAGTACAATCTGGTCAGGATCTACACTGTTCGTGATTCAATCAATGACACCATCATAAATGCCCCATTTCTCCAGTCACAGCTATGTATTTTGTGACCAGTGTATACCCAGATTAGTCTGATCAGGATCTACACAGGTCACCGTTCCATCAATAAAAATTTTGCCATAAAGCCATATAATTTTGCCATAATGGCCATTAGCTAGGCCATAGCAAGTTCTTTCTCTGTTTAGTGTCCGTGTGCAGGTAGGTTTTGAAAGTGGTTCAGTGAAAAAACAAACACAATGTGTATGCTATTTTACACTATTTACACATGTTACAGGTGAAGTAATATGAAAACTGATTGGGGGGCTTGTCCAAGTATTAAATCCGTTTATGTATATCCACTTTACAGAAAAAAAACAATTTGAGGATGCATATTGGGTGTCATTTTTGGGTAAAACTATCAAATTAGTGCATAAATTGTAGTAATTTTGAAAACATTATTTCTGCCAATTTTTTCAAGACTTAATACCGAAAATTGGATAACCTGTTGATAAATAGCTATTATGCACATGAATTATTTTTTTAACACATCTGGTAACGAGAAAGTGGTATTTAAAGTTGGTAAATAAATACCTAATATAAAAAAAAATGCTAAAAACTGGAAACACGAAGTTTTATTAGATAGACACCAAACCACATGCTTATATTTACACATATAACTACAGAAACATGTATGTAAGTCCCCACGACTGAGTCGTAAAACAGCATATAGTGTTACCGCCGCCATACGTCCCGTACGTCCCATATGTCCAAAGTGAGTATGTACGTCACGATACATTTAGCTTTTTGTAACTTCTTTTTCCTTACACGGATCTGCTTGATATTTCATACACACATTGCTCTCTTAGTACTCTACAAGCCAATGACACATTCACAATCGTCCCGCCCTCACTAAGCCCAGGGTCAAGGTCACATATTTGGTGAGTTTGAAACATTGACGCTTGCGTCAATGCCTTATATGTTTTGTTTGCATCTGCGAATCTGCTTAATATGTCACATATGTGTCGCTCCAATGGTCCTCTACCGCCCTGCAACAAACCAAGATTGTCCGGCCCCCGTTAAACAAAATGTCAAGGTCACATACTTGGCACATCCCAAACCTTAATGCTGGGGTAAATAAGGTATAAGTTTGGTTTCCTCGCACGGATCTGCTTGATATTTCATACACCCATTGCACTCATAGTACTCTACAACCTAATGACACATTCATGATCGTCCCGCCCTCACTAAGCCCAGGGTCAAGGTCACATATTTGGTGAGTTCGAAACATTGACGCTTGCGTCAATGCCTTATATGTTTTGTTTGCATCCACAAATCTGCTTAATATGTCACATATGTGTCGCTCCAATGGTCCTCTACCGCACTGCAACAAACCAAGCTCGTCCCGCCCCCGTTAAACAAAATGTCAAGGTCACATACTTGGTGGTTCCGAAACCTTAACGCTGGGGGTAAATAACTTATAAGTTTGGTTTCCTCGCATGGATCTGCTAGATATTTCATACACACATTGTCCTAATGCCCTCTACCACCCACTGACAAATTCACAATCATCCGGCTGCCGCTAAGCCCAGGATGAAGGTCACATACTTGGTGAGTTTGAAACCCTGACGCTTGGGTCAATCATTATATGTTTTGTTTGAATGCACGAATCTGCTTAATATGTCACATACGTATCGTTCCAATGGTTCTCTACCGCCCTGCAACAAACCACGATTGCACCGCCCGCGTTAAACAAAATGCCAGGGTCACATACTTGGTGCGTCCCAAACCTTAACGTTCGGATAAATAACTTATATGTTCGATTTCCTCCCATGGATCTCCTTGATATTTCAAACATACATTGCTCCAATGCACTCTATCACCCACTGACAGTTTCACTATTGTCCTGCCCCCACTAAGTCCAGTGTCAAGGTCACATACTTGGTGAGTTTGAAACCTTGATGCTTGGATAAATGTCTTATATGTTTTGTTTGCATGCACAAATCTACTTAATATGTCACACACATGTCGTTCCAATGGTTCTCAACCGCCCTGGAGCAAAGCAAACCACGATCGTCCCGCCCCCGTCAAACAGAAGGTCAAGGTTATATACTTGGCGCGTCCCAAACCTTAACGCTCGGGTAAATTTATATATTTTCGGTTTCTCCGCACGGATCTACTTAATATTTCATACACGTATTGCCCTAATGCCATCTAACACCCACTGCCAGATTGACAACCGCCACACCACCATGAAACCCCAAGTCAAGGTCATATACGTGTGAAACCTTGACGCTTGGGTCAATGAATGTTTTGTTTCAACACTCCATATTTCACCAACATATTGCTTCAATCATCCTCTACTGCCAGACTGCAGTTTAACACATTCACAATTGTTCCCCCACCCTCCCCCCCACTGAATGACCCAAATGTCAAGGTCAAACACGTAGTTCATTCAAAACCTTAATGCTCTGGTATAGGTCTTGCAATTTCCGTTTTCTTGAATCGATATGCTTGTAATGGTCCTCTGTTGTCCTGTGACAAGTCCAAGATCCATTCAAATTATGCCTATCATTTCATGAGAAAAAGTCGTTTGACGATTTTTGACATTTTTACAGCGTCCATCTTGGATTAGGCGATGACTCCAAATTGATCAATTCTAAAAAGTCACATTTTGTCACATTTTAACGCCCAAGGCAAGGATTGAACCCACAACCTCCGGATTGGAAGTTAGGTGTTCTAACCTCGAGGCCACAACCCATCCCAGATGACCATATAAATGTTTTCAGTGGTGGGTCACTGTATTCAATCACAAACCTCCCATTTCTCCAGTCACTCGGCCACAACTTGTGTGAATTATTTCAGTGCTGGGTCACTGTATTCAATCACAAATTCCCCATTTCTCCAGTCACCCAGCCACAACATGTGTGAATTATTTCAGTGGTGGGTCGCCATATTCAATCACAAACCTCCCATTTCTCCAGTCACTCGGCCACAACATGTGTGAATTATTTCAGTGGTGGGTCTCCATATTCAATCACAAACGTCCCATTTCTCCAGTCACTCGGCCACAACTTGTGTGAATTATTTCAGTGGTGGGTCGCTGTATTCAATCACTAACGCCCCATTTTTCCAGTCACTCAGCCACAACTTGTGTGAATTATTTCAGTGGTGGGTCGCTGTATTCAATCACAAACGCCCCATTTCTCCAGTCACTCGGCCACAACTTGTGTGAATTATTTCAGTGCTGGGTCACTGTATTCAATCACAAACGCCCCATTTCTCCAGTCACCCAGCCACAACATGTGTGAATTATTTCAGTGGTGGGTCGCCATATTCAATCACAGACCTCCCATTTCTCCAGTCACTCGGCCACAACTTGTGTGAATTATTTCAGTGGTGGGTCGCTGTATTCAATCACAAACGCCCCATTTATCCAGTCACTCAGCCACAACTTGTGTGAATTATTTCAGTGGTAATCACAAACCTCCCATTTCTCCAGTCACTCGGCCACAACTTGTGTGAATTATTTCAGTGGTGGGTCGCTGTATTCAATCACAAACCTCCCATTTCTCCAGTCACTCAGCCACAACTTGCGTGAATTATTTCAGTGGTGGGTCACTGTATTCAATCACAAACCTCCCATTTCTCCAGTCACTCAGCCACAACTTGCGTGAATTATTTCAGTGGTGGGTCACTGTATTCAATCTCAAATGCTCCATTTCTCCAGTCACTCAGCCACAACTTGTGTGAATTATTTCAGTGGTGGGTCGCTGTATTCAATCACAAGCGCCCCATTTCTCCAGTCACTCAGCCACAACTTGTGTGAATTATTTCATTGGTGGGTTGCTGTATTCAATTACATACCTCCCATTTCTCCAGTCACTCAGCCACAACTTGTGTGAATTATTTCATTGGTGGGTTGCTGTATTCAATCACATACCTCCCATTTCTCCAGTCATTTGGCCACAACTTGTGTGAATTATTTCAGTGGTGGGTCGTTGTATTCAATCACAAACGCCCCATTTCTCCAGTCACTCAGCCGTAACTTGTGTGAATTATTTCAGTGGTAATCACAAACCTCCCATTTCTCCAGTCACTCAGCCACAACTTTTGTGAATTATTTCAGTGGTGGGTTGCTGTATTCAATCACAAACCTCCCATTTCTCCAGTCACTCAGCCACACCTTGTGTGAATTATTTCAGTGGTGAGTCGCTGTATTCAATCACAAATGCCCCATTTCTCCAGTCACTCGGCCACAACTTGTGTGAATTATTTCAGTGGTGGGTCGCTGTATTCAATCACAAATGCCCCATTTCTCCAGTCACTCAGCCACAACTTGTGTGAATTATTTCAGTGGTAATCACAAACCTCCCATTTCTCCAGTCACTCGGCCACAACTTGTGTGAATTATTTCAGTGTTGGTTGCTGTATTCAATCACAAACCTTCCATTTCTACAGTCACTCGGCAACAACTTGTGTGAATTATTTCAGTGGTGGATCGCTGTATTCAATCACAAACCTCCCATTTCTCCAGTCACTCGGCAACAACTTGTGTGAATTATTTCAGCGGTGGGTCGCAGTATTCAATCACTAATGCCCCATTTCTCCAGTCACTCAGCCACAACTTGTGTGAATTATTTCAGTGGTGGGTCGCTGTATTCAATCACAAACCTCCCATTTCTCCAGTCGCTCAGCCACAACTTGTGTGAATTATTTCAGTGGTGGGTCGCTGTATTCAATCACAAATGCCCCATTTCTCCATTTCACTCGGCCACAACCTTGTGTGAAGGATTTCATGGTGGTTGTGTATTCAATCAAAACTGCATTTCCCAGTCATCGCCACAACTTTGTGAATTATTTCAGTGGTGGATTGATGTATTCAACACAAATCATTTTCACCTCGCTCACCACACTTTGTTTCAATTTATCAGTGGTGTCTGTATTCAATCAAATGCATTTTCCACACGCCACAACTTGTGTGAATTATTTCAGTGGTGGGAATAAACGCCATGTATTCAATCACAAAGTCCGCCCATTTCTCCAGTCACTCAGCCACAACTTGTGTGAATTATTTCAGTGGTGGGTCGCTGTATTCAATCACAAATGCCCCAATTTTCTCCAGTCACTCGGCCACAATTGAGTGAATTATTTCAGTGGTGGATTCATGTATTCAACACAAACCTCCCATTTCTCCAGTCACTCGCCACAACTTGTGTGAATTATTTCAGTGTGGGTCACTGTATTCAATCACAAATGCCCCATACTCCAGTCACTCCGCCACAACTTGTGTGAATTATTTCAGTGGTGGGTCGCCATTAATCAACAAACCTCCGCCCCATTTCTCCAGTCACTCGCCACAACTTGTGAATTATTTCAGTGGTGGGTCGCTGGTATTCAATCACAAACCGCCCATTTCTCCAGTCACTCGGCCACAACTTGTGTGAATTATTCAGTGGTGGGTCATTCTCGAACACTCGATTCAATCACAAACCTCCATTTCTCCAGTCACTCGGCCACAACATTGTGTGAATTATTTCATGTGGTGGTCGTCCATCATTCAATCACAAACCTCCATTTCTCAGTCACTACATCCACAACTGTTGCGTGAATTATTTCAATGGTGGGTCACTGTATCAATCACAAACCTCCCATTTCTCCAGTCACTCAGCCACAACTTGTGTGAATTATTTCAGTGGTGGGTCATTGTATTCAATCACAAACGCCCCATTTCTCCAGTCACTCAGCTACAACTTGTGTGAATTATTTCAGTGGTGGGTCGCTGTATTCAATCACAAACGCCCCATTTCTTCAGTCACTCAGCCACAACTTGTGTGAATTATTTCAGTGGTGGGTCGCTGTATTCGATCACAAACCTCCCATTTCTCCAGTCACTCAGCCACAACTTGTGTGAATTATTTCAGTGGTAATCACAAACCTCCCATTTCTCCAGTCACTCGGCCACAACTTGTGTGAATTATTTCAGTGGTGGGTCGCTGTATTCAATCACAAACTTCCCATTTCTCCAGTCACTTGGCAACAACTTGTGTGAATTATTTCAGTGGTGGATTGCTGTATTCAATCACAAACCTCCCATTTCTCCAGTCACTCGGCCACAACTTGCGTGAATTATGTCAGTGGTGGGTCATTGTATTCAATCACAAACCTCCCATTTCTCCAGTCACTCAGCCACAACTTGTGTGAATTATTCCAGTGGTGGGTCACTGTATTCAATCACAAACGCCCCATTTCTCCAGTCACTCAGCCACAACTTGTGTGAATTATTTCAGTGGTGGGTCGCCGTATTCCATCACAAACGCCCCATTTCTCCAGTCACTCAGCCACAACTTGTGTGAATTATTTCAGTGGTGGGTCGCTGTATTCAATCACAAACCTTCCATTTCTCCAGTCACTCAGCCACAACTTTTGTGAATTATTTCAGTGGTGGGTTGCTGTATTCAATCACAAACCTCCCATTTCTCCATTCACTCAGCCTCAACTTGTGTGAATTATTTCAGTGGTGAGTCGCTGTATTCAATCACAAACGCCCCATTTCTCCAGTCACTCGGCCACAACTTGTGTGAATTATTTCAGTGGTGGGTCGTTGTATTCAATCACAAACGCCCCATTTCTCCAGTCACTCAGCCGTAACTTGTGTGAATTATTTCAGTGGTAATCACAAACCTCCCATTTCTCCAGTCACTCAGCCACAACTTGTGTGAATTATTTCAGTGGTGGGTCGCTGTATTCGATCACAAACCTCCCATTTCTCCAGTCACTCGGCAACAACTTGTGTGAATTATTTCAGTGGTGGATCGCTGTATTCAATCACAAACCTCCCATTTCTCCAGTCACTCAGCCACAACTTGTGTGAATTGTTTCAGTGGTGGGTCGCTGTATACCGTCCTTCTTCCTGACCATAGCCAATTACGCGTCCGATCTGACGTCTGATGACATCTCCAATAGTACACTAGTCAACAAGGATAACACAACGATCAATGGCAACAACATGCAGGAAGCCAGCTAGTGAGTCACCATTGTACTTTTCTTTTTCTTTTATTTGAAATTCAGTGCGTATTCATTTATTGAGCAATAATATTGTTCAATAAATGTAAATCCATCAATTAAAATTTCCAGATGATATCCTAAATTTTCACTTACGAACATTTTAGTCGTACTAAGTTTAGTGAAACGGCCCCCAGGACAGCAGTTTGTTTTTCACTACTTGTTATTATACCCCCGGCATACAGGGGGTATATACCGTCTGTTTCACGAAACCTGCCCATATTTTATGGCCATATAAACAATTCAAAAACAATATTTTTTATGATAATATTAAATTTTATCAAAATATAAGAGTGAGCCTTCTTTTTATTTCGTAAAATTTTGTCCAATATTGATTTTATTGTGAAAAAACAATTTCCCCATTGGAATTTTTTTCTAATTTCAGAAATAGTGGACCGATTTTCAAAATTTAACTTTTGTTTTCTGTTTAGCTCGACTATTCGAAGAATAAGTTGAGCTTATGTTGTCACCCCGGAGTCGGCGTCAGCGTCACCGTCACGCCTTGGTTAAGGTTTTTATTCAACGTTGTATATGGAATACTACTGGCCCTAAACCCACCATACTTGCACAACTTCATATCCTAGTGATGTACATCAATAACCCCTGATCTATATTTGACCTTGACCTACATTTCCTCTTGAATTACTTAGTTAATTCCCCTTGGTTAATGTTTTTAGTCAACCTTGGTTAAGGTTTTTAGTCAACCTTGGTTAAGGTTTTTAGTCAACCTTGTACATGGAATACTAGTGTGCATACAGACACCATTCTTGGACAACCTTTTCTCATAGCGATGTACATCAATAAACCCTGATCTATATTTGACCTTGACCTACATTTCCTCTTGAATTACTTAATTAATTCCCCTTGGTTAAGGTTTTTAGTCAAGCTTGTATATGGAATACTCCTACACCCACCATACTTGAACAACTTCATCTCCTAGTGATATACATCAACAACCCCTGACCTATATTTGACCTTGACCTACATTTAACCTTGAATTACATAGTTAATTCCCCTTGTTTAATGTTTTTAGTCAACCTTGGTTAAGGTTTTTAGTCAAGCTTGTACATGGAATACTAGTTTGCATACAGACACCATACTTGGACAACCTTTTCTCATAGGGATGTACATCAATAACCCCTGATCTATATTTGACCTTGACCTACATTTCCTCTTGAATTACTTAGTTAATTCCCCTTGGTTAAGGTTTTTAGTCAAGCTTGTATATGGAATATTCCTGGCCCTACACCCACCATACTTGGACAACTTCATCTCCTAGTGATGTACATCAACAACCACCTTTCCTATATTTGACCTTCACCTACATTTAACCTTGAATTACTTAGTTAATTCCCCTTAGTTAAGGTTTTTAGTCAACCTTGGTTAAGGTTTTTAGTCAAGCTTGTACATGGAATACTATTGTGCATACAGACACCATACTTGGACAACCTTTTCTCATAGGGATGTACATCAATAACCCCTGATCTATATTTGACATTGACCTACATTTCCTCTTGAATTACTTACTTAATTCCCTCCCCTTCGTTAAGGTTTGTAGTCAAGCTTGTATATGGAATACTCCTGGCCCTACACCCACCATACTTGGACAACTTCATCTCCTAGTGATGTACATCAACAACCCCTGACCTATATTTGACCTTGACCTACATTTAACCTTGAATTACATAGTTAATTCCCCTTGGTTAAGGTTTTTAGTCAACCTTGGTTAAGGTTTTTAGTCAAGCTTGTACATGGAATACTATTGTGCATACTAAAACCATACTTGGACAACCTTTTCTCATAGCGATGTACATCAATAACCCATGATCTATATTTGACCTTGACCTACATTTCCTCTTGAATTACTTACTTAATTCTCCTTGGTTAAGGTTTTTACTCAAGCTTGTAGATGCAATACTCCTGGCCCTACACCAACCATACTTGGACAACGTCATCTCCTAGTGATGTACATCAATAATCCCTGACCTATATTTGACCTTGACCTACTTTTATCCTTGGATTACTTTCTTATTTCCCTTGGTTAGGTTTTTAAGTCAAGCTTGTATATGGAATAATTCCTGGGCCTACAGCAACCATACTTGGAAAACTTCATCTCCTAGTGATGTACATCAATAACCCCTGACCTATATCTGACATTGACCTACATTTAACCTTGAATTACTTACTTAATTTCCCTTTGTTAAGGTTTTTAGTCAGCCTTGGTTAAGGTTTTTATGCAGGTCGCGGCCACATTGACCTACATTTAACCTTGAATTACTTACTTAATTTCCCTTGGTTAAGGTTTTTAGTCAACCTTGGTTAAGGTTTTTATGCAGGCCGCGGCCACCTTGTTTGTCAAGCTATGTGTACATCGACAACCCTTGTAGTCGAGCTATGCTGTTCTCCTACAGCTCTTGTTTAGATGATTATCAAGCTATCTAGCCAGGTTTCGGGGTAAATTTTTGTAATAAAATCAATATTTGACCAAATTTCACGAAATAAAAAGAAGGCTCATTCTTAAATTTTGATAAAATTTAATTTTATCGAAAAAAATACTTGTTTTTGCATGGTTTATATGGCTGTAAAATTAGGGCAGGTTTTGTGAAACAGACAGTAGTTTTCGTCATTACGTCCATTCGTCCATTTGTCAATTCATCCATCTGTTCGTCAGTCCATCGATCTGTCCGTCCATCTCATTTGCGTTAAAGTCAGATTGACTTCAAACTTCATATATTTCCTTATCATCATCTATATTTTCATTCAATTTAAAAAAAAACGGTGGGCGGCAGGCGGTCGGGTGGCAGACAGTAAAACTGCATAGTTTGTATACACAACCCTTCTGAAACTCTTCATTCAATCGATCTGAAACTACACACACGTCTGCTACACATATTGAAGATGCGCACCTTGGTGTTTTTATGCAGAAAATATATTTTTTAACAAAAATATTTGTGGAGGGGCACCTTGAAGAGAAGTAGCTTAAAAACGATTTCTGTTCAACCCAAGAGAGCAAAGGCAACGACTGCTAGATTTATACATCATACATTCTTGAACATGAATCCGGTGTCGGTCAATCAAATTAGGTGGGACAAGGTCACTTTTGAGGTCATTAAGTGCAAATAGGTCAAATGAGTTCAAAAACATATTTATACCCACTTTTTTGGGGAAAAAAAATGGGTATATTGTTTTCGTCACGAGTGTCCGTCCGTCCGTATGTCCGTACGTCCGTACGTCCGTCCGTCCGTCCGTACGTCCGTCACGTTTCTTGTAACTCGAAAAACATTTTCACCTTCATACCTACGCGCCTGATATTTGGTATGTAGCTTCGTTATCATGTGCAGATGCGCAAAGTGAATTCCGATTTTTGATCCGACCCTCCATCATCGATTACCTCCCCCTTTCGGACTCAGAATTTCCCATTTTTTCCTTGTAACTCGAAAAACTTTTTCACCTTCATACCTACGCGCCTCATATTTGCTATGTATCTTCGTTATCATGTGCAGATGCGCAAAGTGAATTCGGATTTTTCATCCGACCCTCCATCATGGATTATCTCCCCCTTTCGGTCTCAGAATTTCCCATTTTTTCCTTGTAACTCGAAAAACTTTTTCACCTTCATACCTATGCGCCTGATATTTAGTATGTACCTTCGTTATCATGTGCAGATGCGCAAAGTGAATTCCGATTTTTGATCCGACCCTCCAGAACAGTTTGCTTTCAAAAATAAAATACATGTTTCAAAACAACATTTAATGATTTATGTCAATATTTTAGAAGAATAGTAAAGTAAACTTTAAATTCACTTAAAATACCCATTTGTGAACTTCGATGTGCATAAATTATGCATATTTAGTTAATACCCAACTGAAATATCACGAAATTCGGGTTCCGGTAACATCGATTGGAAAAAGTTGCAAAAGGACGAAACTACGTAGGTACGAAATCGCCGAAATTCTCCAAGATATTTACGGATTCTTTTTACGTTTTTTTACTATAGAGTTAGCCAAATCAGATTGAAATAAATAATTAATAATGTAATAAACATTATTAGTTCTCAACATCAAATGATTCCATCAGAATATATCGATTTCGTACGTAAATCTTGAAACAAAACTTTCGCACTTTTCGTCAAAGCAGAAAGTTGCAATCATCGGCCTTTCGGATGGCAATTTAATGATAATTTCAACCGTTTAAACATCATATTTGTGACAGAAAACATCAATAAACTACAGTTAAGATACTTACCTTAAATTTACAACATGTCAACTTTCAACTCCATTTACAGAATATACGGCTAATTTTGGAAATAAATAACGGCAAATTACGATGACGTCTGCTCTGAAATATCTGTCAACTTGCGGACGTAATTTAAGGAAATCGACTATATTTTAATGCTACATCTGTGACTAATTACGAATTTATGTATGGTATTTGGCTACACCCGACACATTACACAGATCTATTTGTAAATACACGTCGCTTTGTGTGGACAAAAATTGATAATGAGCAGTCGTGTGTGACGAGGTGTTGATCTGATGACACCACACAGCTGTGACCCTTAGGCAATGTTTTGAAATTGACGTGTCGTTTTGATGTGTGCCGCAACACCTCACTGTCGGAGACAACATGACAATTAACGATATACACAGATCTATTAGACGGCTGGTTATTGAAAAAAAAAAGTAGTCCAGTACACCTTCGCCGATATTGTTTTCAGAAAATCAGTAATAATTTCCGTAAATGGTGTTGAAAAGTCGACAAAAATTATATCACCGTATTTAGTTGTGCCGATATTGTTTTAAAAAATCAGTATTTTTTTTCCGTAAATGGTGTTGAAAATTGACACAAAATATATTGCCGCATTTCTCCGATATTCGTTTAGAAAATCACCAATATTTTCTGTAAATGGTGTTGACACAAAATTCAGCGCTCACGCGGAATTCAAATAAAATAAAAAATAATAATTTAATAAATAGACGCCAAATTTTACTGTGTTTGCGGCCAGTGAATTCTGGTCGTGGTAGCCACATGCGCAGTTCCAACAGTGTTGTGATCAGATGGAGGACAATAAGTATTTCAAATTCATAAAAAAATGTTTGCTGTCCGAAAATTAATTAATTGTGACAGCCAAAAAAATAGATTTTGGGACAGTAAAAAATGATATGGTATAGACAGTACCTCAAACTTAAAAAAACATTTTTATAGCTATTTTTATTAAAATCACAAAAATAATATATATGGAGAAAAAAAAATATGTACCATGTCGAGGTTTGAACCCCCGACCCTGTCGAGAATCGATAATTAAATCATAGAAGTCGGCGACCTTAACCTCGCAACTATTGCGCCATTTACGACGATTACATTTATACAGAAGTGCTATCAGTATTACGCAACCATTTGAACGTAATAATTATTAAATTATTTTTGCAACTCCATCTACAACGATACCGTTACAGAGATACGCTATTGAAACAACATGTATTAGTACCCATAACATATCGAAGTAATGTATCATATATATCACAGGAGATAGATTAAAACTATGTATACTAATAAACAGAACAATCCGCTTGGCTCGTATGAAAATAGTTCGCGTGATATTGATTATCTCCCTTGCCGAAAGTAGTTCACCGATTTATTAATTCCAAATAAGACGTGTTTGCGTAATGATAATTACAATGTAGCTATAGTCAACTATCGATAGTTGGCAGTGTATCTCGATACATGTATCGTGAAGATATGTACCTCAATCTATCGATACATCAATACTATCGGTCCACCACTAACAATTATACACTTCTAATTCCTATGCAATTATACATATCTAATTCCTATACAGAACATTTTGTGCCTACTGAGTGGGCATGTACCTTTAACCCTTAGAATGCGGGAACCGAAAATAATCGTCTGCTGACAGTTCATAGTTTGTCTTTTCTCTCAGTAAAAAACATGGTTTGGCAGCATTTTAGAATCATTTCCAATGGAAATGATTCTAAAGTGCTGCCAAACCAAGTTTTTGATGAGAAAAATGGAAAAATAAAAAATATTCAGCAGACGACACAAATTAATTCAGCATTGTAAGGGTTAAGTACCCTATATCTCTATTGTGCCCACTGGGACCATCAAATACCTCAGCGGGCACATTTCTGGACACGACCATCTAGTTTTTAAGTTAATTAAATAGAAAATTAAACAGATTTGTTAAGAGTTCAATATCATTTTACTTGTGTGCCTATTTCAGCTACCTGGCCAAGTATTTTTTATCATGTTTTACTGCGAACAAAATTAAATTAAAAATAAACACCAGACGACAAAATTTAAATCAACATTGTAAGAGTTAGCGTATTTATTCTAATAGTTGCCCCCTCTCTAATAGTAGCCCACCTCCATATTTGCGTTCTAAATATGTTATTTTCACATACAAAAGCCATTTAAAACTTTGTAACTTTGTTTTAAATGTCTTTTGCATGTGAAAATAACATACTTTGATCCTATTTTCCACGTTTTGATCCCCACAAATTGCATAGCCCCGGGGGCGTTTATTAGAATAAATACGGTAACTAACATTTTACTTGTGCCTATTTCAGCTTCCTAGCCAAGTTTTACCAGGTTAAGGAATACGGAGAGTTGATATTCAAAGATGTCGTCAACTCCTGGTGGCTCATACTGGCGTATGTATATCATCGTAATCAATACAGACAAGCCGTGAGGCGTCGTACCCTATAAGATGTGCGAGTTGTCATGAAAAATGAGTACAAAGACTGTGATCTCAGTGCTCCAGATAAGGAATTAGTAATTGGGTATTGTCACTCCATCATGTCTTAAGCAATTGGGTAAAATAAAATCACACTACTGTTTACACATCAACAGACAGAAATTGTTGAATAGTTTGCTTTGAAATGAAAACAAGTCTTGGCATTTCATTAGAATTGTCACCATGGAAATAATTCTAATGAAATACCAAGATGTGTTTTCTTACAAAATAAGAGAAATATGCTATATTTGTGGTCTAGCTGTTTATTGTTTTCTGCAGCATGAAAAAGGTACCATAAAATTTGTATTGATTTTTGATACTCGCTATACTTCTGAATTCAATTGGGTTTTTGGCAATTTTAATTGGGTATTTAAGCAAATACGCAGCTTATCTGGAGTTCTGGATCTTTTTCATAAATGATGTCGAAAGTTAGTGAAAATTTTGTAGCGAATTTGGAATTTTAGTCCACATTTGCGCTGAATGTTTTAACATTCAACGTCATTTACGGAAAATTATAAATATTGTAAAAAAAATTCATATTGACTGATATTTTTTGTATATTAGTTCGAAAGTTGGTGAAATGTTCGTAGCAAATGTGGAATTTGTAAATATTTTTCATCTTTTCATAAAGAAAATTGCAGACTTTGTTAGGTTAAATATCTCGTGGCTTGTGTCATATATAGAGCGATCTTATAAATAGCAAGGTGCATGATCACTTGGTTACAACAACAACAACAATGGCTGAAAGTGTTGAAAGCACGCCCACTCCAAAGTAAGTATTATTTGATAGTTTCCTTAATATGCAACGGATTTTGATGAAATATGGCACAGCAAACACGTCTTCATGAGCTGCATTTGGTGGTACCGGGACTTCGGCTCATACTTATGTCGATATTGCAAAGAATCGATTTCCGTGTCAGTAGACACGGAAATCGATTCTCTGCAAAAACAACAGAAGTTTGGGCCAAAGTACCGAGACCACAAAATTCAGCTTAACAAGAAGCGTTTGATGCACCATATTCCATCAAAACCCGTTACATAATAAGGACAATATCAGGGTTCAAGCTAGCCCTTCAAAATAGGGAGAAGTTTTCACTAAAAAATAGAGAAAATAGACTATTTTTTCCAAAATTTCTGTTTTATGTAGTGAAAAACTTCTCCCTCAACTCAAAATAGGGAGAAGTCAGACAATTTAGTGAGAGAATTTCTCCCACTTCGCCCTGTAAACGGATCTCTGAATATAAAATAATACGTACATTGAATCGGAGGCGCTTCTGGAAGTTTCAGTAATTGTTGTTGTTGTTGTAACCACGTGATCATGCACCTTGAATAGGTTGATTACATAAAATGGACTTTCACAGTGTATTACACAGTAAACTCCCACGCCGAACTACTTTCCGTAACCATGAGGCGCAGTTAAAATAATTCTTAAGAAAACGGAAAATAAACACATTTTCTTGATGAATTTATTTCAAATGCTGGAATTATAAGGAATGAATGGCCTTTTGTGGAATTTATCGGGGATATAAACTTGGAAAAGTCGCGGGAATACTGGACGAGGCCTTAAAGAATTTCAATTTTCGAAAAAAAATCAAAACCAAAAAAAACTTTTTCGAAAATTGTAATTTTTTATCGCTTCGTCCAGTATTCCCGCGACTTTTCCAAGTTTATACCCCGATAAATTCCACAAAAAGGCCATTCATTCCTATAGTGTTAAGTATATCTCATAATACACTAGCGTATTACATGTCACATGATCAATACGACTTCTGTGTATGATGCTGTGCTTATGCAATACATACTTGGGATCTAACATTTGTGTTGATTGAATTTGATATTTATTAAACTGGTTGACTGGTTTCTTAAGAAACTCGACACAGCTTCATTTGTTAAGGCCATAGCAAGTTCTTCCTCTGTTAAGCGTCCGCGTGCGGGTAGGTTTTGAGCGTGGTTCTCTGAAAAAAATGAAACAAACTATTTTACAATTTACTGGTGAAGTAATATGAAAATTGATTTGGGACTTGTCTAAGTTTTAAATCTGTTCATGAATAGAGTGTTTTCTTATTATTTTGCGGCAATTTAAATTTATATTAAAAAAAAGTTTTTAACATAAATTTACATTTTATTTTATTTTCAATACCTTGGTTGTTTTTGCCGGATATGGCCATCCTGGTGGATGCTTAACAGAGAAAAACAATGGCATGGCCTAATATGAAATAAATAAACTTGTTGAATTAAAGGTACATGCCCACTCAGTACTACAGTAGGCACAAAATGTTCTTTATATCAGACATCAGCATTTTCAGGCAAAATAAACATTCATTCACCATAACCCCATGTATTGATTGGCATTATTATACATTTTATCATTATTATCAGACGTCACTTTCCACACTGATATCAGGGGCAATAACCGTGTTTCCTTAAAATGTTAACGGATATTACTGTTTATTATCTGTATTCATTTTTAGCTCGCCTGCACAAAGTGCGGAAGAGCTTATGGCATACCCCCAGCGTCGTCGGCGGCGTCGACTTCGTCCACAAACTTAACGTTGGGTAAATCTCTTATAACTTCTGTTTCCTTTCATGCAACACCTTGTTATTTCATACATGCATTCGTCTGATGATACTCTATCGTGCTATAGAAAATCCATGATCCACCGTCCATCCCTTACCCCAAGGTCAAGGTCACATGTTCATAAACTTAACGTTGGGGTAAATGTTGTGTAACTTCTGTTTATTTACAGGGAACGCCTTCATATTTCATACATGCATTCATCTGATGACCCTCTATCATGCTGTAGCAAATGCACGACCCACCACCCAACCCTTACCCCAAGGTCAAGGTCACAAACTTAGCACATTCATAAACTTATGTTGGGGTAAATGTCTTATAACTTCTGTTTCCTTTCATGGAACACCTTGTTATTTCATACATGCGTTCCTCAGATGACTCTCTATCATGCTGTAGCAAATCCATGACCCACCGCCCACCCCTTACCCAAAGATCAAGGTCACAAATTTAGCACATTCATAAACTTAACGTTGGGGTAAATTTCTTATAACATCTGTTTCCTTTCATGGAACGCCTTGATATTTCATACATGCATTCGTCTGATGATACTCTATCGTGATATAGCAAATCCATGACCCACCGTCCATCCCTTACTCCAAGGTCAAGGTCACATACTTAGCATGTTCATAAACTTAACGTTGGGGTAAATGTTGTGTAACTTCTGTTTATTTACAGGGAACGCCTTCATATTTCATACATGCATTCATCTGATGACCCTCTATCATGCTGTGGCAAATCCACGACCCACCACCCAACCCTTACCCCAAGGTCAAGGTCACAAACTTAGCATGTTCATAAACTTAACGTTGGAGTAAATGTTGTGTAACTTCTGTTTCTTTACAGGGAATGCCTTCATATTTCATACGTGCATTCATCTGATGACCCTCTATCATGCTGTAGCAAATCCACTACCCAACACCCAACCCTTACCCCAAGGTCAAGGTCACAAACATAGCACATTCATAAACTTAACATTGGGGTAAATGTCTTATAACATCTGTTTTCTTTCATGGAACGCCTTGATATTTATACATGCATTCCTCAGATGACCCTCTATCATGCTTTAGCAAATCCATGACTCACCACCCAACCCTTACCCCAAGGTCAAGGTCACAAACCTAGCACATTCATAAACTTAACGTTTGGGTAAATGTTGTGTAACTTCTGTTTATTTACAGAGAATGCCTTCATATTTCATACATGCATTCATCTGATGATACTCTATCGTACTATACCAAATCCATGACCACCCCCCACCCCCACCCCTTTCCCCAAGATCAAGGGCACAAACTTAGCACATTCATAAACTTAACATTGGGGTAAATGTGTTGTAACATCTGTTTCCTTTCATGGAACGCCTTGATATTTCATACATATGCATTCATCTGATGATACCCTATCGTGCTATCGCAAATCCATGACCCACCGCCCACCCCTTACCCCAAGGTCAAGGTCACAAACTTAGCACATTCATAAACTTAACGTTGGGGTAAATGTCTTATAACATCTGTTTCCTTTCATGGAACGCTTTGATATGTCATACATGCATTCATCTGATGATCCTCTATTGTGCTATAGCAAATCCATGACCCACCCCCACCCCTGGAATCAGGTTGTCCGTCCCATCCGTGCGTCCGTCCATCCGTGCATTTGTGCGTCTGTTCGTCCGTCCGTCACTAAACTTAACATCAGAGAAATATTGTTATAACTTCTATTTCCTTCATCTAAAATGTTAATATTTTTACACATGCATTCCTGTAAGGCTCTACTACCATGCTGTGCCAAATCCACGACCGTCCAACCCCCGCTGATCCCAAGGTAAAGGTCAAATACTTAGTCTCTTTTGTACAAAAGTTAACATCAGAGAAATATTGTTATAACTTATATTTCCTTCATTTAAAATGTTTAATATTTCACTCATGCATTCCTGTAAGGTTCTACTACCATGCTGTGTCAAATCCACGACCGTCCAACCCCCGCTGATCCCAAGGTCATGGTCAAATACTTAGTCTGTTTACAAAACTTAACATCAGAGAAATATGTAATAACTTCTATTTCCTTCATTGCAGATTCTTAATATTTCATGCATGCATTCCTCTAAGGCTCTACTATCATGCTGTGACATATCACCGCTGATCGCAAGGTCAAGGTCATATACGTAGTGTTGTCTCTTTACAGCACTTAACATCAGAGAAATTGGTTATAACTTCTACTTCCTTGCTCAGATCTGCTTCACATTTCACACTCGCATTGCTCCAATGGAACTCTACCACCCTGTGACACATTCACGTTCGTGCCACCCCTGCTAAGCCCAGAGTGAAGGTCACAAGCCCACACACTTGGAAAATTTTACATATTTAGGGGTACCTGGGCCCACGCGGGGGGTATTCCGTAAGCCTCGCTTACTGACCAATCTAGTTCATACATGCATTCATCTGATGATACTCTATCATGCTATAGCAAATCCATGACCCACCCCCACCCTTTTCCCCAAGGTCAAGGTCACAAACTTAGCACATTCATAAACTTAATGTTGGGGTAAATGTCTTGTAACATCTGTTTCCTTTCATGGAACACCTTGATATTTCATACATATGCATTCATTTGATGATACCCTATCATGCTATCGCAAATCCACAACCCACCACCCAATCCTTACCCCAACGTCAATGTCACAAACTTCGCATGTTCATAAACTTAACATTGGGTAAATGTTGTATAACTTCTGTTTCTTTACAGGGAACGCTTTGATATTTCATACATGCATTCATCTTATGATCCTCTATTGTGCTATAGCAAATCCATGACCCACCCCCACCCCTTACACCAGGGTCAAGGTCACAAACTTAGCACATTCATAAACTTAACGTTGGGGTAAATGTATTATAACATCTGTTTCCTTTGATGAAACACCTTGATATTTCATACATGCATTCCTCAGATGACACTATATCATGCTGTAGCAAATCCACAATCCACCATCCGTGGGTGGCAGGTGGGAGCACGTGAGGGGTAATTTAATGATCCGGGTTCATCCTTACCGGAATCCTGACTGGAGACCTGGTTTGGCCCTCACATACGTCTTTGTCATTTTGTATGTGACAGTTGAATCTGGTTATACCCCTTATGTGAGTATTACGATAATCGTAATCCTATTTTAGGGGAAGGGGCCAAGTGACTTGGTGTGGTATGGACCTGGCACCAGGTCAGGATATTCTAATTTCAGGGCTGAATATATTTGTTCTCGATGTAAATATTCCGTTCTGATTTTGGTATTTTCCCCCCAATGCAGCCGGTTAAAATGGGATCGAACCCATTTGCCCGGCCTTACATGACCTTAGCTGTTGATAGGCCGTTAAACACTAATAAACAAACAAAAAAACAACCCACCATCCAACCCTTACCCCAAGGTCAAGGTCACAAACTTAAGCATGTTCATAAACTTCACGTTGGGGTAAATGTTGTGTAACTTCTGTTTCTTTACAGGGAACACTTTGATATTTCATACATGCATTCCTCTGATGATCCTCTATTGTGCTACAGCAAATCCATGACCAACCCCGCACCCCTTTCCCCGAGATCAACATCATAAACCTAACGTTGGAGTAAATGTCTTTTTATAACTTCCGGTTCTTTACAGGGAACGCCTTGATATTTCATACGTGCATTCGTCTGATAATCCTCTATTGTGCTACAGCAAATCCATGACCCACCCCCACCCCTTTCCCCAATGTCACAAACACATTCATACATGTATTCCTCATGTGAATAGCTATCATGCAACTTAGTGCGTTCATAAACTTAGCGTTGGGTTAAATTTCGTTTTACTTCTGTTTTCAGGGAGTGCATTGATATTTCATACATGCATTCATCTTAATATGCTATATCTGTGCTATAGCAAATCCACGACCCACCTTCCACCACTGACCTCAATGTCAAGGTCCACCGCACACCCCTTAACCCAAGGTGAAGTTATATAATATTCATGTTTTTCATACAACTGTGCCAAGTTTGAGTGAAGTCTGCCAACAGGCGAGCTTCGTTGTCTTCTAACAACTCTTGTTTGATGTGCAATGATCATACTTTATAATCTGTCGAAAATATTATTTTTGAGGTGATGCATTTAATTAGTATAAATAATTAAAAAATGTCATGCCTCATTTGCATATGAAATTAGCCTGATACCACCGCTCGTCACTATCAGTAAAATAATCATTTCTAAATGTTTGTATCTGTATAGCGGGCACTCGTAATTTTTAGAACTGGTGGAATAGTGACACAATTACACTTATTTAATTGCTATAAAGAACATTTTGTGCCTACTGAGTGGGCATGTACCGTTAAATATATATCATAATACACTAGTGTAATATATGTCAGGTGATCAGTACAACTTCTGTGTATGATGCTGTGCTTATGCAATACATAGGATCTTCTAACATTTGTGTTGATTAAATTTGATATTTATTAATGGAACTAATTCTCAAGTGCTGTCAAAGCATGTTGTAAATCATTCTAAAGTGCTGTCAAGGCATGTTTTTGATGATGAAAATGGAAAATAGAAAATAAACAGCAGACAACAAAAAATTAAGATAGCGATGTAAGGGTTAATAAAGCGCGAATAATCATGTTTCAGGTGTCTTGGTGGAGCGATGGTCTTCTGTTTCATCTGGATCGTCCTGCTGCGTTGGATCGCGGGAATCATGGTCTGGTTTTCGATTATAGCTTTCCTCGGCGTCTGGTCATACGGTGAGTACCGAAATAGTCGGACACGATGTATCATGGGGAACACATGTACATATGACACGCCATATGAGTTTGTACCTTCGGACATCTGCATAATTTCATTAAATACAAAATTTACAATATTTTTCATAAATAAATTCAAAAGGTGACAACATTTTCAGAGTGCATCCGGATTTATATTCCTCATGTACTCTGAACATTTTGGCAATTTATAACTTTCGATGCCATATATGGAAAATATTTCATGAAATTAAGCAGATGTCCGAATGTACAAAATCACATGGCATGTCTCATATATGGTTTCTCACAATGTTCATGATCTGGTTGATGCTTGTAGCTTTTCCTCGGTGTCTTGTCATTCGGTGGGTACCGCAATCACCCAAACTAGTCAGAGACAATTTATCCTGGGGCACACATGTACATATATGGTTCTCACAATGTTTACTTTGAGGGAGTAATCATTTATTTTTCCTGAAATGCATTATTTCATATAGAACTAAAAAATGCATATATTTCATGATTAAAAATATGCAGAATTATTATACTGAATTTATTACATTATCACAGCCAAATTAATAAATTCAGTATAATAAAAATTAATAAATTTCTCATAAAATTGAAAATTTCTCCCTCAAAGTATACTTTGCTACTTTGCAATGTTGATGAAATGGGCTACTGGTTGACGCTTGTGGCTTCTTCGGCGTCTGGTCATTCGGTGAGTACCGCAATCACCCGAAATAGTCGGACACTATTGTTGCGTTCAACAAGATTGAGAAATAACAAAAATAAAATATTTAATAAATTTCTTGCCCGTAAAGGTGTATTCCGAAAGAAAGGGGTTAAACATCTGTATGATTAATGTCGATGGGTTTCATTGTCATTTTTGTAGCGCCCTCTTGCGGACAGCGTGATATAGTCGGCACATTGGCGTACATACGTACGTGTGTCTGGGTTAGAATTGTTGTTAAAGTTTTTCTGTATACTATCAAAGCCTCGGCGGGTGCGACATGCGGGTCGCAGCCATCTAGTTTCTGATTAAAATGTATACCGGTAGTTATGATCGCAACATACAATTTCATGTCTTGGAGGGCTCTGCATCCAGAGCTCCAGATAAGCTGCGTCTTTGCTTAAATGCCTAATTAAAATTGCCAAAAACCCAATTGAAATCAGCGAGTATCAAAAAGCAATAACAATTTTGTGGTACCTTTATCATGCTGCAGAAAACAATAAACAGACCACAAATATAGCATATTTTTCTTATTTTCCATGAAAACACATCTTGGTATTTCATTAGAATTGTCTCCAAGGAGAAATTTCTAATGAAATGTCAAGCAAGACATGTTGTCATTTCGAAGCAAACTATTCAATAATTGCTGTCTGTTGATGTGTAAACAGTAGTGTGATTTTATTGTACCCAATTCAAATTTTGAAATACGCAATTGCTTCAGAAATGATGGAGTGAAAATACTCAATAACTAATTCCTTATCTAGCGCCCTGCTGCATCTGTTTGAATTACAGTGGAACAACTCTGAGTCCGGTTTAGAGAGGTTCCATTGTACGGTGAGGTTCCCAGATTGTCCATTGTAGAGATGTTCCACTGTACGGGGGCCTCCCAGATTGTCCATTGTAGGATGTTCCCACTGTACGGGGGGGCCTCCCAGATTGTCCAGTATAGAGATGTTCCAACTGTACTGGGGCCTCCCAGATTGTCCATTGTAGTAAATGATCCACCCTGTACTGGGCCTCCCAGATTGTCCATTGTAGAGTATTTCCATGTACGGGGGCCTCCCAGATTGTCCATTGTAGATGTTCCACTGTACGGGGGGCTCCCACCATTGTCCATTGTAGAGATGTTCCACTGTACTGGGGCCTCCCAGATTGTCCAGTATAGAGAGGTTCCACTGTACGGGGGCCTCCCAGATTGTCCAGTGTAGAGATGTTCCACTGCACGGGGGCCTCCCAGATTGTCTAGTGTAGAGAGGTTCCACTGCACGGGGCCTCCAGATTGTCCATTTTGTGTAGAGATGTTCCACTGCACGGGGCCTCCCAGATTGTCCAGTGTAGAGATGTTCCACTGTACGGGGGCCTCCCAGATTGTCCAGTGTAGAGATGTTCCACTGCACGGGGGCCTCCCAGATTGTCCAGTGTAGAGATGTTCCACTGTACGGGGGCCTCCCAGATTGTCCAGTGTAGAGATGTTCCACTGTACGGGGGACTCCCAAATTGTCCAGTGTAGAGATGTTCCACTGTACGGCGGCCTCCCAGATTGTCCAGTGTAGAGATGTTCCACTGCACGGGGGCCTCCCAGATTGTCTAGTGTAGAGAGGTTCCACTGTACGGGGGCCTCCCAGATTGTCCAGTGTAGAGATGTTCCACTGTACTGGGGCCTCCCAGATTGTCCAGTGTAGAGATGTTCCACTGTACTGGGGCCTCCCAGATTGTCCAGTGTAGAGATGTTCCACTGTACGGGGGCCTCCCAGATTGTCCAGTGTAGAGAGGTTCCACTGTACGGGGGCCTCCCAGATTTTCCAGTGTAGAGAGGTTCCACTTTACCCGACAAAGGTTCCCCAGAGAGTATTTGAGACACGTCATGTGATTTTGTACCTTTAGACATCTGTGTAATGTCATGAAATAAGTTTACAAGATTTACAATATTTTCCGTAAATGGCATCAAATGTTAACAATTATATTCCGCATGTACTGTGAAAATTTTATCAACTTTAGACTTTATTTATGAAAAATATTGTAAATTTTGTAAACGTATTTAATGAAATTACTCAATGTCCAAAGGTACAAATTCACATGGCATGTCTCATTTATTGTTGCAGCAACCTACTACTCGTTTGATCGCTACTTGACCCTGAACGACAGCGAAGCTCCAGACCAGGAATATGGAGTAGCCCCGGCCTTCTCTGGCGAGTTCTCGTATTATCTCACCCTCAAGAAAACCTGGCTCGCATTTGGTAAGTATTTATGTCTTTCAGTCACAGGACATTTTGTGAGGCTTAGCTCACATTTTGTGAGTCGTACTTCACATTTTGTGAGTCTTAGGTCACATTTTGTGAGGCTTAGCTCACATTTTGTGAGTCGTACCTCACATTTTGTGAGGGTTAGCTCACATTTTGTGAGTCGTACCTCACATTTTGTGAGTCTTAGCTCACATTTTGTGAGTCGTACCTCACATTTTGTGAGGCTTAGCTCACATTTCGTGATTCTTACTGCTGTTTGGAATTGTGGAATCTTGTTATGTCACAGTATGTGACAAGAGAGAGTATACATGACCACGGGACTCAAACCCAGAACCTCCTGTTTACCGAACAATCAATTGAACTAACTAGGCACAGATACACACTCCTGCGGTATATATAGCAACCTGCATACATGAATGATGATTTAAAAGACATATCAGGATTGTTTGAAAAAATATTAAAGAAATAAAAATGTGTTTCATCATGGCCCTGTGTAAAGTAGTTTAATTGAAGATATATGACAATAGTAGGACGGCTGACTTTTTTTTCTCGGATTTAAAAAAATAAAAAAAAATAAAAAATGTGTTTTTATCATGGCCCAGTGTAAAGTGGTTTAATTGAAGATATGATGCTACAAACACTGTTGTGTTGTTTCAATTTTCACCGATAACGGTACATAAGTATCAGATTTTGCGTTCAACAAGATAGGAAATCTGATATTTATGTATCTATATGAGTAAAAATAGAAACAACCCGGCGGTCCCAGTATCATTATATACAATCGAGCACCAGTATCTCGAACATCAGTATCTCGATGATTCAGAATTATATCCTTATTTGTTTAATATAAATTTCCTCGGGTATCATCGACCATGCCTATCTCGTATATGTTCTCTATCTCGACTGTTCATTCTGTCCCCTCCGTATAAAAATACGTTAAAATCTCTTTGCTATCTCGATCACATAAACGCTTGGATAAATCATTTAAGTGCCTGGCTGCCAAGATCGATTTGGTTGACACTAATTTTTCAAACATATTATCAAACAAAACAAAATAAATTCACACCTACCTCAGGTTGTTTGCTTAATTAGTCTACCTGGATATATTTGACCATTTGTCACGATTCATTAAGCATATGAAGCTGGTCATTTACGCAAGTCACTGAGATGCCACCTTGTAATGTTGATTATCTTACTACCTTTGGTCATTAGTTAATTTGTGAGTTTACTTGTGGTGTAATGGGTAAAATGATTTCAGATTGTTCGCGAAAATATTCGACCATGTCACTTAATCGCTATCTCGAACCTAGTCCTATCTCGACTATATGGACGAGCTCCCTACGACTTCAAGATACTGGTGATCGACTGTATCTTCAAGTAAACCACTTTACACAGGCCCATGATGAAAATACATTTTTATTTTTTATAGTATTTTTTAACAAAAATCCTGATATGCCCTTTTAATATTCTGAGTTTATTATGCCAGTTAGCAATTGTTTCAAATTTCGCCTTTTTTCTCAATGAAAACATTGTTTGACAACTCTTTAGAATCATTTCCAGGAAATGATTCTAAAGTGCTGCCAAACCATGCTTTTGTAAGTATTGACGCAAAATAACAATTCTGTGTCACAAATGCCAATGCTGACTCCAAGGTTTCCATTTTAAAATGATGGGTTTTCAACATTTTCATTAAATGTACGCAAGTCTATTACGTTTTGGCCGAATGCTTAATATTTCACACATGCATTCCTGTAAGGCTCTACTACCATGATGTGCCAAATCCACGACCGTCCAGCCCCCGCTGATCCCAAGGTCAAGGTCAAATACTTAGTCTCTGTACAAAACTTAACATCAGAGAAATATTGTTATAACTTCTATTTCCTTCACATAAAATGCTTAATATTTCACACATGCATTCCTGTAAGGCTCTACTACCATGCTGTGCCAAATCCACGACCGTCCAACCCCGCTTGATCCAAAGGTCAAGGTCAAATACTTAGTTTTTACAAACCTTAACATCAGAGAAATATTGTTATAACTTCTATTTCCTTCATTTAAAATGCTTAATATTTCACACATGCATTCCTGTAGGGCTCTACTACCGTGCTGTGCCAAATCCACGACCGTCCAACCCCCGCTGATCCCAAGCTCAAGGTCAAATACTTAGTCTCTTTACAAAACTTAACATCAGAGAAATATGTTATAACTTCTATTTCCTTCATCTAAAATGCTTAATATTTCACACATGCGTTCCTGTAAGTACTACCATGCTGTGCCAACTCCACGACCGTCCAACCCCGGCTGATCCGAAGGTCAAGGTCAAATACTTGGTCTCTTTACAAAACTTAACATCAGAGAAATAAGTTATGACGTCCTATTTCCTTCCTTGAAAATTCTTAATATTTCACTCGTACATTCTTCTAAGGTTGTACTATCATGCTGTGACAACTCTACGACCGTCCAACCCCCGCTGATCCCAAGGTGACATACTTAGTCTCTTTACAAAACTTAACATCAGAGAAATATGTTATAACTTCTATTTCTTTCATCGAAAATTCTTAATATTTCATGCATGCATTCCTCTAAGGCTCTACTATCATGCTGTGACAAATCCCCGCTGATCTCAAGGTCAAGGTCACACACTTAGTCTCTTTACAAAACTTAACATCAAAGAAATCGGTTATAACTTCTATTTCCTTGCTCGGATCTGCTTCACATTTCACACACACATTGCTCCAATGGACCTCTACCACCCTGTGATAAATCCACGTTCGTACTGCCCCCGCTAAGCTCAGAGTCAAGGTCACAAGCCCACACACTTGGATTTTTTTTTTACATATTTAGGGGTACCAGGGCGCTCTAGTTATTTCTAAGTTAATGAAGTATTCCTCTGAATCATTAAAGCAAACACATCTAGGAACTATATTTTGTAACGGCTGCTCCATAAATTCAATTTTGTAACCATTTTTAATAATGTCCAGAATCCATTTATCACAAGTTATATCTAACCAATATGTGTAATTATCTGAAATTTTTCCAGCTATAAACAATTCAGGCTTGTTTTTTAAAGAGACCAACCGCATAGTTACTGTGCCATCATCAACTGCTGTTCTTTGTTCTAATATTTGCGACCGCGCCTCCCTCTTCTGTAGCCGATTTCACCAACATTGCAAAGTATACTTTTCTAGCAAAGTATACTTTGAGGGAGTAATCATTTATTTTTCCATAAATGCATTATTTCATATAAAACTAACAAATGCATATATTTGATGATTAAAAGTATGCAGAATTATTATAATGAATTTATAACATTATGACAGCCAATTATCAGTGTAATAAAAATTAATAAATTTATCCTAAAATTGAAAATTTCTCCCTCAAAGTATACTTTGCTAGAAAAGTATACTTTGCAATGTTGGTGAAATCGGCCACTGGTCTTTCCGTTGTTGCGGATACTGAGAGCAACAATGCTTCTCTAAAAAAGAACCACATTTTTCAGTGAAATCCTTGTTGTAATGTCCTTGTTTTGGCTTAAGGGCATGTGATGGTAATTTTCTGTTTTTTTGTGACTGTTGATATACAATTTCACTACCCAGTTTGTTTGTTTCCGACAATGTTTTCATCTGCTGGTTCGAATCATCACCAACAGAAACTCGGATGCAGGTGTTTTTGTGCTGCACAGTTTGCGATACTGTTGTGAGACAGTATGTCATCTGAAGGACCAGAGACCGCCAACAGTCACAAAGTTTTGAATAAAAAAAAAGTTGCCCTCAGTCCCTGCAGTGTAAAAAGGGCTTTTGTTCCACCGTTGAACACAAATTCATCAACAGTTCCGAACACTCATGTATTAAATCTGTGCACAATTATGATAAACCATGTTGACGTTAAATGGAAATGAAGAAACAAACAGCACAGGGCTCCAGATCAGGAATTAGTAATTGAGTATTGTCACTCAATTATTTCTGAAGCAATTGGATATTTCAAAATTTTAATTGGGTAATATAAAATCACACTACTGTTTACACATCAACAGACAGCAATTATTGAATAGTTTGCTTCGAAATGAAAACATGTCTTGGCATTTCATTAGAATTGTCTTGTTGGAGACAAGTCTAATGATATACCAAAATGTGTTTTCATGGAAAATAAGAAAATATGCTATATTTGTGGTCTGTTTATTGTTTTCTGCAGCATGATAAAGGTACCACAACATTTTTATTGCTTTTTGATACTCGCTACTTCTGATTTCAATTGGGTTTTTGGCAATTTTAATTTAGTATTTAAGCAAATACGCAGCTTATCTGGAGCCCTGACAGCAGATGACAACAAAATTAATTTAGCATTGTAAGGGTTAAGTCATCTGATATTCTGTGTATTCTCTACCATCAGGGTGTATTTGTGGGATACTGTTGGCAATCTTCCTCCTGGTTTTCCTGTTCATCGTGAGTAGAATCTGCATCGCCATTGAGTTGATCAAGGAGTCCAGCAGGTACAGTAAATAATAATAATAATAGACTTTATTTTAAGAGGGTTACACATTTAGTTTCAGACTAATCTTCCATGAGGCCCTCATATATCAGGCCTGTACTCAGAGGGGGTTCGACGGGTGCATACGCATCCCCCTTAACCCGCAGGTCTGCAAAGTGGTAATGGCAAGCAGTGTAGATCCAGATGAGCAGGCTCGTAGCGAGCCGTCTCATCAGGATCTGCACTTTTTGCAATTAATTTTCATAATTTTGAGAACAATTAAAAACACCCCATGTTCATGAATGGACTGGTCTGAAAATCAGTTTGTGATGATTTAAATTGGTTGCAAAATTAACAAATTAAAATGCATTCCAGTTACTTAGGGGTGAAAGGGTTAATCTGCCGAGGTCTGTCCGTGGGTGTGCAAAAACAATGTTTAGCCCTTCGCGCCGTCGATAACGCACCCCCCTAAAATAATTCCTGCGTACTGGCCTGATATATACATGTACATATATACAGTATAATGAGCTGGACATGGACGAACCTTACATTCATACCCTCTTTGACAACAACCTGGCTACATTGAGAAAAATGACAAAATTCGAAACAACAACAGACGACAATTTTCGTTTCCCGCATTCTCAGGGTTAAAGGCCTCAGAGTCTCAGATGTGGAATATTTGTACATCATAGTGACAATCCATTGTATTTCAGGGCGATTGGCAACATGATGTTCACGTTGATCTGGCCGATCATTCCGTTCCTGCTTCAGATCATGTTCATTGGCTACTACTTAGTCAGTGCTACGTATCCTTTGTTTATTATTGTGTAACATCATTATTGTGTAACATCATTATTGTGTAACAATCATCATTATCGTGTAACATCATGATCGTGTTACCTTATTATTGGTTAACATCACATTTATGTAACATCAATCATTATCGTGTAACCTCATTATCGTGTAACCTCATTATCATGTAACCTCGTTATGGTGTAACATAATTTCCATGTAGCATTATGATTGTGCCACCTCATTATTGTGTCACCTAATTATCGTGTAACCTCATTATTGTGTCGCATCATTACAGTTGTTTCTGTCAAAATGTTCCGGGTTTATACATGTACAAAGTGTTGTGCGTTGCGTATCCGTGGAGTTTCCGTTAGTTGCGTTTCAAACCGTGTGTCGTCTACGTGTAATACGTTTTCGGCCATGCGTTGCGTTTCCCCACTCTTGCGCATGCGCGAAAGTCGAACAAACCGTGTTCAACGCATTGAGTTTCAAAAGCGTTTAATCCGTGTACAACGATTAATCGTAACACACGCATGGGACAGGTGTATAGCGGATTAGTGACTGAAATAGACTGGCTTCAGCGTAAAGATACGAGAGTTCCTAGACTCGCCATTTCTGATGATATTAAAATAAAATAAAGAAACCATGCACTGTGTTTATCTGTGTTCGTAATATTTAACCCCAAGTAACTGACACGGACTATCGGCCCGGGCTATTCCATATTAAGTTAGGAACTGTTACATTACGCTATATTAGGCGTCATTTTTGTGTATATAAAATGTACATAGGAATGCCGCAGATCCTGATGAGCCGGCTCTCGTGATCTACAATTCTCAAACATTTTGATAAACGACAAGGTACATCTGTCGTGTTAAAAGCGTGACTCATTAGTCATCAGGGATTAGGGATCAATTGAAGTGCTAAATCACACCGCCGATGTACTTTGAACTCGATCTGAGGGTATATATTCGCTATATTTTAAAAGGGACGAAACAAGGACGCCTCGAAGCGATCGGGGCCAAACAGGTATTTGCGTTAAAACGTGCAACCGTTGTACACGTTTCAACGCTTTCATATAGCTACACGCTTCCAGGTAAAGCGTACACGTTTCAACTCTTTCACCTCGCTACATATGTATACGCCAAAGCGTGTTATACGCCTTGAAGCTAAACGTATTACACGCTTTAAAACTAAACGGTTTGACAATGTGTATTACACGTGTACGAACCGTATTATACGTTTAAACAACGTATACAACGCTTTTAATCTAAACGGTTTGACAATGTGTATTACACGTGTACGAACCGTATTATACATTTAAACAACGTATACAACGCTACAGCAAACCGTTGCGTTCGCGTTGCGTTCGCGTTGCGTTCGCGTTGAGTTTGCAAGTGTTGTCTACGGTGGAACAAAAACGGAGACTGCACTGTATCATGATACATCATGATTGCGTATCCTCATTAGCATGTAACCTCATTATCGTGTCACATCATTATCATGATACATCATTATTGCGTATTCTCATTAGCATGTAACCTCATTATCATGTCACATCATTATCATGATACATCATTATTGTGTATCCTCATTCATTATCGTGTCACATCATTATCTTGATACATCATTATTGTGTAACCTCATTATCGTGTAACCTCATTATCATGTAACATAATTTACGGGTAGCCTCATTATCACGTATTAAACCTCATTATCGTGTAACGTCATTATCGTGTAACATCATTATCATGTTTTAAACCTTATTATTTGGTAACCTCATTATCATGTAACATCACAGGATGGGAGGATGCTTCTCATTATCATCAAATGCTTCATGTGATTGGTCCAGCATAGGTAGGGGGTGACCCCATGGTGCACTGCTGTGAGCGGTGTCAAACAACAGCAGTCATGTAACAAAAGAGGGTCAGGGCTCCAGATAAAGAATTAGTAATTGAGTATTGTCACTCCAACATTTCTGAAGCAATTGGGTATTTCAAAATGTTAATTGGGTAAAATAAAATCATACTATTGTTTACCCATCAGCAGATAGTAATTATTGAATAGTTTGCTTCTAAATGAAAACATGTCTTGGCATTGCATTAGAATTCTCCTTGGAGACAATTCTAATGAAATACCAATACATGTGTGTGTTTTCATGGCAAAATAAGAAAAATATGCTATGTTTGTAGTCTGTTTACTGTTTTCTGCAGCATGGTAAAGGTACCACAAATTTTTCATTGCTTTTTGATACTCACTACTTCCGATTCAATTGGGTTTTTAGCAATTTTACTTAGGTATTTAAGCGAATACGCACCTTATCTGTAGCCCTGGATGGTGATTTGATTTGATTTATGAGGATGGATGCAGCCACAGGCATTCGGCGTGTTTCGGCTTTCATCAGTATAACTAGAAATATGAACAAGGCTTTTAACTTTGGTCGGACACGACCTCGTATCATAACAAATTGTATTAATGATAATGTGAATATTTTGGCAGAAAGTGCACATGTTCATTTGAGAATTATTGTTAGGTATCTTGCTAATATAGCATAGTTAAAACATAATTTTGCAAAGAATATCGAATTATGGCTGCTTATCCTAGGTCGGACACAACCTCGTATCATAACAAATGAAATAATGTGTTTAAGGCTCTAACGTCAATATTGTAGTGGCCAGTTCATATGATCATTTGAGAATTATCGTTATCCTGCAGAAATACATAGAATGCGAAAGAAAATTACAATTTTAAACATGTTATTTTGTTATGATACAAGGTCGTGTCCAACCAAAGTTAGAAGCCTTGTTCATACATGTATATTATAGGGTTAACTGTATTGTAATTTTCAAATTTGCAGCGTATATCAGAAAATGATAGGTCGGAAAAGCTGTTTTACCGATGAAAGCCGAAACACTCCGAATGCCTGTGGATGCAGCCACATATACATCTTCACTACTGTCTGTTCCACGTTTTGCTGCCAACAAACTTTTGGCCATTTAATAAACACATTAGATCAAAAAAGTCGCCCTCCCTAAAAAAATTATTTGATGAAATTCCATCAAATATTGATTTTATTGCGATTTTTTTTTTTTAACATGGGGAGTCAATTTCCAAAGCTTTTCGTTTTTTTATCCTGAAGGATAAAAAAACGAAAACATTTGGAAATTGACTCCAAAACCTGGCGCGATTGCTTGAAAATGATGTAACTAAGAAAACAAAAGTTAGATTTTGAAAATAAGTCCACAAATAAAAAAAATATTTAAAAAAAATCTATTTTTAGCCACCATGTTAAATTCCCATAGGAAAATCGTTTTTTCGCTATAAAATCAATACATGTATTTGATGGAATTTCATCAAATAATTTTTTTGGGGACGGTTACATTTTTGTTATTGATAAAAAAGTACTTACTTTTAAATATTTTTTAGATTTAATGTGTTTAATAGCCAAAAGTTTGTCGGCAGCAAAACGTGGAACAGTCTCGACAGTAGGTGATAATATGGTATCCAAATCATTGCTCACACTGTATGTGACCTTGACCCCACACCAAGATTTGTAGCATCCATGGGTGCGGCAGAGTCGTACAACAACGGAACTAACACAACGGACGACGGCGGAGTCAGCTATTACCTCAATCGGGTCCCATGTGATTCAGTAAGCATGAATATTTCGCATTTTTAAAACCAGTGTGCTAAAATAAAAAATCAGAATTAATATACACAAATAGTACGTGTCAGCAGTTTCAGTTACTATTTCTGATGGAATTGTCCCATTAAATGAACAACTTGTGAAGTTGATCCAGTTGATATCTACATTTGAACACGTCACTCTAACTTTTTGTTGTTGACCCTTAGACCGCTACACAACAATTGTCGTCTACATTTGCTTTTATATCTTGCCTTATTTCTCAATAAAAACATGTTTTGACAGCACTTCAGAATCCAATGGAAATGATTCTGAAGTGCTGTCAAAGCATGTTGTAAATTATTCTAAAGTGCTCTCGAAGCATGGTTTTGATGATAAAAATGGAAAATAGAAAGACAGCAAAAAAATAAGATAGCGGTGTAAGGGTTAAATGGACCGACTTGTGAAGTCCAGAGGCCCGTTTCACTAAACTTTGTACGACTAAAATGTTCGTAAGTGCAAATTTAGGATCGTCTGGAAATTTCAATTGATGGATTTACATTTATTGAGCATATGCTGCACATGCAGCCTATGCTCATTAAATGTAAAACCAATAATTGTTTACAAGAAAACATTACAGATCGTATTTTTGCACTTACGAACATTTTAGTCGTACAAAGTTTAGAGAAGCGGCCCTCAGTTGATTATCTATGTTTGAACATGTCACTCTAACTTTTTGTTGTTAGCTAGGATTTGCAGTCACCAGTCTACAGTCATTATTAGCCCCTCGCTGATTAAAGGAGATATAGCGTTAGTCCATGTATGTATGTACGTACATATGTACATGCGTACGTACATTAAATATCTTTTATTTTTCAATAACTTTGATAATATTTGGCCACAATGTTGGTCTAGGGATGGTGCTTTGCTTTGTATATGACTCGCGTCCGACTGCCCAAGGTCAAGGTCACTGAGGACTTGTGTTCACCTTGTTTGTAAGGCAAAAATGTTAAAAAAAAATGTACAAATGTATTATCAAACCTCCCAGTGAGGGGATTAGCTTAGTGATGACGATGCCCTTGTTTTTTGTAATAATTGTTAAATGTTTAAACCTACAGACCATAAAAGCCAACATTTGCAAACACTGTATATCCAGATGAGACGGCTCGTAACGAGTCGTCTCATCAGGATCTGCAGTATTTGCCATTATATTCAAGATTGTGAAAACCTTTGACCATTTGATTAACTCTTTCACCCCTAAGTAACTGCGATGGATTTTGATATGTTAATTTTGCACCAATCCAATCGTCATAAAGTGGGTGGCAGGTGGGAGCACGCGATGGGTAATTTAACGATCGGGGTTCATCCTTACCGGAATTCCAACTGGAGACCTGGTTTGGCCCTCACATACGTCTTTGCCCCTTATGTGAGTATTACGATTATTCGTAATCCTATTTTAGGGGAAGGGGCCAAGTGACTTTGGTGTGGCATAGATCGACCTGCCACCAGGTCAGGTTATTCTAATTTCAGGGCTGAATATATTGTTTTTCGATGTAAATATTCAGTTCTGATTTTGGAATTTCCCCCCCACTGCAGCAGGTTAAAATGGGATCGAACCTGTTTGCCCGGCCGTACATGACCATAGCTGTTGATAGGCCGTTAAACACCAATAAACTAACAAACAAACAAACAATCGTCATAAAATGTTCTTGAGACTAGTCCATTTATGAAAAATGGCTGTTTTTGTTCTCAAAAATGTAAAAATTACTTGTAAAAAGTGCAGATCCTGATGAGACGGCTCATCACGAGCCAGCTCATCTGGATCTTCACTGTTTGCCAATACCACTATACAAGCCTGTAGTGTTGAAAGGGTTAATGTAATTTATTTTATGACTAACGGTGAATTATCGAGATTTATTAGTGAAAAATACTGGTTTGAACTGTGGAAATATAATTTGAAGAGAAACTAGTGAAAATTTATGGCACAGCTACCACGGCATGTGATAGCGACAAGAGGCAATTTCAGAGTCGGGCTCGTATTTAAAATATTTACCTGTTATTATGCTTTGTCAAGTCCAGTATTGATAAGTCTTATTTTCATAGTAAATGTTCTGTTCTTGATCTGCAACATGACGTACCAGGAGAATTACCCAATCTCACAACAAATGTTAACAATTGTAGGAAAACATTCGCCGGAAAATCACAACCTGTTAGTTCATCCCTCTTGACAGTGGGAATTCTGGTCAGCTCCTTAAATTGCCTTATAAATGATCAAAGTTGGTGCAGTACAGTGATATTGAGTAAATCTGTTTAACCTGTTGATAAATCGTAGTACTCTTGTTAGTCATTATAATTCCAGCACAAAAATATTTACACAATTCCCTAACATTTGATTGGCTCGTCCAGTATTCCCGCGACTTTCCAAGTTTATATCCCCCATAAATTCCACAAAAATGCCATTCATTCCTTATACATGTAATTCCAGCATTTGAAATAAATTCATCAAGAAAATGTGTTTATTTTCCGTTTTTAGCCAGGTTTTTTTTTTTTTTTTTAAAAACCCAGGCTATTGGATTGGCGAAAGCCAGTTCTTTGGTACTGTACCACCTAGGACCACCAAACTTTCACAGCTTCATAACCAAGGGGTGCCCACCACATACAACTATCCAACATGTGACCATTTTTTTTACCTTCACCTATTATTTCTACGTAATTGACTTAGCCATTTTCAATGTTAACTTTTTAACGTATGTCCGGTTAAAGTTTTTTGGTTAAAAGTTTTTCGTTATACATGTACTATATCTCTGCAACTGCTTCGCCCATTACCTTGAAACTTCACATGGGTGTTTATCATCAGCCATATTTTCATTCTACCCCGAACCGTGCGGCCCCTGTGCCCAAGGTCAAATTACTTTGAATTTTTTTGTTAAAGGTACATGCCCACGCAGTAGGCACAAAATGTTCTTTATAGGAATTAAATAAGTGTATAATTATGTCACTATTCCACCAGTTCTAAAAATTACGAGTGCCCGCTATACAAATATAATCATTTATTAATTATCAATTTACTGTTAGCGACGCGCGGCGGTAACAGTCTATTTTGATAATGTGCGTGGACGACGACTTTCACATCACGGCTTGCCGTGCGCATGCGCAGTATACTACGCGCGCCAGTAGGCTTCCCTATATGTAAACAAGAATATCAACATATCGAAACATCCAGGACGGATTGTATGAAACAGCGTCAGCCAAAAGAAAGGCGAAATGTCTGAGGCAGTACAGAGAGAGAGAGTGGTTAATATTTGCGACCAGATCACCAAATGGAAAGAGTTACGTGGAGATTTAGATTTGGACTCGAATAGAGATTTTTCTTCTCAACTTCCGATACTTCACTGCGCATGTCAAAGATGTGATATGATTGACCGTGTCACGTGACGCGTATTGGTAAAAATAGCACGAGATCGGAAAATACCCTTTCTCGTCGCGGCATATAAAATGCGATTTAACACCAATTAACACGCGCCATAATTAAAAATAACTTGTTAGTGGGTAGATATATGGCTCATATAAGGCATGACAGAAAATGAAAAGTTGCAGTACAATGTAACCTGCTGCGTGGGCATGTACTATATCTCTGCAACTGCTTCACCCATTACCTTGATACTTCACATGGGTGTGTATCATCATTGTCGTGCCCGCTTGCGGAAATCATGATATAGTCGGCATTTTGGCATACGTCCGTCCGTACGTCCGTGTGTCCGGTTAAAGTTTTTTGGTTAAAGTTTTTCCATCTACTATATCTATTTTTTTAGTGTCCATGCCTCGCCCCAAGGCACGACATGCAGGCCACGGCCATCTAGTCTACAAAAAGTGGGTAAAATTATGTTATCCAAGTGTCTATGCTTGGAAAAAACCTGGCCTTCGTGGCTTTGCCTCGTTTGTTGTCTTAAGAATTATTTTAAATGCGCCTCACAGTTACGGAAAGTAGTTCGGCGTGGGAGTTTACTGGGATATAAATTTTGGACAGAGACTTGCTACGGGCCAATCAAATGTTAGGGAATTATGTAAATATTTTTGTGCTGGAATGATTGAGCTGTAATAACAGCTCCGACTCGGCCAATAAATCTGCTTCATTTAACACACAATATTCAAGTATTTTGAAATAAAACAATTGTCGAATTGACAAATTTTGGCAAGATTAGTGCAGGTGGTGTATATGTAGGGGTTGGTGAAAGTGCTAACGATATACAATAACATATAATTCCAGCACAAAAATATTTACACAATTCCCTAACATTTGATTGGCCCGTAGCAAGTCTCTGTCCAAGATTTATATACCAGTAAACTCCCACGCCAAACTACTTTCTGTAACCGTGAGGCGCAGTTAAAATAATTCTTAAGAAAACGGAAAATAAACACATTTTCTTGATGAATTTATTTCAAAAGCTGGAATTATAAGGAATGAATGGCCTTTTTGTGGAATTTATCGGGGATATAAACTTGGAAAAGTCGCGGGAATACTGGACGAGGCCTTCCGGCCTTCGTCCAGTATTCCCGCGACTTTTCCAAGTTTATACCCCGATAAATTCCACAAAAAGGCCATTCATTCCTATAATACACCCAATTTTCATCTTGTATTTTGTAGACTCAGAACACGACTGTCAGCGGTATCTGCGATTTCGTGAAGTATGGCGGGGATGAGTACGTATTGTTGTTTTCATTTTTCCACGGTGACTTGTTATCCACATGTTTTCGTTGTTTATTTATGCCCTTATTAAAACTGAGAAAAGTTGAATATTTCCTGGTTCATAAGGTGGGTGGCAGGTGGGAGCATGCGATGTGTGATTTAATGATCATTATGTTGGGGCATAAAAATATTCCAAAGGGTGTTCATCCTTATCGGAATCCTAGCCTATTTTATCACCATTGCAAAGTATACTTTATAGCACAAAGTATACTTTGAGGGAGTAATCATTTATTTTTCATGAAATGCATTATTTCATATAGAACTAACAAATGCATATATTTCATGATTAAAAGTATGCGAATGATTATACTGAATTTATTACATTATCACAGCCAAAATTGGCTGTGATAATGTAATAATTTCAGTATAATAAAAATTCATAAATTTATTCTAAAATTTAAAATTTCTCCCTCAAAGTATACTTTGCTAGGAAAGTATACTTTGCAATGTTGGTGAAATGGGCTACTGGTTTGGCCCTCACGTACGTATTTCTCATTTTTGTATGTGACAGTTGAATCAGGTTATACCCCTTGTGTGAATATTACAATTACTCATAATCATATTACGTTAGGGAAGGGGCCAAGTGACTTTGGTGTGGTATGGACCTGTCACCAGTAGCCCATTTCATCAACATTGCAAAGTATACTTTACTAGCAAAGTATACTTTGAGGGAGTAATCATTTATTTTTCCAGAAATGCATTATTTCACATAGAACTAACAAATGCATATATTTCATGATTAAAAGTATGCAGAATTATTATACTGAATTTATTACATTATCACAGCCATTAAATGGCTGTGATAATCTAATAAATTCAGTATAATAAAAATTAATAAATTTTTCAAAAAATTGAAAATTTCTCCCTCAAAGTATACTTTGCTACTAAAGTATACTTTGCAATGTTGATGAAATGGGCTACAGGTCAGCTTATTCTAATTTCAGGGCTGAATATATTTTTTCTTCCATGTAAATATTCCGTTCTGATTTTGGGATTTTCCCTCCAATGCAGCAGGTTAAATACTGCAATGGAACCTGTTGGCCCGGCTTTAATGACCTTAGCTGTTGATAGGCTGTTAAACACAAATAAATAAATAAATCGATCAATCCTGGTTCAAATTATATTTACATTTCTCGATGGAGGTGTGTCGTCAACATGTTTGGTCGTTCATTTATAGCAATAACTTACTGGGAAGTGCAAGAGGAGAATGAACTAGCTAGGTTAAATTAACCTCATCTCCTCCTTCATTTAATGCACATATTTCGACTGTACATGTATTAGTAAATTTGGAAACAAACAGGCCAAAACAGCCATTGGCCTAACAATTTTTTGGGCTCAAATGCCCGTGTTTAGAAGGTCTTCGAACCAGTTCTGACCCTTAAATATAACAAGGTGCATGATCATGTGGTTCCAACAACAACAACAATGGCTGAAAGGGTTGAAAGCATGCCCACTCCAAAGTAAGTATTATTTGATATTTTCCTTAATAGGCAGCAGATGGGCTGCATTTGGTGGTCCCAGGACTTTGGCACATACTAGAAGTTTGGGCCAAAGTACCGAGACCACCAAATGCAGCTGAACAAGTCGCGTTTGATGCACCATGTTTCATAAAAATCTGTTACATAATAAGGACAACATAAAAGAACACATACTTTGAATGGGAGGGCTTCTGGAAGTTTCAGTACTTGTTGTTGTTGTTGTAACCACGTGATCATACACATTGTATAAGCTATATAATATCAGCTTACCGGGATTCACAATTCCGACAGCGTCATAGTTGCAGAGCTCCAGTTATGGTGCGTAATTTGATCAAATTTAGGGGACTTTTGTTATTTCTTCACCAAAAACAACAAGTTGGGAGTTCTTTAGAATCGTCTCATTGAGATGATTCTAAAGAACTCCCAACTTGCCGTTTTTTGTGAAATCTGCGTAATTTGCGTAATTTGACAACATTCTCCGGGTGTTTTTTCTTATTTCTTCACAAAAAAAACGGCATGTTGGGAGTGCTTTAGAATCGTCTCATTGAGACGATTCTAAAGAACTTCCAAGTTGCCGTTTTTTGTGAAATTTGCGTAATTTGCGTAATTTGACAACATTCTCTCGGGTGTTTTTTCTTATTTATTCACAAAAAACGGCATGTTGGGAGTGCTTTAGAATCGTCTCATTGAGACGATTCTAAAGAACTCCCAACTTGCCGTTTTTGTGAAGAAATAAGAAAAAACATGAGACGATTCTAAAGAACTCCCAACTTGCTGTTTTTTGTGAAGAAATAAGAAAAAACACCCGGAGAATGTTGTCAAATTACGCACCCTAACTGGAGCTCCGAGTTGTCTGCATCAACAATTTTGGATGGAAATACTAACATTGAACATCTCCTGGGGCCCGTTTCACTAAATTTCGTACGACTAAAATGTTCGTAAGTGCAAATTTAGGATCGTCTGGAAATCTCAATTTGCAGCCTATGCTCAATAAATGTAAATCTAATAATTATTTACAAGAAAACGTTGTTAATGTGAAATTTACAGACTATCATAATTTTGCACTTACAAACTTTTTAGTCGTAAGAAGTTGAGTGCAACGGGCCCCTGAACCACAGGGATATCCACCGAGGGTCATTCGCTTGACCTTGATATTGGTGACCTTGACCTTCATGGGTTTGACACTCTCCGACGATCACCTTGTAGTTATTGTGAAATAGTTTGGTGTTGGAATTATAAGAAATAAACAACATTCGGAGCACCAGATAAGGTGCGCATTGGCGTATTTTACTCACTTGTTTTAGCTGAATACACATTGATTATAAAAAGTAGCAGTACACAATACTCACAGCAATGTGAAAATACGCATTGATTTTCAAATTGAGTAGTGAAAATGCTGTAATAAAGTTGACAATTTACTTTGCTTTTTGCAACTCGAATATGTGAATTTTTAAAATTGTTTTATTTGTTGCCATTTGTTTACTATTTTATTTAATAAGGAAGACAATCAATAATACATTTGTAAAAGTAAATACACATTGAATTTGAAATATAGGGGTATGATACTCTTTAGATACAAAACTTATCTGGAGCTCTGCTTGGCTACTGGACGTTTCCTGACATTTCCAGGCAAGTCTCTTTCTATGACTCTTGTTTGAAAAATGATACCAGTAATTATAGTTACAGTGGAACCTCTCTAAACCGGACACCCTGGGAAGTCCCAGGGTGTTCCAGGTTTAGAGATGTTTCACAAAAAATCAGGCATATGACCACTCCAATACAACCGTTCATGTTTTGCGATCGCAAACAGATCGTACAGCACCATCGGAGTTAAATGGCAATGAAACCCATTAAAATTATCAACATATGAGACTATTATGGTGTCCGGTTTAGAGAGATTCCACTGTATAACACGATACCTCACTGAACCACTGACTGTTGCAGGTATACAATCCCGCTGGAAGTATTTCTGCTCTTCATGTATTTCCTTTTTCTGGGGCTTGAACTTCACATCGTCGCGCTCGGTCAGATGACCTTGGCTGGGTCGTTTGCCTCGTACTACTGGGCGTTCGAGAAGCCACACGATATCCCCGCCTTTCCTGTCTGGGGCGCATTCTATAGGTCAATCAGGTAAGACGCTTGCCTTCTATAGGTCAATCAGGTAAGTACACTTGCATTCTATAGGTCAATCAGGTAAGTACACTTGCATTCTATCATGGTCAACTCAGGTAAGAGCTACTCACTTCCTTCTATAGTCAATCAGTATCAATCGGAAGACGCTTGCCTTCTATAGGTCAATCAGGTAAGACTTGCCTTCTAGGTCAATAGGTAAGCGCTTGCCTTCTATAGGTCATCAGGTAAGACGCTTGCCTTCTATAGGTCAATCAGGTAAGACGCTTGCCTTCTATAGGTCAATCAGGTAAGACGCTTGCCTTCTATAGGTCAATCAGGTAAGACGCTTGCCTTCTATTGCCTAGGTCAATCAGGTAAGACGCTTGCCTTCTATAGTCACTCAGGTAAGACGCTTGCCTTCTATAGGTCAATCAGGTAAGACGCTTGCCTCTATAGGTCAACTCAGGTAAGACGCTTGCCTTGGCTATAGGTCACTCAAAGACGCTTGCCTTCTATAGGTCAATCAGGTAAGACGCTTGCCTTCTATAGGTCAATCAGGTAAGACGCTTGCCTTCTATAGGTCACTCAGGTAAGACGCTTGCCTTCTATAGGTCATCAGTAAGACGCTTGCCTTCTATAGGTCATCAGGTAAGACGCTTGCCTTCTATTGGTCACTCAGGTAAGCGCTTTTTGCCTTCTATAGGTCATCAGGTAAGACGCTTGCCTTTCTATAGGTCAATAGGTAAAGAGCTTGCCCTTCTAATAGGTCACAGGTAAGTACGCTTGCCTTCTATAGGTCACTCAGGTAAGTATGCTTGCCTTCTATAGGTCAATCAGGTAAGACGCTTGCCTTCTATAGGTCACCTCAGGTGGTAAGTACGCTTGCCTTCTATAGGTCACTCAGGTAAGTACTACTTGCCTTCTATAGGTCACTCAGGTAAGACGCATTGCCTTCTATAGGTCACTCGATGAAGGTACGCTTGCCTTTCTATAGGTCAATCAGGTAAGACGCTTGCCTTCTATAGGTCACTCAGGTAAGTACGCTTGCCTTCTATAGGTCACTCAGGTAAGACGCTTGCCTTCTATAGGTCACTCGGGTAAGAATCCGCTAATATTTACACTTTCCTCAAATTCAGAATGGAAACGCCCATGCTTCATATTGCGTTTATTATAGGAATGAATAGCCTTTTTGTGGAATTTATCGGGGTATCAACTTGGAAAAGTCGCGGGAATACTGGACGAAGGCCGGAAGGCCTCGTCCAGTATTCCCGCGACTTTTCCAAGTTTATATCCCCGATAAATTCCACAAAAAGGCCATTCATTCCTTATAATTCCAGCATTTTAAATAAATTCATCAAGAAAATGTGTTTATTTTCCGTTTTCTTAAGAATAATTTTAACTGCGCCTCACGGTTACGGAAAGTAGTTTGGCGTGGGAGTTTACTGGGATATAAATTTTGGACAGAGACTTGCTACGGGCCAATCAAATGTTAGGGAATTGTGTAAATATTTTTGTGCTGGAATTATATCCCAGTACATTACATTAGCCCCACATGACGTTGCGCGACGTTGTCGATTTCTTAAAGTTTATTTGACGTCATTAAAATATATGATGTTCATCATTGTTATCAATAACGTCATGCTATTGACCAGCGCTGTTCTATGAATTGCTTCAACATGATTCAAAATAATTTTAGCACCGTATTTGGTTAATATTTACATTTTTGAAAATATCCGAAAATGCAATGCAAATATATAAGTAATAAAACCATGGGCAGTTGCATTTATTGCCGTATGAAAAACAATTGGTCTGTTTAAAGTTTGCGAGGAGTCCTTTGGACTAAATGCACTTTAAACAGGCCAAATGTTTTTCATACTACAGTAAACTCAACAAACCATGACTTTATTCCTTAATTATTAAGTAGATGGTAAATTCCTTGCCGAAGTATCATAATGTTGGTCACTATGCTGTATCTCAGGTAGACGTACATCTTTGACTGCCATATACATGTACCTCTGTAGCCTATTTCACCAACATGTCAAAGTATACTTAATACATGTACTAGCAAAGTATACTTTGAGGGAGAAATTTTCAATTTAAGGATAAATTTATTAATTGTTATTATACTGAATTTATTACATTATCACAGCCAAAATGGCAATCATTCCAATCATCACAAAATGATTTTGAGACCAGTCCATTTATGAACATGAGGTGTTTTTGTTCTCAAAATTATGAAAATTACTTGCAAAAAAGTGCAGATCCTGATGAGACGGCTCGTCACG